>OX424574.1:116012967-116372967 GCA_949152435.1 Gastracanthus pulcherrimus
ATGTCCTTCGTCAGTTTCAGTAGCGCTGTCTGTGTACTGTGATTCTGTCGAAAACCAGTCTGCATCGGGTCCAAAGTATTATTTTCTCGTAAGAAGTCAGTTATTTGGTCGTGTACGATTTTTTCAAGGACCTTAGAAAGGAAACTCAGTAGGGCAATTGGTCGGAAATCTGACACCGTAGATGGGACAGGCTTCTTCTTCAAAGGCACCAACTGAGCTCTCTTCCAAGCTCCCGGAAAAATGCCACTGGACAGAGAGGAGTTAAAGATCTTAACAATATGATCTCCCACAAACGGAAGAGCCTTAGCCACTATACTTTGGGAAATGCCGTCTTCCCCTCTGGCTTGTGATGAGAAGTGGGCAACAGTCAGAACCACGTCCGAGAAGCTGACTTCTCGGAAAACAAAACCGTCATCACTGGCAGTGGTCAGGACGTTGTCAAGTTCTTCATCACCCTCGTTTTGGGAGATCGACACCCCTGCCAAGTGGGCATTGAGCTCTTCCGGTGAAAAACCATGAAGCTCCTCTCTTATCTTTGGCAGAAGGCCCAGAGCCTTGAGCTCTTTCCAGATATCTTTCTTATTATCAATCGCTTCAGAAATTTTATTTTGTAAAAATCTTTCCCTTGTTTCCTTCGTTCGTAATTCAGCTTCAGCTGCAAGGCCCTGATACTCCCGCCACAGTCTGTCGTTATTGGTCCGCGAATAGCGTCTTCGTACGGAGTCACGTTTTTTGTAAAGATGTATTAGTTCAGCATCAACCCATGGCGGATTTGTTTTCTTTTTCGGCATGAATTCTTTTAACGGTGCAATTTTATCTATCACAGCCATGAGGTTGACACTGAGGCACTCTAATTGACTGTCAACACCCGCCGCGGGACCATCGATCCGCGACCAATCACAGTCAGCTAGGTGAGACAGGAGGTCGTCTTGCTGGATCGACTTAAAATCCCTGTAGCTGAAAGATTCAACCACAGGGGATGCAGCAGTTTCGACCCCAATCTCGACCTCTATGATTTTATGATGACTGGGAAAAGGCGCCGGCCGATTGTCCCTGCTCAGTACAACGTCATTATTATCTGTCAAGATCACATCAATCCACGTGTGAGAATCCGTGAGATGATGAGTCGCACCATGATCAATTATTTGAAGGTTAAGATCATCAGCCAACCGTCTAACAAATTTCGCATCGGCTGACGTTCCGAGTAGGTTCGCATTCAGATCTCCCATAATAATTTTGTGACTAAAGTCTTGAGTATGTATCGTCAGTTTGTCTATTAAGTCAGAGCCCTGTAAAAACGGTACGTGTGGTGGTCTGTATATTAAAGCAACAAAGACGGGGGGAAGGCTGCCCTGCTGAACACTGCACATTAAATATTCAGGTATAAATGGCCTGCCCTCCTGTGTTGTTGGAAAGCTGCATAGTAAATTGGCCTTGAAAGTGTTATGAATGTACAGGACTAGCCCGCCCCCCAGTTTGTTGCGATCAAGTCTAAGTAGTGAGTAGTCATCGATCTGAATGAGATCACTCCCAACATCAGGGTCAAGGTGCGACTCAGCAACCCCAAAGAGATGGTAGGCAGGACGAGCTGAAAGGTGTTGTTTAATCATGCCAATGTGCCCCTTCAGTGAGGTAACATTGACAAAACCTGCCCTCAGTCCCTTACAGTGAACCCCCCCAGCAGTGTCTGCGGATAGTCAATTTTTTGCAGCAGTTGATGGAATTACATTTTTATCAATTACGATTTCATTATCAACAGTTTTTTTTACAGTATTTACAGTTTGAGATGGTTGATTAATGGCATATGATGCCACTATTGTCTGTAAATCAGCCGCAGATGAAAATTCATGAGAGACATCGCCATCGCGCCCCTTCACCAGGAAACGGCCCCCTCTATGCCAAACATATTTAAAATTAAGTCTCATCGCAAGGGCCTTGAGACTTCTATATTTAATAAAACATTCTTTTGTTAACAATTCATTTATAAAAATTTTCCCATTTATAATCCCATCCCTTGTGTCCTGGTCAAGAGCTGCAATGTCGACATCTCTAGCATGAAAGCCAGTGATAAGCTTTTCGGCTCGCATTATTTTCTCGCCTAACGCACTGCTGGAAAGGGTAACAACCCATGGTGACCTTCTACGTTCGCTGTTTTTATCTGCTAATGCCGCAGCTGTTGATTCTTCTGACCGAAGCAGGCGTGTGCCTATTATATCAATTTTTCGTGTTGATGGAAGGACACGGCACAGTATCGCGTGTGCGACGTCAACACGCTTAGAGACATCACCGTTGAAAATGTTTGAAATAATGAGCTCCGTATTACCGCTTTTAATGTTTTTACTGTGCATTGTCCCCCCATCAATCGTTTGCACCCGCATGCTTCGTGCAGGTGATGCTGCAGCATCAGCATTGTCGTTATTATACTTATTCAAACGCCTAGACATTTTATTTCTACTATTTACAATTTGGATAAACCCGTCATTATTGCTTTCACAATTGTCAATTGTTTCGCTTATATCACTATAATTGTCGAGTAAGGTGCTATTCGTAGCAGACGCATTATTAACAGTATTACATTTTTTTGTACTTATAAGGGAAACGGTATTGTTTTGTGTACTGGGGAGTACTGCGATTTTTTGGAATTCAATTTTATTTAGTATGAGTTGGTTATCTTTTTGGATGTTCTCAACATTTCTTTCAATTTTCTCAAGAGTAGTAGTATATACAGAGGTAAAATCTTCTTTTGTTATTATTTTTTCTATTTTTGTTATTATTTCCTTGTTGTCACGTTCAACTCTATTGATTTTATTTGTTAAATTTAGGAAATCGTTTTCAAAACTGTTTAATATAAGATTATCAATTTTAGTCTGTGACTCAAGATTTGTCTGCTCTAGATTATCGATTTTTTCAATTAACATGCTATAATTTACCTCTGTATTGGTCAATAAAGTGTTCGTTTCTACGTTATTATCATGTGATATTTTATTTTTAATTTTTAGGTTATCTATTTCTTGATAAAGCACTTGCTTCTCCTTTTTCATCTCCTCCAGCTGGGAGTGTTGTTTCGACAGTTTTTCCTCAATTTTTTGCAGTTTAGAGTCAATTGAAAGTGCCAAAGTATGTACTGCTGGTAACGTATTTAGCCTATTTACAATTGCCTCCAATCTGCCTTCAATAGAGGTGCAATGTCTAGCAAGTGCATTATCAATGTTTCTTGAAGTACAATTCGCGTACTCCACTAGGCAGGAGACCGTTGTTCCCTTTTTTATCGCGGTGCTATCTAGCATACGGATGACGGACGCATTTATATCATTAATACTGCTGTTATTTTTGGAGAAGGAGGACTGCGAAGTATTATTAGCTTGGCCGTGACGTCACTCGGGGATTCCCCACTGTGCTCTGCTCCTGTACTGGAAATGGGCGGGCCTAGTGACGTCACAGGAGACTGTGAGGCCAACCGGAGTAGGCTGCTGGTGGGGGCGGGGCCTAGCCCCTGCAACGGAGAGAGTGAGGAGTTGGTGGGCGCGGCCTTGCTCGCCTGATTGGTGCGAGCAGCTGTTGCAGGCCTTTTATTGGCCGGAGTGGACGCGGCTAGCTCCTTCTCTTTCCCACTCATATTGTTGCTGGCGTTCGTCGCGCGCGCGACTGCCGACTCGAACATCGACCTCTTCGAGTCGATGCATGCCTGGCACGCTAACGCTTTAGTTTGTAGCTGCAGTGCATTCCTTTGTACGCGGGTAAGCACTGCAAGAGGCTTGCATGCCGGATGGTAAGTAATATCGCATATGCAGCACTTACGTAGCGAGTTGCTGCTCCTAGGAACCTCCCCGCAGATGGCGCAGTTGTCGACCATGGTGTTAGTGGCGACAAAGATGAGTCGTGGAAGGTACTGATGGTGTGTCTAGGATGCAGCAGGTGTCGCCTCGGTGGTCACGTAGTTGCAGTTCGAGTCGGCAGATGGCGCCTTGATAGTATGGCGCTGCGTGCTGTGTGTCCAGAATGAAGTGGTACCTCTGGATTATGCTTCGTGCTTGGCTCCCGCCACTCTGCCGTGTTCACCTCACTCAACCTCAAAAAACACCTGGCCGGGTGTTGTTGCTTGGATGTTGAAAGCCGTGCCGATGGACCAGTGGAAGCTGTGATGGTAGTGGTGGTGCTACTGTTGCTGCTATCTTCGTTTTATCCTGCACTTGGCTGTGCATTCGCAGCCAATCTCGTTTCGCTTGCTTACTTTGAAGCGAAGCTTTGTCATCCTTCACTTGATCTGAAAAAATAAAAATTGCAAAAAAAATAGTTTTAAAATATAATATAATATAAATATTAAAATAAAATGAAATTTTAAATTTTTGTATATCTTACCAATCTTTGTCGACCTGGAAGGTGACTTCATCGTATGCAAATGGGGTGGCGTGGAAGGCGTTTTCGGCCTCGGCTGGTTTTCAGCTTCATCTATAAAAGAAAAGAAAAAAAAAACAAATTATTAGATTGTTATTTATTAAGGTAAAGTAGGTAGTACTTGGACACTTTTTGAAACGAAAATACGGAATTAGTGTTTGTAGAGCCGAAACTCAATATTTTTCCTAAATCTTTAATCTAATCGTTAATTCGGCATGTTTTACTATTATTAGTACAAGAAAAAATACGCTTACATACTTTTTTATACTAATAAAGTAAGTTTAAAAATTCAACTATACGTCACAGTAGTTGGACATCATATGCCAAGCTGGTCCCAGTACTTGGACATAGTTAGGACCCAGTAGTTGGACATATGAATTAAATGTGTCCAACTCCTGGGTTCAGAAAAAGCAGTGGACGTAAACTTGGACAATACATTCGGCATATTACAGTTCTCGACATAACCTCAAAATGTTATATTTACATTTATAACAAATTTAAGACGTAAATTAACATAATTTTGGTTAAATTATATACTACACATCATAAACTATCCGAATGAATGCCAACGAATACATATTTTTATCATCTTTATCAGTAATTACAATTTTTGTCACTGTCCAAGTACTGGTCACAATTTTCGTTTCGTCCAAGTACTGGACACTTTACCTTATTTAAGTTTTACATAAAAAAAAATGAATAAAAAAATAGTTACCGTCAGCTTTCCTCTTTCGCTCGTTGTTGCTGTTGCCGCTGCTGCTGCTCGGCGATGAAATTTTTGGAATCCGACCAACATCGTGTATATTTTTTCCTTTCGCCGCCTTTAAGCTGCCTCTTGAGTTCGAGCTAGAGCTGGAACTAGAGCTCGAGCTGGAACTCGAGCTGGAACTCGAGCGGGATCTCGAGCTCGACCTTGATCTCGGCGAGCGAGCAACCGGTGCGCTATCTTGAGGTATTATTCCCTCGTATAACTGTTGCATAGCAGCAACAGGGGGTAGTGGTGGTACTGAAAAATAAATAAACATTTAACATAATATTATTTTAATTATTATTAATAAAATTCTATAAAATGTTACTTACATGAATGTATCGCATCCATTGCCCACGACACATGGTCAAGCATCATGAGCATGTGGGCCCGTTAGAAATAATCCACCGCATACGATCCCGCATCATTTGCAAATTCGTCGTGCTATTTGAAGCCATCTCGAATTTTTCTTTCAAATTTCAAGTTGATATATTTTTTGAAATTTGAAAGTTTACTTACTAACCCTAGTTTGCACCCTAGAATTTATATCGTCAGAAGAGCTTACCCCTTCTTCCACTTATTCAAGAAATTCTGCGATTGGTTAAAAATTCTCCTCCCTTAATTAGAAAAACGCCTGCCTTGCAGAAATTTTCCTCCCAGAATTTTTTAAGAACCACCTCCCTGTCGGTCACATCCACGCCTACACATTTTTTTTTCGTGAAAGTTTCTACAATCTTGATGTCGAGAAAGTGCATCTCTACAAGCTGGTGTCAAAGTTGTTGGGAAAAATGCGACCTGTGCGAAGTCCTTCAACGTGTACCAAGCCTTGCAGTAAGCCTTTCTCTAAGGGTCGTGTATTGTTGGGGACAATTTACTACTACCCGCACAAGGACCTTCAACATGCGCTATGCCTTACTGTAATAAATCGTTTCTCGCCGAAAAACTGTCAGTGTTTTAGCTGGAAAATTGACTTTTCGAATCCATGCGCGCAGTTTGCCTTTCTTAAAAGATTGTTTATTGCTGGGAAAAGTGCCACCTGCGCGAAGTCATTCAACCTGTACCAAGCTTTGCTGTAATAAATCTTTTCTCGCCGAAAAGCTGACAGCGTATAGGCCTAAAAAAAGCAAGCGTGCGCGCAGTAAGCCTTTCTCTAAGGGTCGTGTATTGTTGGTGACAATTTACTACTACCTGCACAAGGACCTTCAACACGCGCTATGCCTTACTGAAATAAATCGTTTCTCGCCGAAAAACTGTCAGTGTTTTAGCTGGAAAATTGACTTTTCGAATCCATGCGCGCAGTATGCTTTTCTCAAAAGGTTGTTTATTGCTGGGAAAAGTGCCACCTGCGCGAAGTCCTTCAACCTGTACCAAGCCTTGCTGTAATAAATCTTTTCTCGCCGAAAAGCTGACAGCGTATAGGCCTATAAAAAGCAAGCGTGCGCGCAGTAAGCCTTTCTCTAAGGGTCGTGTATTGTTGGGGACAATTTACTACTACCTGCACAAGGACCTTTAACACGCGCTATGCCTTACTGTAGTATAGCGTGTATTGCGGAGAAAAACTGACAGTGTTTTGGCTCGAAAATAGACTTTTCGAATGTATGCGCGCAGTATGCCTTTCTCAAAAGGTTATTTATTGCTGGAAAGTAATTTACTACTACCTGCGCGAGGACCTTCAAACTTGCGCCATGCCTTACTGTAATAAATTCGTTTCTAGGGGAAAAAAAATAGCAGCGTATCAGGCTGAAGAAAAAAAAATTTCCGAATGCCTCCGCACAGTAAGTTCTCGTAGGCCGTTTACTGATGCAATCTTTCTGCTATCTGCGCGCATCTACAGCGCATACCTGCAACGAAGACGTGTATTGCTAGCAAAGTCAGTGAGCAACGTTCTATCTATTTTTAAAAGCAGAGGAAAGAAAGGCTGACCCTTTCTTTTCATTCTTTTCGGCTACTTTCCATTTCCTACGCATGCCATCTGTTTCTTCGAAAAGAGGAGCAAAGAGGCTGCTCTTTTCCCTCTCTTCGGGTGGGAGTAAAACGCTTACGTATTCGGGCTTACAGAGTGGGGATAGAAAAAATCAGATACGAATTCTAGATCACTTTAAGAGAGGACAGTTCAGAGGCGGGGCTTAAAACACACACAATACGAATCCGGTAAAAATTGGAGAAGGGACCAGGCATAGGCCTTATACACACTACAGATTCTGTATCACTTTGAGAGGGGGTAAATCCATTGGAGGCGCTTAAAACATACAATACGAATGTTCAAAAATTGTAGAAGGGACCAGGCATAGGCCTTATACACACGACCGATTCTGTATCACTTTGAGAGGGGGTAAATCCAGGGGAGGGGCTTATACACACAATGAATACTGTATCACTTTGGCAGGGCAGGGGGTGGTACAGAACCCGCGTGAGCCAGTATGCCTACAGCCTATCTACTAGTGTGTGTGATTATGTGTGTGTGCGTGTATATATATATATATATATATATACGTATATATATGTATATATATACACACACATGATTATTAGTAAATTAAACAAACCAAAAAAATCAACGCATCTTTCTATTTACCTCATAGGTGGTGTGGAAAAATAGAAAAAATAATTATATTATATCCTTATAAGAATTAATAATGTCGAGCAAACAAATAATTTTAACTATTGTTGTAAGATGTGGGGGTTGGTGAGCGGAGCGAGCAGAAGGCGCAGCCCCCCTAGTATATATATACGCACACACACAATCACACACACTCACACACAATTTTACAGGATTAACACATAGACACACACATATACATTTTACAGGATTAATATATATATACACACATATATATATATATATATATATATATATATATATATATATATATATATATATATATATATATATATATATATATATATATATATATATATATATATATATATAGACACAAACATATACATTTTACAGGATTAATATATATATACACACACACACACACACACGCACACATACACACACTCACACACTCACACACATACACACACAATTTTACAGGATTAACATATATATATATATATATATATATATATATATAGTAGGGGGGCTGCGCCTGCTGCTCGCTCCGCTCACCAACCCCCACATCTTACAACAATAGTTAAAATTATTTGTTTGCTTGACATTATTAATTCTTATAAGGAAATAATATAATTATTTTTTCTATTTTTTCCAGACCACCTATGAGGTAAATAGAAAGATGCGTTGATTTTTTTGTTTTGTTTAATTTACTAATAATCATATCTAATAATGTACTGATAAATAAATGTGATTTATTGACATGATAAACTCACATATATTTTTCATGATTATCATTTAATTATCAGAATCCCTTTCCCACCTCTATTGAAAAAGATTAACTTAAAAATCATTACGATAACCTGTATAATTATTAACGTAGATATAATTCTATATTATATTTATCATTTAAGTATTTGTTATAATTTTTAATGTATTCATTTGCAATAGAGATTACCCATCTGTCTCCTTCCTATCTCCGGTGTGTATACCCAATAAAATAAAATTTTATAGAACACTATTTAACTTGTAAAATACATCTATATATACCACTTGTGTATATTTAGATCTATTTATCAATTTAAAATTAATATGTTCTACTTAATATTTTTCTAATGGGTATAAAAAAGTAATCATATAAATATACTCTTAAAAAGAAAAAAAACTTGTTGAATTGAAAAATATTACAATTACAAAAACATATAATAAAAATATTTAATAAAATAAAATGAAATGCTTTCTTACCAAATAAGGTTGTGCTTATAAACTATTACTACACCATGTCTTGACATAATATTAAATAATCACGTTATTAATTATATGATTACTTTTATAATTGGCTAATATGCTTTGAATATTTTATTAATTTTTCTTTATTTTAATAATTAGTTATAATATGTGAATATATGAAACATTAAAAATTTGAAGTGGAAATATGGCGTATTCGAAATAAATAAATGATTAAACAAATTTTCTAACCCATACAATACACGCAATATTTGTAACGTATTTATAATATTTTTCCAAACTTTCTGAACGGTAATAATTTAAAATTGGATCACTATTTTCTACCTTCAACATTAAAATTTCAGAGACCCGCAACCGTATATAACATGGTACGTTTTCCCAATTTTTGAAAATTTCTAAATCACCATCTTTCCCAACAAAATTGTCTATTTCATTATTTAATTTAGTGTAATATAAATTTTTATCTACAGAATGTAAATAATTATCATATTCTTCTTCCTGTTCTAAATAGTCATCAATTTGTTCGTTTAAATCTTGTAAATTTTGCAAATCTTCGGCATTTTGTAAGTCCTCTAACTTAACGTAACAATTTTGAATTGGATCCCATTCCGTACTAGCGTCAATTTGTTCATCTAAAGTCTCTAAAGATTCTAAGTTTCGTAAATTTTCCATTCCTTCGTTATGATCTTGATTTAATTTCCGTTCCATGTTATCCAGCTTTATAATTTTCGAATATATATTAAAAATGTAATGAGAACTGTTTTTCCAATAGTTTATTTTATTGTTATTTATTTATAGATATATTTTAATTATATTTTAAAAGATGATGTTAATTTTGAAAAATTTCTTGCCATACTTGGGATTTATTTATAGTCATTGCGAATGCTAATACAATAGGAAATTGTTTTCTATAAAGAATAAACGGTAATGATGATGATTCTCCAGTATTTAAGGTTATTCGTGGAATGAATACCCTATCTCCAATTTTTTCTCCTGTTATTATTACTGCTTCAATATTATATTTAAATAATTTTATTATTTTTAATCTTGTACCGTTACATAAACCATCAGTAATACTTAAATTTCTAATCAACATATTAAATTAAACGAAACAAAAAAATCAACGCACACATCTATTTACCTCCCGGGTTGTGTGGAAAAAATAGAAGAAACTTTTATTTAAATGTTATTTTACAAAAAGAATTGGATTGATAATTGTAAACTTTATCAATAAAAATTGTCTTGAAATCCTAAAACAATTTAACTGAATTTAATTTAACTTTTTAAATGTTTTTCAAATAATGTAACCACACCATATAACACAAAAAAACGCAGCTATCTATTTATAAATTTCTCTATTTACCTGAAAGATCGTTTCCATCTATTTATAAGTCTGGATATTTTCCTTTTCATCATTATGAGAGATTTTTTAAATACATTATATAAAACTAAATACAATGAGGAGGGGCGGAGGGGGGCATGAGTAGGGGAAAGAAAGGGGTGGACGAGGGTGAGGGGGGGGGTCAAATGAGGGGATGAGGGGGATGAGGGGGGTCCATGTGGAAGTCTACAAAAGTGAAAAATAACGTAAAAAAGTAAAATTTAACGCTATTTTGAGGAGATATCGTAAGAGGAGGGACTGAGGGGGGTCGAGGGGGAGGTGAGGGGGGAGGGGGGATGAGGGGGGGCTGGGTGGTAGAGTTAGCGAATTAACTATATATAGGTAGATATATACACACACACACACACACACACACACACACATACATACACATACACATACATATATATATATATATATATATATATATATATATATATATATATATATATATATATATATATATATATATATTGTAGCAGGTGGGACAATTGTTAATATCAATTGTCCGTGGCTAATAAGCCGTCGGCCGAGCTGCTGTTGTGCATTAGCTTGCGCAGCACGCGACGCGTGCTGGCGTCCACTATTGCCCCGTACCTGGAGTAAACCAGCGGCGTAACGCCGCTGAGCTTCTGCCTTGCTGTCGCTGCTGTGGCCGTCCTGCTGCAAAGTTCGCTGAACCCCGGTGGATTCAGCTGCGTGTGGAGTCACATCGATGCACGGGATTTTACGATCTGCAAGGAGCGCGAAAGCGCGGAAAGCTAATTGTCGCAACGCGCCAATATAACGTCTTTTCGCGTTTGCCTAACTCGGTCGTGGAGCAGGCGGGTCGTGGAGAAAAAATTGACTCACGCGAGTTTACTTTTTATAACAAAATAAACTATATTCAACAATAAATTAACTAATACTACACAGCGATTAACAAATAGTAACAACAAATTTAACAATAATGGATTAACAATCGCGCAGACCAAGCGACGGTGCGTGCCCAGTTCGTTCGCCGCTGGACGCGTTGCCCTCACGATGGGCCGTACGCGCGCCTGGTGTCACGGCACCTTGGTGTACTCTAGGGCGCGGTGCCCACGGTGAGCAGCCCTGTACACCGCTCGCGGTTTATATGATTCTAAACGCGCGGGCTAGCCTTTACCTTATCTATATCAGCCTCGAGGATGATCACTCTATCTCTGTCTCTCTCTCTCTCTCTCTCTCTCTCTCTATCTCCCTCGCAGCCAACGCTAGCACGTCCTCTCGTCTCGCCCTTCTCCGCTTCGCCCCGCTTTCACTCAACTCGCAATGCGGCGTCGCGGCAACAGGTCGCTCCGCGTGCACTCGTTTTTACGCCGGAAAATGGCGGCGAGACTTAAACGGCGTTGACGCGCGCGGATCGAACTCCTAATCGATAGTGACGCGCTCGAGGCGTCAACGCGGCCAGCGCCGCGCCCCTAGTCGCGTTCTCTTTGGGTAACTACCCTGCTGCGTGCGCGCGTCGCCTATAGTGCTGACCTACGCCGGTACATGGCCCTCATTTCGTTACAATATATATATTAATCCTGTAAAATTAACAGTTTTAATTTATATATAGTATTAATAATTTCTTACGATTTAATAAGAATCTTTTTATTTAATTTTAATGCTCCTTTATAAACACAACTACATCTGCTAAAGAGATATTAAAATATGTAACAATAGGTACATCCTACAATCCAGTAATCCCACAACCATATTTACCCGGACCTCCACCCATAACATTTCAACCATTTATTCCAGAACCCAATGATCCTACTATGCTCCCTTCCAATCTTAAAGAATTATCTATCCTTCCTTCCCTTTTACCCCTATCCTCTAAACTACCCTCTCCATCAACATCAGCATGTACATGTCCTACTTACCCCCCACCTCTCCTAGATATAAAGAAATTTAAAAAGTTTAAGGAAAGTGCAGTTTGTAATATCATGCGAGAGATTAAACATCTCGCAAATGGTACTCATAAGAAGAAGGTGTACAAAAAAGTACCTAAAAGAAAAAGAACAGAAAAGGTTAAAAAAAGAACTATCTGGCTTCCTCCAGTTTTAGATATATAAATATAGTTTATAAGTGAATTTTGTTTAAATATAAATGTATTTTTGTTACTAATATAATGTAATAATAGATTTAAGAATACATTTTAAGTAACACTTGTATTATAACAAAGTTATTATTATTTACCTATAACTATTTTATACCTATTTTACATGTTCAATGATATAATTTGTACATAATGTATTAATGTATATGTATAGGGTATCCCACTTTAACTTGAACTTTGACTTTGAAAAATGTTTCAGACAGGAGTCTCCCGATCTACGGCTTTTAGATTATTGCCATCAGTCCATTACCATCCATATCATATTACTCTGAGCCCTGCAGATCACGCACTCAGAGTGTAATTTTGTAGATGGGCTCTTGACATGTTAAATGAGGATCCAGATTTTTTCTGGAGAGTTTGTTTCAGTGATGAAACAACATTCATCAGTAATGGCAGTCTCGGCAGACATAATAGCCATTATTGGTCCCCAGGGAATCTTCATTGGAACCGTCAAGTGCTCAATCAACATCGTTGGAGCTTGTATGTATGGATCAGTATTTGTAATGACCAAGTGATTGGGCAACATTTCTTTGAAGGACCAATTAATGGTCCAATGTATTTGGAATTCCTCAAAAATGATTTTCCTGTCTATCTTGAGGATATTCCACTTGCATTGAGACTAAATTTGTGGTTTCAACAAGATGGTGCCCCTGCTCACTACGCTCGCATTGTCCACAATTTCCTCAACCAGCAGTTTCCTCACCGATGGATAGGACGTGGCGGACCAATTGCTGGGCCTCCTCGATCACCAGATTTGAACCCGCTGGATTTCTTTTTATGGGGATATGTGAAGGACGTTGTGTATGCCGAGGCACGCACGACGAGAAGGGATATGATGGAGAGAATCCAGAGAGCTTGTGTGGTAATAACTCCTGAAATGCTTCAGAATGTGCAACAAAACCTTCGACGTCGGTTGCAGTTGTGCTTGCAGAATCAAGGAGCACATTTCGAACACTTGATTCGGTCTTAAGTGGCTGGGTCCTAGAGGATCTTGCCTTGAGTGGCTGGGTCCTGAATGATCTTGCCTTGAGTGGCTGGGTCCTGAATAATCTTATCTTGAATGGCTGGGTCCTGAATGATTTTGCCTTAAGTGGTCGGATCTTTGGAAAGTCTTACCTTAAGTGGCCGGATCTTGGAAGATTTTGCCTTGAGTGCCGTAGTCCTGAACAAAAGGTCTTCAGAGCGTAAAATTTCTCACTTTTTTAGAATCGAAAACAGAGGTTTTTGTTTGAAATGCCTATTCGACCTTCAAATGACCGCGGGAATGTGGTTGAGGGACATTGTTGAGATCATGGTTGAGTCAATTTCTCGATACAGAACAATTTCCGTCTGAAGAACTCTTCCAGAAAATAATATTTCACCAGTTTTCGGCTCTGACCAGGAACTTGTCCTTGTAATGACTTCTGGGGTTCACTTTGACCCTAGACATGATAGGTCATCTAGGCGTAAAATTTTGCGTTTTTTCAGAATCCGGAATAAAAAATTGGGGTTTCCATTGAAAAAAATAAAGTTGACCTACAAATGACTTTGAAAATTAAGGTCAAGGACTTTCTCAAGGTCATGGTTGGGTAGGCCCTTCGAAACCCAACAACTTTTGTATGAAACATTTTTAGATTTGGGTACAAGATTTCGAGTTATCCAGCTGTCCACGTTAAAGTGGGACACCCTGTACATATATATGTATATTAATACGTTTTTTAAAGGTCTGAGAAAAATATGTGTATTTGTGTGTGTGTGTGTGTGTGTGCGTGCGTGCGTGCGTGCGTGCGTGCGTGCGTGCGTACGTGCGCGCGTGCGTATTTGTAGTATGCACGCATTCTTTATATCAATAGTTTTGAATATTCCCACGCTAAATCTCGAAAAAAATTTCAAATCAGTGATGGACTATGACCGTCTTAAGATCGCCATGACAATTAGAACGTTTTTATGACACCAGGACCGGACGTGACATCATGTCAGAGTGTCATGATATAGTTGTGCTATGACCGTCATAAAATTGTCAACTCTATCTCGAATGCTCAAGACTCGGAAGCAAGTTTGCGCATGCGTACTTTCTCTCTGTCGTTCTCCATTCCGTACGCGGGAACGTTTAAATTGAGATGTATACACAGTAGATGTTTGAAGTGTGTATATATATATATATATATATATATATATATATATATATTATTTTTTTCTTTATTACTAATAAACTAAAATATTTTATTACGTAAATGATTTTTTAAATTAAAGACATTCTTTAGTACAAATAATAGAAATAATAATATACATTGAAAAACTTTTTCTCGTTTCAGAGTATATCGACGCTCCGTACGAAGACTAGCACAACTCAGAATTCTCAAAAAACAACATTTTTAATCAAAATCCTCCTACGAAACTATGAGTTTTCAGGTTCTCACAAAAAAACTATCACCTTTTCAAAGGTTCTGAGAAAATATTAGTATTTATTAGAGGATCTAAAAAGTGCTAGTTTTATAAGAGGTCTTGGAAAAGAACTAGCTGTTTTTGAGAATTCTGAGCTGTGCTGGTCTTCGTACGGAGCGTTGATATCTAAAGCTAATAGTGTTTACAGAGCAGTCATTTAATTAATGACTAGCAAGATACAAGCTACTGTAGACGAGTGCCGTCAATACGTGGATGTCTTGGAAGAGGCGAAAAAGCTACTACCTACGAAGCCTACAGATCAAATGAGAGTAGAACGCTGGATACAGCAGTGTACTTTATCTTTAAAGACTTTTCACCGAGTCCTTAGCGACAAAAGGCTTTCAGTACCACAAAAACAAGCTATATTACATTGTATAGCTAAAATTGAGTCTATGAAACTTCGGTTTAAAAGCACTATCAAAACTGGATTGATATGTATAGCGCTTTTAATAGCCGAATGCGGACATGTATTGTAATAAATCTAGTACATATTGATGTACAGAATTTTTTAAAAGATGCATCAATTTTATTTGCTCAACACATGAAAGTCATTTTAAAATAGAATGATACAGCTATGAAAATCAATACAGTTCTGTCCTGCAAATTTAAAAAGATTGTGAAAAACGTAGACGGAAAAGTAGATGAAGAAGAAAGTATTGAAAACATTTGAATACTCAAAACACTAAAATTTTGTTAGCATCAAGCCCAAAACAGTGGTTTATCGATCACGTTATAAATCCTCTTCTGACTGATATAGAAGAGTTTGAGACGAGAGATTCTGGTTGGATATTAGATTCCATAAATAATATTCAAATTAATATAAATAAGTTCAGTCCTTTACGTACTGGTAGTTCATACATACCTCTTCCATCATTTTTAGAGCTGAAAAAAGCTTTGTAAATGTTCAAAATACAGATAATCAATGTTTGAAATGGGCAATATTGTCAGCTTTACATCCTGTTAAGCGAATAAATCATCCAAACAGAATGAAAAATTACTTTTCATACATGAATGAGTTAAATATGGAAGATATAGAGTTTCCAGTTTCGTTGAGAAAAATATCAAAGTTTGAAAAACAGAACAGTACGATATCTGTCAATGTTTTTGGTCTGAATGATAAAAGTATTGTACCTATAGAGGTCGAGGTCGAACTCTTTGTTAAGCAGTAGAAGGTTGATATGATTAACCATCTTTTCAGATGTTAAGTATAGACTTAACATCTGAAAAGATGGTTAATCATATCAACCTTCTACTGCTTAACAAAGAGTTCGAAAATAATGTGGATGTACATAAATCAGATTTTCATTACGTATATATAAAAAATCTTTCAGGATTAGTGAGTGACAATCTATCTCATAGAAAAAAGAAAAGGTATATGTGATAGATGTTTGAACTTTTTTTTCAATGAACGGAGTCTAGAAAAGCATGAAGAGCACTGTAAGGTTGAAGAGTTGTAAGATTAGACTCCCTGAGGATGGAAAAAATATGAATTTAAAAACTATTATTATAAAGAAATGGTACCATTCATAATTTACGCTGATTATGAATGTTTGCTGAAACCTGAAACGAATATATTTTATTTTCATTTTTCAACTACATATCACTCTTATTTATCCGACTATTGTGTGAACTGTCAAAACCTAACCATTTTACGTAAACATTATTACCTCGTTTTTTCAAAACTTTTTCAATTAAATAAATATCTGGGTACTTTGTGTTGAGAAGTTCCTCTTCATAAAATCTTCCCGCTATTGGTTTATCTTGATAGTCTTTCAAATGATAAGTATATGGCACTGTATTTTGTACTTTGGAGACTGTAAATACTTCTCTTGACCAATTGGGCGTATAACTTTTCTCGAAAATTTCTTTATTCTTGCTAACTCGTACTTTATCACCAACTTTAAATTTTGTCCTTTTAAACAGACTTCGACGTAGCTTCTCAGCAGTGAGACGATTAAGAATATAATTAACTTTAGAAGAATTTACTTCTAAAGGTTTCATACCAATTGTTCGATATTTAGAATTATTATACTGTAAAGTTAAATCCGGAAAAACATCGATCCAGTTGTAATTACCTCGCAAACTAAAATGTTTCCACATTTTGTTTTTAAGTATACGATTAAAACGTTCACAAATCGATGCTTTAAGGTTGCTGTATGTAGAAAAAGCTTTATCTTATAGCTTTGCATTAAATTTTGAAAATCTTGATTATAAAATTCTTTACCTCGATCAGTCTGCTAATTTTTCGGCACTCTCTTTTGTAATAATACCAATTTCATAGCTTGGGTCACAGCTTTTCCAGTTTTTTGTTTCAGTTGTATCATCCAAGTCAACTTAGAAAAACATCGATAAGAGTAAGCATATACTTAAAACCTTTGTTTTGTTTTGCGTATGATATCATTTCAAAGAGATCTGCTTGCCATGTTTCATCAATATCTCGTATAGTTCCTCCACCAAAGATGCTTTCATTTTTATCTTTTTTTCATAAATTTTGGTTTGGATGATGAGAACTCAGATTTATTAACAGAAAATTTAATAATTTTCATTCGTTCCTCTAGCGCAGTGAGTCACCTTTTTATTTCAGAAATATTAGCCTAAATACTTTTGAATTTCTCACTATAAAATACTTCAGCTTGTGACAACTCTTTTATAATAATTTCAGATACTGATTTAACACTCTCTCTCATAATCTTCAAATTTATTACATCATTTGGTTCAGTAGCATCAGTCACATTACATAGTTTTCGATTTTCTAAATCAAAGTGTCCATCACTGGTTAATTTAAATCCTTAGCCTGGAGGTCCTTGAGTCACATCTATGTGAATCAGTCGTCGTCCGAACACGTCGATACTCATTTTGATACTGAGGTGTACGTCTGTAATACTCTTACTAATAAATAATTTCAGCTTCACGCACCTCTTCAATGATGGATTGAATCTCATTAACATGACTCTGATTACCAGTTGACGTTTCAGCTATGAGCAATTTAAGACGATCTACAAGCTCATTAGGATCATCCCAATAAACATAATCCATATGAGTATCTTTTCGTACATTTTTATATAATAAATTAGGTAAGCCTGTACCACTTGTAGATTTACATTCAGGATTAATCAATTTACTTATATAATTATTATACTTTTTACTTGATGTTTCATGAACAGACTCATGATCTGCATAATATTTTTTATGTGCATTTGTTTTCTTCAAAATTTCACCATATACTGTCAAGTCTTTATCAGTAATTAGATTTTCATCAGGAACATTTTTAAATAATAATTCAATAAGTCCAGGATCCTTATCATATGTTACATCACAAACTGCTACATGATTTTTTTCAAAGTATATGGGAGTGTTGCCAATCTTAAACGTATTATTACGCATTCTATAGTATCATCCTATGTTATTGTCTTTTCAAGTTCATTAGAGTCGGAGTCACTTAAAGCTGACTCAAAAGGAGTGTCATAGTAAGTATTTTCTACCAACTGTATGTTCTCATCATCAATATCTTGTTCTATTTTACTTTTTTTTTTAATTTTTTTTCCGTTTTAAAAGCAGTAGGTGATAAATTTCTATGTCTTTTAATCGTTTGGTTTAAACGATTGGTTAGATGACTCATTCATAACTTTCTCTGCATCCAGCTTATAGGCTTTCAATAAATTGTATTTACGTTTTACAGCATTACGAGTTTTCTTCAGTTCGCGGAGTACGGAAATTTGTTGATTAAAATCGGACAGCTAGTTTAAAGTCTCACAGTTAAATAATTGATTTACGCTGTATACTGTGTATTTATTACAAATTGATCAAATCCTTTTCTATATCGACCATCATGAATATCTCGATCTTTGTCGATAACAAGAAAACCATAATTATTATTTCATCAAGATGAGCAGATGTCTCTAAACTTTTGATATGACATATCTGTGTTTACATGATCATTATAAATGTGCTTTAAGTTCATATAATCTTGTCGAAAAATTACTAAAAAGTTAAGACTATCAGAGGTAGAAGTAGTCAACGTTATTATGTCTACCCATGCAGTAGAATGCCTTAAAATTATCTTGCTTTTCACAAGCTATATCATCAAAAATGAAGATAGAATTAGTTCGAGCCTCAGCAGGTAATACTACAACTTTGGTTGATTAAGTGATTTTGAGTAAACATAAATATTTTCAAACTTTAGACCATTAGGATGTATTATTAGAGATAATAAAGCGTTGGTTTTTCTACAGTTATATGGTCCACAGAATACGACACGAATGTTATCTGGAATCAAGTTTCTATGACGTTTATAGCATTTACTAGATGATTCTGTAAGAACATCAAAATTTATTACTGGTAATTTTAGTAATTGTTCTTTAAAGTCCATCTTGCTTCGAGACTTGATCTCAACTAAAGGCTGTAGCTATATAAGCTCAAATTTATAGCATTTGCGTCAGTCATGAAGAAACTTTCATACAGTTATGATCGTTCATAAGGGTTCTTGTTTGGTAAACAAATTGATAAACAAATTGCCTATTGAGCTCCATATACCAGGTTATCAGTACTGTGGACCGGGTACTAAATTATCTGAGAGATTAGCTCGCGGAGACCTTGGAATTAATCCTTTAGATGCTGTATACAAAGAACACGATGTAGCCTACGCTAAGCATCGTGAAAATATTCATGGAAGAAACGTTGCCGATCTAGTTTTGGCGGAGAAAGCGTGGGCGCGAGTAAAGTCTAGCGACGCTAATTCACGTACGAAATCAGCTGCTTTAGCTGTTACTAACATCCTGAAAGTAAAGTCGAAGTTCGGTATGGGACTTGGTAAGAAGAGAAAAAATATTAAGAATAAAATGTTAGCTTTGTAAATGGCAGCTCGTAAACATATTAAGAATGTTGGTGGAAAACGTAATATAAGTATTCCGCGTGTATTACCTGTTCCTAAAGTAGGAGGCTTCCCTCCAGCGCTTATTCCTGTTTTCGCAGGTCTTAGTGCTGTAGGTTCATTAGCAGGAGGAGTTGCTGGTATTACTCAAGCTGTGAATAAAGCGAATGCTGCTAAAAAAGAAATGGAAGAGCAAAAAATACATAATAAAAAATGTAAATGTTAGCTCTGGGGAAAGGTCTATACTTAAAACCTTATCAAAAAGGTTACGGTATTTATTTTAAACAAAATAAAAATGTAAAACAACGAAAAACGTCCCGAAACGTTTTGCGAAGAAAAAAAAACTTCGTTGAAGTAAGACCACTAACTGATCATGATTTACAAAAGTATGCACTCTTAATGAAAGTTCCGAGAATCAGCAATTATCAACCTCGATGATAAGAGTGGATCTGGCACGCACTGGATTGCTTACCGTAAAATTAGTAAAAATATTACGTACTTTAACAGTTTTGGTGATTTACAACCTCCTAAAGATCTCATGAATTACTGAAATTCATGGAAAACTGCTGAAATCAAGTACAATTTTCTAAGATATCAAGAATTAGACACTTTTGTATGCGGACACCTTTGTCTCAAATTTGTATGCAATCAGCTCAATTCAATAGAAAATTTCAGTCTATATAAGAAAAAGTCACTCTGAAATAGTATTAGTTTCTTACACTCATTCAACATAATTGAATCACTGACTCTTAGCCTATCAGGGACTTCTTCAGTTCTTGAAACTCATTATTTCCCCCCAATAGAACTCGACTCTGATAAAATGTACGTTCTTGGTTTGGTTGAGTTACTTACTTTCAATTCTATACCAAACGTAGGTTATAATTGTAATATATTTTATGTCGGCCAAGAGGTCATTGAACTGCCTATAGGTAGCTATGAAATAGAAGACATTGAGCGTACTTTACAAAGTGCTCTAGACCAAAAAAAGCTTAAAATTAGTATTAAACCGAATAATCATACATTAAGTAGTATTATGACCAGTAGTCATGAAATAGATTTACGACGAAGTGATTGTATTGGTCGTCTACTAGGTTTCACTCAACGTCTTCTGAAACCTTATACAAGTCACAACTCTGACTTGCCTGTAGCCATTCTAAAAGTAAACACTCTACGAGTTGAAAGTAACATTACGTCCAGAGCATACATCAATCAGAAAAAAGTGCATACGATCCATGCATTTTTTCCTGCAGTACCTCCAGGGTACAAAATAATCGAGGTTCCTAAACAAATTATATACTTACCTATATCTGTTAAATGTATTGATCACTTACAAGAATGTATACTAGATCAAGACGCTGATCTAGTCAACCTTCGAGGTGAAGTAGTAACGATTCGTTTAAATTTAAAGAAGGTTCCTTCATAATGGGTATTATTTTGAACGCTAAGTCGAAAGAAAGGTATATTAACAGTTTATCATGTCGTCAGACACTCAGTCAACATCCAGTCTTCAAACAGCTAACACGACAGAACATTCAGTTTCTACAAAGTCTTGGTCTGAGAGTAGTCATTGCAAAAGGCGTCAAGGTAAAGGGGTATCGTATAAAAAGGGTGATAAAACTGAAAAAATAACGTGTATATTTATTTCCTGTTGTCATTGGGTACCTCAAAAAGATGGAGGATGTTCTTAGTGTACAAACCCCTGTTATATTTGATGAATCAATTGCGCACTATGAGATTCATGCACATCAACCTTATACATCACTATCGTTGAACAACAGCCAAGAAATACGTTTATCGATTCAACATCAAGATTTATGTTTGTTACAATCCTAAAGTTCTCTGCATATTTGCAGTAAATTAGTAAAGTCAAACGGTGTTGCAGTGACAAATATTAAGTTTGTTAATAATTCTATCTGTCACCTATTTGAAGAAATGCGATATGAGATTAATGCTATGGAGATCGATAGATGTAAGAATGTTGGTCTAACTACCTTAATAAAAGGTTACATTTCATTTTCACCAAGTCAGAGTAAATATCTTAAAAATTCTGGATGGATTAATGTTGCAGAGACTGAAAAAATATCTAATGAGAATGGATACTTTGATATAACCATACGTTTATTAACTCATTCTCATGAGATCGAGAAGCGACTGGAATGATGCTGTGCAAAATCCAATTCAAGTCGATAAAAGACCTACGTATGAAGATTTTAAGATTGTGCTCTCACGAATACAGTGGCTTATGTAGTACTGTCCGACAGACGTAAGATTTAACTTTTTAGTCACATCCAAAAAGATATACCCATTGATATAAGTTGTCGCTCTTGGGAATTATATGAGTATCCTGTACTCCCAATAACTACACAACATGTATGGACAGTAAAAACTTCAAACCAGCTTGAAAAGCCGCGCGTGTTAGCTTTTCGTGTTTCGTGTTAGCTTTTCAAACAAAAAAGAAATCAGCGTAGAATTAATGCTAGTCATTTCGATCACTGTAATATTAGCAACGTTAAGCTTTTCCTTAACTCTCAGAATTATCCATATAGTAATCTCAATCTCAATGTTACTAATAATCAGTATGCACTACTGTATGATATGTATGCACATTTTCAGAGTGCCTACTATTTCGATAAAGGTATGGATCCTCTATTAAACAAATCATATTTTCGTTCTTAAACGCTGCTTATTGTCATCGATTGCTCTAAGCAGAACGAATCTTTAAAACAAGCAGCTGTTGATGTCCGTCTTGAGTTTGAAACTAAAGAAAATATACCTGAAGAAACAACAGCTTACTATTTGATTTTCGCTGATCGTATTGTAAAGTATAATCATAAGGTGGTAATGTAAAAATGCTTGTTTGAAAAAATGTATTGTAATTATTATAATAATTATTATAATTATATAGTATGAGAATAAAAATTATATGTATTAAAGTATCATTTCCGCACGCACTACAGATTGGCGCACTGCCGCGTGACAGACAAACGCCGGCCGGCCGCGACAACGAGGCTCAGAACGCAAGGTAAAACAGAACCAACACTGTCGATATAATAGGTCGCAGATAGGTGGTGCAGGAGCTGCGTCGCATGATAAAACAGAACCATCATTGTCAGTAAAATAGACCGCAGATGGGTGACGCAGGAATCGCGTCGCATGGTAAAACAGAACCATCGCTGCCGGTATAGTAGGTCGCGGAAGTCGCGACGCATGGTAAAACAGAACAGTCACTGTCGGTAAAACAGATCGCAGCTAGATGGCGCTGGAGTCGCGTTGGCGCAGTAGCCACGCTGCCCTAACTACTCACATACATTATACAAATTCATACGAATCAACTACTAGGAAATTAGTACATTAATCTATAGAACCCTGTTCTTGAAATACGAATAATTAACGGGGCTAGAACCTTTACTAACAATCGTACACATATGAGACCTTTCAGGGAAATTCAAACATACCATTTGCAAAGTTATCGATACCCGACTATTGTACTAAGATATAGGTCGATAATCACATGTCATTAATTCTACTAGTTTAGAATCATTTTATATCGATTGAGGTTCAGAGGTCTCAACGATGTCCAGGTGGTCAGGGTGACCTCCAGATTGGCGAGATATTGTCTACGGGGAAGTGTACTGGGTGTTATCGTTCCAGACGCAAAAGTATTAAGCACTGCCTGTAGACGATGTCCAGGTGGTCAGGGTGACTTCCAGGTTGGCAACATATCGACTACGAGGAAGTGCACTGGGTGATATAGTTGAAGTATCAAAAATATTAGTCACTACCTGTAGACGATGTCCATTGTGGTTAGGGTGATCTGCAGAATGACGAGACATCGTCTACAGGAAGTGCTGCCCAGAAGATTAAAAGTATAAAAAAATAAACTACGTAAAAAAGTTATTTTTTTTTTTTCAAGTGGCATTTCGAACTCGAAAGTTTATCGCCTCATATTCGCAATCCTTCCACGTTTCCCTATTTTGTGCCAACCCCATCCATTTCGCACCCTCCCGCCCAATTTCAGTTACGTCTGCTTTTACGTTATCCTCCCATCTGCGTCTAAGTCTACCTAGAGGTCGCGCTGCTTTCGGTTTTCCTTTCATTATGCGCGCTGCCGTACGATCATCGCCCATTCTTGGCACGTACCCTGCCCATCTTAGTCTCCGTGATTTTATTATTCTGTTAATATTTGGTGACGCGTACAAATTATGTAGCTCGTCATTGTGCAGTTTCCTCCACTCCCCAGTTTCTTCATCTTTCTTTGGCCCGTATATTTTCCGCAGAACCTTATTATTTTCAAATACCCTAAAACGATTTTCTTCCGCTTTAGTGAGCGCCCAGGTTTCGCACCCGTATAAGATTACCAGAATTATTATAGTCCTATATATCCTTATTTTGACATTTTTCGACAGTAGCTTTGACTTAAGTAATCTATTCACAGCGTACAAACAGGCATTACCCGAATGAAGTCTCTTATTAATCGCGGCTTTAATTTCGTTTCGATCATTTATAGTTGTACCTGAATATCTGATTTCACTAACCTTTTCAAAAGTGAGATTTCCGATTCTGAGATCCCCCTCTCCTTCGCGAATGCCCAGTTTCTCCATGATCATATATTTCGTTTTCGATTCGCTCACTTCTAACCCCATGTCTTTAGCCGCATTTATAAGGATTTCCGCGTTTCTCGCCACCGTTTCACCATTATCTCACAGTATATCCAAGTCATCCGCATAGCACAAAATCTGCGTTGTTCCGTTGAGTGTTGAGCCTAGCTCGCTAGCCTGCATTTTTCTAACAACATAACATAGCGTCAAGTTAAAGAGTACCGTTGAAAACCCGTCACCTTGCTTCAAACCGTCGCGTATCATGAACGATTCGGATACATTACCGCCTACTCGGACCTTTCCAGTGCTTCCGTTCAGACATATTTGACTTAATTTTACGAGTTTTTTTTGTACGTCAAGGAGCACTAGGATTTGATACATTTTGCTTCGTTTAACAGAGTCGTACACTTTCTTAAAGCCCACAAATAGCTGGTGTATAGTTTCGCAATATTCCCACTTTTTCTCTAATAATTGTCTTATGGTAAACATTTGATCACTTGTCGACCTGTTGCGCCGGAATCCACACTGATAATCTCCTATTATATCTTTTGCGAATGGTGTGAGTCCTGCCTGTGTTACGTTTGACAGAACTTTGTAGCAGGTAGCTATAAGTGAGAATCTCCGGTAGTTATTGCAGTCTGTTTTATCTCCCTTTTTAAAGATCGGTATGATGATGGATTCCTTCCAATTTTCTGGTATTGTTTCATTTCTCCAAATAGCACATACTAGATCAAAAATTTTATATGTAAGCGCGGGGCCCCCATATTTAAGTAGTTCAGCTGGTATATAATCGTTTCCTGCGGCCTTATTGTTTTTTAGCTTTTTGATCGCGGCCTCTACTTCTTTGTAGGTCGTTCGTCCACATGGAGTTCAGCAATGTGGATTTCGTCTCCCATTTCCTCGAAGATTTCATGCACGTTTAATAACTTATCAAAATAGTCTTTCCATAATTTCAATAGTTCATTTTCGCTTGTCACGAGGTTCCCGTGCTTATCTTTCATTAACTGCGATCTACTCTGAAAACGCTTCCTAATAGCGTTTATTCCTTTGTACATCTCGCGCGGATTATTTTCCTTAATATTAGTTTCTATTTTTCTAATTTCATTTCTCTGATACTCGCGCTTCTTGTTTCTGTAAATCACACCCACTTGCTTTCTTATTTCATGGTATTCTTCTTCGACCTTACCGCTTTCATTGTGTACACTATCTAATGTAGCCTTCTTGCGCTTTTCAAACCAGAGTTCGCACTATTCGTCAAACCATGCTTTGCTCTTCGGCCTTTTTTTCTTACCCAGTACTACCCCAGTTTTCTCGATAGCCCCCCATAACCTGTTCGGATCGTCATCCACTCCCCTCTGTGCATCCGTTTCCTCGAGCACCTGAAATCGGTTGCTAACTTCTACTTGGTACTTGATTCGCTCTACCCCGCTTCGTAGTTTTCCAATATCAAAGGTTTCTACTTTGTTCGCTCGCGTACTATGTACTACCGGAATGTATGATGTTTTTGTTAACAAGAAATCCGTTCCTCGAGAATGCCCGCTTGCGCTCCCATATAAAAAGATGAAGTTACCGGATCCTAGCATCGCGTAATCTTTCCATCGGGTTTCTTGTATTGCTACCAAAAATAACTATACCTCTTAGTTTCATTTATGATTTCCCGGAACGCGCACGCTCTGTGTAGACTGCGTACATTCGAGGTTCCCACCCTTAAGTTCCTTTTGGTTTTGGTTTGGTTTTGTTTTCTTTGAGCCATGATAGTAAGTTAAACCCGCGCGTTTTGGATCCTGTTCCGATCGCAGGTGAGTCCATTCGTCTAGGGGTGATAACCCTCATACCTCCCTATAACTAAGTATGAGAGCTTTTCGACTTTGGCGAGGACATAGTCAACTCGTCGTCAGACACACTCGGTTTCATTCTCATATCCTAACGCCCCCCTGCAAGGCAGCGCGCCTTCGCTAGCTTCATTGCCGTGTAAGACCAGGTGGCGAATCATTCTATACATCCCCTCTCAGGGCAGTTGTCATCGCTCCCGCATCCTCCACGACAGCAGGATTTTTGGCCCATTTTTTGTTTGAAATGTGTGGTAAAACAGATAGATTACAGAGAAAGGTAGAAGAAGAAAGTAAGATAGGAGATTTTGTATAGTGTTTGTAGTTGTTGTGGTGCTTGCGTAGTGTTTCTAGATGAATGCGTTCGCCAGTGTGGGCTCATCACACCCACGCCTGGGCCTATCGGCTGTCCGCGACTGCTTATTCAATTTATTCGCAGCGAACCTCTTTCTCAGGGGTCATTTCTCTATCCGCAACCTGACGACGCGCTGCGTAGTGGTGATAGGCATCCAACCGTCAGCTCTGGACGACTACGCCCAGGACCCGCTTAGGGTAACGGCGTTGCAACAGACGTAAAAAAGTTATACATAAAAAAAATAATTATGTATTTCGAACATAAGAATTTTAGAGAACCGGATAACCGGAGAACTTCAGATATATTAGTCACTTCTTGTTGACGATGTCCGGGTGGTCAGGATGACCTCTAGGTTGACGAGACATCGTCTACGGAGAAGTGCTGCCCAGAAGGTTAAAAGTATAAAAAATGAAACTACATAAAAAAGTTATGCATAAAAAAATTATAATGTATTGGATAACCGGGGAACTGGAGAAACATAGAATTTGAAAAATGTGTGTAACTTTAATATAATAGTAGATATGTAGATTATATTTGTTAATGCCAATTTAATAATGTAAAGTAAATTTTTAATAAAATTATTTAATTTTGGAAATTTGAGGACAAGATTTAAAATCATAGTTTTTCACAAAACAGTTTCATAATAATTATAAAATATATTATTGACTTAAAACCATGTACATTTCAAAATTATACACAAATTTTTTGTACATATACAGTAACGATTCAAAAATTATTTCTATATTTGTTAAATTTACCGATTTTCGGAAAACACCTACTTATTCAAAATTCGATAGTACTTCTTCCACTAAAATAGAATTAAGGTAATTGTTACATACATAAATTGGATGAAATTTACGTATATTTCGAGAAAGCGTATATCTTTCCAGTATGTTCGACGTACAAAGTGAAGAAAGAAATTTTTTCTTAATTTTTATCAATTTTAGAATTTATATTTTTCTTTTTCTTTGACAAAAAAACTTTAAAATTATTGCTAGATATATCAATCTAAAGGAAATCACGTATACTTTATGAAAACGTCTATACTTCCAACATATTTAATATTCGATTTTTGAAATTTTATTTTAATTGTATTTTGTTTAAATGTCTCTTTATTATCTAATAAACTCCAGTATCTAATCAGTTCCCGGCTGAGCAATACCCCATAAGACGGACAAATTTTAGCTCGTAACATGTTTCGTTTGAAGAGTTATTGTGGCACAATTTATTATCACATGCACACATACATAGGTACATACATACAAACGTAAGTACACACACACAGCCAGACAATTTCTAAAAACCTATTTTGCTGACTCAGGAATCTTGAAAACATGAAATTCCTCAATATGTCTGACAAAAAATTTTATCGTCACAATAGTTTCTCTTTGAGAAAGCAAAATAAAAACTTAAAAATTTAACTGAATAGTTTTCTCGGTATTTCTAGTTACCTCAAATCTCTTCAAGTATTTTCCGTCATATGTATTTTGAGATATAATTGTTTGAAAAAATATGAGTACACAACTTCTGGTAGCAAAAGTTTCCATCGTACAAAAAAAAAACGAAAAACTAAAACACCAAAAATTGAAATGCCTATAAGAAGAAAAAACGAATCGAACAATCAATAAAAAATTTCTTCTCCACGAGAAAAAATGTTCCATATGTGGACATATATGACGGCCAATATATGACCATATATGAATTCGATATAGACATATATGATCATATCCATGGGTCCTAAGAGAAAGGACTTATCTTACGCGTTACGATTAGAAAAGCTGTAGTTCCCGCGTTACGATTAGAAAAGACCTATCCTGCGTGTTTCGATTAGAAATGTACTATCTTTTATTAGGTTGTTTCTTACACCTACTTTAATATCATATAATTATTATAAGATAATGTCAATTATAATTTCTATTGACTTTTTAATACTACTGATGTAAGATTATCATCTTCATGTCATTAAAAATGAGGTGTCAAATCGTTTTATAACAAATTTACAGCATCGATAATAGAGCCTAAAAAACA
Organism: Gastracanthus pulcherrimus; assembly: GCA_949152435.1. Taxonomy (NCBI): domain Eukaryota; kingdom Metazoa; phylum Arthropoda; class Insecta; order Hymenoptera; family Pteromalidae; genus Gastracanthus; species Gastracanthus pulcherrimus. The sequence continues at coordinate 116,041,529 of OX424574.1, forward strand.
ACCACGAAATAGATACTACGTTTCTAACCGCAACGCGCAAGATAGGACCGCACACACATACACACACATACACACACACGCACCCACGCACGTACACACCCACACACACACACACACACACACACACATACATACACACACACACACACGCACACACACACATCCATAGACTATGCACTCTTTGATGGTCATTAATAATCGGGACTTTTGCCGGAAATGTAGCTATCTTCTCACATAAGTTATATGTATCATAATTGATTCTATAAAGTTTTGAATTCGTTATACCAAGCGCTTATGGGCAGCAAATTTTTAAGTTAAAATCAGAAAAACGTTAAGTTTTGGAAATGCAGATTAGAGTTCATAGTAATTTATTATTATATAGTAAATGATAATTATCATATCTTTATAAAAGATCCCTTATAAGTAAAAAAGTTCAAAATAATAAGGTTATTATTATTAAAAAAAATTAAATTCAAATTGGCCCCTGAAATATGTGCATTTAAATAGAATTTAGGGGCCAACTAAATAGAAAATAATAAATAAATAATCGGTTAGGATACAAAACTCAAGAGATCCTATTATTCCTTAATTTTTCTATATATACGAGATTTACTCTTCAAAATGCGATGTCGAACGTGTGAATTCCTTAAAATATACTATCATGGAAATTCGTCGAAAAAGTAGATTTTTTTTAGTGAAAAATTAGCAAACTACAAGTTTATTTAGGGAGAAAAAATTATTTTGGTTTGTCTAATGCGATTAAGTTGTTAATAAACTTATAATAATCGTAAATAAAATTAGTAGCTGGATAACTTTTTAAGACTAGTAACTTAACATACAATTATTTTTAGTTCACCTAATGTAATAAAAGTGCTCAAAATCAAATGTTAAAAGCTGTTTGCGGTGGTAGAGACCTCGTAATGTTAACTTCAGGCAACCGGCAGGCAAATATCTCATTTTAAAGACAATTAAAACGTTTTGAAGGAGTTACAAGAAAAAATTTGTAATATATAATCCCATGTATATATATATATAGATGAGGGGACCAGGAAAAAGATCTTTCATATACATATATATATATATATATATGGTTATATATGGTCATATATGGTCATATGTAGCCATACATAGCTATATAAAATCATATGTTAGAATTTATGGCCATATATCGTCATATATAATCATGTATGGTTATATATGGGGTGGAGGAGTTGGAGGGGAGTGGAGGGCAAATAAATAAAAACAAATAACGTAGTTTTTGTAACAATTTAACGCTATTATATGGAGGGGATGTGGAGGGGTGTGGAGAGAGCTGGAGGGGTGTTGACTGTATATATATATCTTCCTATATTATATAATCGTAAGCGTTATTAAGACAGTCAACACCCCTCCAGCTCTCTCCACACCCCTCCACATCCCCTCCATATAATAGCGTTAAATTGTTACAAAAACTACGTTATTTGTTTTTATTTATTTGCCCTCCACTCCCCTCCAACTCCTCCACCCCATATATAACCATACATGATTATATATGACGATATATGGCTATAAATGCTAACATATGATTTTATATAGCTATGTATGGCCCCATATGACCATATATGACCATATATAACCATATATATCTGTATATGAAAGATCTTTTTCCTGGTCCCCTCATCGTAAAAAGAAAACAAAGAAAATAAATTATTTTGACCATGTTTATCTTGAGAACCCGGAGCACCCTTATAAACACAAACGCACACACACGTACGCACACTTACACGCACACACACGTACGCACACTTACACGCACACACAAACAATCATACATACATACACCGATAGAAATTTAGGTATGCCGCTTTACGAGAACGGAGAGTGCAGCGCTACCATACAATATGTTCGATCGCGCACCTTCAATGAACGAATTGTGCGCCCAATGCGGGCGCGCTGCTGCCCCGACTTGCAGAAGCTTGTTGACAAGAAAGCATCTTTCTTGTCTTTGGGAACGCAGCGCTCCCGCAATGGGCGCACAACTCGCTCACAAGAGGTGCGCTGCCGGATCGATTGTATAGTAGCGCTACACTCTCCATTATCATAAAGCGGTTAACCTAAATTTCTTTCCCTGTAGAGAAATTTTTTAAGACTAGTAATTTCGGACTACCCAAGGTATAAGATATGTTTATACATCGATAAAGCACAAAAAATTGTTCACTGTTACTGTTTTTGTAGATTAATAGGATTCTGGAAGCAGTGGGTGAAATAAATGAAGACAAATACTACAATTTAACAATAACTAATTTGTGGCACTTTATATAACTTAGTAAAGTGCTCCACGTCGTGAGGTGGTATACATTGTCGGCGATCCACGGAGAGTATAGATGAGCAAGTATAGATGAGCTCTTATTAGGTAGGTAGATATGTAATTTACTGAGGTCGCTTACAAGGTTTTGTCGTTGTGTTTCATAAAGTGGGCATTGACAAAGTATGGGATCGAGGTCTTGTATGTTTGTATTGCATGTGCAGTTAGGATCACTAATTATGCTGATGCGAGCCAGAGATGCAGCGAGATTATAATGGTTAGCTCGACATCTGTTTATCATGACAATATTTGCCCGATTAAGATTACTTTTTTCAAACCAGGGTTTATTTTTTAGTGTGTAAAAATTTTAAAAATATTCTACACCTTTTTTGCCCATTTCAGTAAATCTTTACAATAAGGATTATTTGTAGTTGCTTTAGCAAGTTGGTCGGCGCGTTCATTTCCATTGATTCCTATATGTGCAGGGATCCAAACTAGCTTAACTTTAAAATGGTTGTTATTTTCTTTTGTAAATTCACACATTTTTCTTTTGATTTCGTAAATATAGTGATTTAATTTAATGTTAAGTTTTGAGGATTTTATTGTTTGTAATGCACTTAAGGAATCAGTGAAAACGATTACATTTGTGTTTGTGCAATTTGTAGCCAGGTCGAGTGCATCATTTAATGCAATGAATTCGGCTGTGAAAATTGACGCATTATTGTTAATACTTCTTTGAATAGAGGTGTTTAAGTCAAAAGAAAAGCAAGCTGCTCCTACTGAAATACCATTGATTGATTTGCTACCATCTGTAAAAATTGCAATCGCGTCATTTTTTTTAATGAAGTTTTCAAGTAACCTATTTGGATCAGCAGTTTGTCTTAGAGTTTTCCGAATTCAGTGTCTACTTCAAGGTTAGATATAACAATATCGTATTCTGTGAGATAGAGATTATAGTGTTGTTGAATTTTGATTTCATTTTTTAAAGTGTATATTTGATCAATACAGCATAGGAGCAATATTTTTTTCTTTTTTTTTTAAATATGTGAAAAGAGCTAGTTATAGCTTTACTTACAGGTAGACTTGAATTTGAAATTATTTTGCATAAGTAGTTTAGCATAAATTTTTAGTTCTTTCGTGTATAGATACAAGTTTTGATTCAGCAAGGAGGATGTTGGTAGTGGTACTGATGCGATAGCCCAAAGCTAATCTTATGACAGCATACTGTATCTTCTCAAGCGCATTAGTGAGCCTCTTTTTCACTGGTAAATATACAAAGCCGGCATAATCAAACAAAGATCTAACATACGATTTATATATAATAAGAAGCGTACTCGGGTCAGCACCCCACCAAACTCCTCTTACATATTTCATGATGTTTAGTACATTTCTACATTTATTTACAGTTTTTTCTGTTTGTTGTTTAAAAGAAAGCAGATAATCGAAAAGAATTCCGAGATAACGAACAGTCTCTGCAGATTTGATACATGTATTGTCAATTTTTATTTCCATACTATCTGGCTTAATACCTTGATTATTGAAATGCTTTATGACTGTTTTTTGAGGAGCGAGCTCTAGTCCAATTTCTTCTAAATTTTGATTAATAATTTTAAGAGCTTTTTCCATAATTTTTTTGCATGATTTAAGAGATTTATTTTTAATAAGCAGCTTGATGTCATCAGCGTATTTAGACACAATTATACTTTTGGGTAGATTTTTTAATATTTCTGAGATGTATAAATTGAAAAGAAGGGGGCTGAAAGCTCCCCCTTGTGGAACGCCTTTATAGATGATTCTATAAGTATTTTCGGTAAATTGTGTATATATGTGTCTTTCGTAGTTTAGAAATTTGACTACTTTTATGATTTCAAGGGGACAGTTAAACTTAGCTAGTATGTCGAGTAAAATCTTACACTTCACATTATCGTAAGCACTGGTAATATCTAAGAACGACGCCAATATGTGTTGTTTATGTTTAAAGCCTTCATTGATTTTAAGGGTTAATTGGATTAGATTATCGACACGGGATTGACCTTTATGAAAACCTGATTGTGACGCGGGTAAAAGATTGATTTTTTCGAACCACATTGTAGACGATTTTTTACGAGGATTTCAAAGAGCTTACAGGAACATGAGGTAAGACTAATGGGGCGATAGTTTTCCCCATCAGGCTTCTTAATAAAATGCACATAATAGTTTTTGGACGATATTGAGTTCGGAAAATTGAAAATGACCGCTGAGAAAATCGTTGATTGTCCACTTAGGAAGCCAATTGGGGTCTGACGGGGCCTAGGAAGGGCTAAGTTTATCAAGTGCAATATTTAGTTTAGTTTGATTTTGTTGGTTTGTAGAATTGAGAGATTTTACTTTGACATATTTATTTTTTTTAAATTTTCATTGTATTCCAAACATAAGTGCTATTTGTCTTGAAGTTTATTGTTTCAGTAAAGTCTATAAAACTTACTTTCTTTCTTTTTCTTTTTAAAAATTCTTTTTGGAGTTGCTATTTGTTTTTTGTAAATAATAAAATCATCTAGTTTTGAGAGTACTGCCATTTTTTAAAAGCTGCTTTTCTTATACTAGATATTTTATCGCACTCCTAATCCCACCATTTGACAGAGTTTTGTATTTAAAGCTTTTCTTGCAATTTATTTTTTTCTGAGTATTAGATATAACAGCTGATTTAACTATTTCTATGAAAATTTGATATTTAATACTAGGCCTTGAATTGCAAAAAGTGGATTCAAAAAATTGAAAATAATTGTTTTTTAACGTATTTGAAAAATTTTCCCAGTTTGTTCTTTTAGATTTGAGTTTAAAGGTTTTTTTAATATAGGAATATCTAGTGACATTAAGTAAGATAGATATAGGAAAATGATCTGATCCGAATGTTTCATCGTACATTGATGTATCGATTTTATCTGATAAATTTATAGTTGAAAGAACTAGATCAATATTGGATTTTTTTGCTGTTTGAGGATCAATTCTAGTGAGAGAGTTACAGTTGTGTATATGTAGATCTTGTTTTTCTATAGAGTTTAGTAATCTTTTACCATTGGCATCGCTATTTGTGCAATTCCATAGTGTATGATGTGCATTGAAGTCCCCAAGTAGAATGCTGTGTGAGTCAAGATCAATGTGGTGAACAAGTTTGTCCCATTCTTCTTGATTAGGTGTAGTCCCCGGAGTTTTACAGCAGGCGTAGATATTTGTTTCTGGTTGTATATTGTTAATTTTGATACTGAATATTTCAAAATTATCTATTGAGCCATCTTTTGTATTAATTACATAAATATCTAGGTAATTTTTAACTAAAAATAGAATTCCGCCCCTCTTGTTTCTATTCGATTTTTGCGTAACGTTTTGAAGCCCGGAAATGAAAAATTTTTGTTGTTAGGGTTGTCAAGTGATAGCCACGTTCAACACATATAAAAATATCAATAGACTGCAGTAGTTTACGTAGGTCGTGCTTGCGTTGTGTAATACTTCTGGCATTCCAAAAAAGAAGCTTTAAGTCTTTCTGATATGTAGTGATTGTATCCATTATTATTTTTGGACAGTTTATTGTTTTGTTTCTGAACTTTCTGAGTCGATCTTACTACATTGATAGTCGTCGTTGTTATCAAAATCTATTTCCATTTCTGATACGTCAGTTGAAGAGGTTTCAATATCAGATTTTGCTAGTTTATTCTTTGGTCTTGTAAGTTTCGATTTGGCAGTTCTATTATTGACTAGAGAGTGGGCTTTGCCAATTACATTTATTAGTATGGAGACATCATTTACAATTTTATTGGCTTTAGCAGTAATATAACTTTCTTTTATAAGATCTAAAAATTGGTCATATCCAAATGGCAATTTATTTGTAGCGTCTTTAAAAATATCAACTGCTGGAGACATGGATTCTTCTAAGGCTTGCATACATTCTTTTTTAAGTTTTTCACTATCGGCTTGTTTAGATGCATCTCCATTAGTTTTGCGTTTTTTCGAACTTTTCCTTTGCTGTCCTAATCTTAATAGCAATTTCGGAGTGACAAATTCATCAGTTTTTTTGTTGGGATTATCTTGAATTTTAGGCACCATTTCAAGAGCGTTTAATTCGGAGGTAGTATCGTGCAGTGATACTCCGCTTGTGGCAGATAGCGGTCTTTTCGCACTATTTTGATTAGTAATTTGCTGTTGTGTAGATGTGTCTTGATTACCTATGGGCTGCTTTTGACTGGAAGTGATGCCGATATTTACATCTTGCGAAGAAGTTTCAGTGTTTATGGGACACAGCTTAGCGATGTGGCCCGATTGTTTACACAGAAAGCAGGAGGTAGACTCCGTAGTTAGGTAGGTCCAATACGTCGTGTTATCGAAAGTTATTTGCAGCGTTTCAGGAAGCAACCTTTCGTCTTCCTCTTTGATATTAAATTGCCTACGTAGTGATAAAACGTGAGATCGGCCAGGTTTATGGGTACTTGCGCGTAAGTCGCTTATATTAGACGTTATGTTGATGCCTTTTCGTTTTAGAATATCTGAGATAACTACATCAGGAATAGTAGGTTGTACATTTGATATTACAACTGTTTTATTGTTATTAATGTACGGTTTTATGTTCAAAACGTAGCTTTTAACTGTAATTGTTTTGTTTTTTAATTCTTGCACTAGTTCTTTATTTGCGACATATACAATGACTCTACTTCCAGAAATTTTTTATATGTACCTTATGTTGCGTATGCTAGTGATTTCCTCCAAACCATCGAGGTAGTCGTCGTTTGTTAAACCTTCGATTGAATCTTTGATTATAGCATCTTCTTTGGTTGGTCGAGTTTTAGTTGCAGTGACGTTGGCGTATGATAGCTGGGTGGAGGTAGTTGGAGCATCCTTTTCTTGGTTATTTTTAGGCTCTAATTGATTTCCTTTGGAGAGATACATCTTAGCAAGCTGCGACTGTTGCAGTTTTTACAAAACTGCAGCAGCCATTGCAGCGATAAATACTGATATAAAAGCACTATTCACAAGGCACTCGCGTTTCCGCAGTTACCACCACGTGTGGAGCACAATACTGTATAATATTTGTGTTTACAAAACTACGGAGCAAGAGTAGACACGTCTGCTCTTGATGTTGACCAACCAGTGACGATTGACGATTAATTAAATGAAAATACAGTATATGACAATAAAGAATTATTTTCTAATGCTTAAATTGCTTTTTGTAAATTGCATTATATTTACAGAAGATTGCAAAAGAATTCTTTTTATATTCTTCAATATCTCATAACAAATACTTAAAAAAATTAATTGTAATACAAATAATTTATGCTGCATTACATCTTTTTATTAGAAAAAAATACGTTTTGGTCAATTAAATACGAACTGAAATACAAGTTTCATAAGAAACTAATAATACTAATTGTCGTTATACATTATTACTTTTTAAAATAATTTAAATAACCATAGTATTATAATAGTCATGGATCAGTTTTAAGACTAACGTCAATCTCTTACTTAAAGCTGATTCGCTTACAGCTGAACATAAGATACATATTAAAATAATATGAAGAAAGTACAAAAATATTGGATAATTTAACGAAAATCTTACAATTTCAATGCTAATATCAACTGTCGCATTTAACTTTTTTGATTAAGTCCTTAAATAATCTATAATATTATAAGTCATGATTAAACTCGAAGACTAGAGTCAATCTCTCATTTAAAGCTGATTTGCTTGAAGCTTAATATAGTTTTTTAATACAATATTCAACTGGAAAATACTACGTATTGACTTATTTTAGAACATTTTAACAATTCCAAACAGATTGAATCGCCTTCTTTGGATTCTAAGCTGTTCATCTAAAGAATAATTGCAATGCAAAATATTTTACTCTTCTTATTCGTCAACTTCTGCATTCTTTTGTTCAACTCGGGACTTTGCACAGTTTAGCCAGCGACCTACGACTTTCTTAAAATCACTTTCTGTGTAAGTAAGTTTACTTGACACAATTGCATCTGTAAATCATAATTAATTAATAGCGTATTTAATAATAAACACAACTTAAAATTTTAGTATCGATGTCGAATTTCCATTACCTCTTAAAACTTTGAATAACTTCATATCTTTGAAAGGCAATGTTTTGTACTTTTGGTTTGATCCTCTAGATTGTCCAGAATATGAATAAAGAACTGCAAGTTCGTCTGTCATTACTCTTCTGAGGCTTTCGTTGGTATGTGCCGTAAGACTAACTCCATCAATTTTCTGAATCTTAGTTTTCTGTCAAAATATTAAAATGAAAAAATGACGTAAAAAAATTTTTTCAGCATCCTTAAAAGATCGTATGATAATAAACGTACGAAATTTTTCTAAAATTCAAGTCGTCTTTCAAACTTGTATTAAACTGTTCCAAATCTTCGACTGTTTTAAGGGGTAAATTCTTGTAATCTTCATCATTCTCTTCAGTTTCATCGTCTTGATTGTCATCTATTTATTTCAGTAATAATTCCTTCAATTTGTTATTTCATACAATACTCTTATTCAATTTTTTCATTTTACGTAATGTTGCAGACTGCTTATCTACAAAAACAACAAGTGAATGATAAATAATAAATTTATGTTATAGATTTTGTAATATAAAAAATAAAATAATAAAAAACCTACTATTTACTCCAATTTTATTAGTAGAACCACTCGGTCCACCGGATTTAGTTGTAATCGATTTATTGATTGGGCCTGCTAAAATAATAATGAACACTAATTATGGTTTCCATAAAATAGTATATTTCGATACAAGTGTGTAATAGTTGATTCTACAGGAGTGTCAGGTTTGTTGCCCAAGTGAAGCGAAGGTGACAATCACACGAGTGTAGAACCAACGTTCCCACGCGTATCGAACGCTCCGCGTGCGATGAATCGCATTTTACGCCCTCTGTATTGAAAATTTCATTTAACATTCTGTGAAATCTAAATATTACGCAATATCAACGTTGTTTACAAGACGAAAGATTGATACCTGTGCCATTATTTTCCTTGTTCTTTTCTTGATTAGTATTCGAAACCTCGTCTATATTATCAAGGTTATCATTACTGAGAGTACTATTATCAGCCATTCCTGATGTACCAGCCACCGGATTGTCTGGCAATTCCCGAACATGTCCCTCTGCATAATATGCATAATGCAATTGTATAAGTGTTTTTATACTTTACGGAAATTATAAAAGTATCCCAAGAGAAATTATTTCACTGATCACTGACGCCATGAAGAAAAAAAGTTTGAATTTTTATTTTCAAAAAGTAGAGAAGTGAAAGAGGCTAATTATCCCTTACCAGATGATTGTGCTCTCTTACGCACTAAAGATGCGGGCTTTGGAGGTAATTTCAAGTTTGACTTTAAGGTACCTGCAATATAATTAATTGTTAAAGATATTCTACATTAATTACAAATTTTCAACATTTCAGACATTAATTATGTAAGATCCATTAGATTTGGAGGATAATTTTTAAATACTCGAAGAGTTTTATCTTTTACTTGACTCACGGTTTTTCGTATTCTTTTTTTCATTCAGCTTCACTTTCTTTGAGGGTATAAGGTCTTCTTCCTTGCCAACATCATCATCTTCATCTTCAACATGATTTGCATCTGAAATCTCATCCTCCGAACTCGTCAGCTTTTTTTTCTCCATCTTCGGCGCTTTGCATTTGTAGTCTTGTTTTGAGAGTTTTAGACGATTTTATCTGTGTCATCCCCTGTTGAAGCGTTAATCGTTTCCTCTTCTACTTTTTTAGCTTGATCGAAATCTGTATAAAAATTTATGTTACTGTTACACAATAAATTATTTTATACTTTTCCTGATGAAGTAAATGACATATACATGTACAAAATTAGTTTAAAAAAAAAATACATACCAAAAGGTCCCATTATTTTTCATATTTGTACTCCAACCAGCCGGCTTTTGGAAGCAAATTTCTCATTTTTGAGTGAGTGACAGGGTCAGGAGACCAAACTATTAATCCTTCTTCTTGGTTGAGCCACGTATGAGGAACTATTGATGTGTATTCATCAAATAAAACGACATAATAATCCATCTGAAAAGTATGAATTCATTGTATTTAAAGCCATAGAAACAATTTTACTTAATCATAACTTATTATACTTTAGTGTAGGTGCATGAAAAAGTAGCTAATTGTAAAGTATTTTATGTAGCACGCGAAGGATTGTCACGTGTTTCGTATGTACACTTGGGGGACAAAATAACTTTAAATATTCCTGATTCCCCGCCATGCGTGCGGAGTTTGTACGCATGCGCACTCCGATTCGTTCCTAACCTTATACCTGCTTATACCTACAGCGACCCCCAGCATAGATAAAATTGCGTTTAAGTGTCATGGCGGGGAATCGCGGGGAATCAGGAATATTTAAAGTTATTTTGTCCCCCGAGTGTACCTATTAAGCGGGCCTAAAGTGACTCTTTTCTGACCGGCGGTCAATGAAGTTTTAACAGGCAATAAAGTCTTTATTGTCGCTATTTAAGAAACGTTAATTTCATTATATTTATGACAAAACGCGAAAATACGTACGCGCGTCAAATAAAATATTGTGTGCACGAAGGGCTAAGTGTGCTTTTTGACCTCGTGTGGTTGCAGTACTCGTCTATGGCTCGCAAACGTACTCGCCTTTGGCTCGTGCTATCTCTCCTCGACTCGTACTGCAAACTCCACACACGGTCTAAAAAATCCCACTTTACGCTCGTGGTACACAACATAGTATTATCGCCCGCTAGTCACTTCATTGTAAAATTTTCTACATTGACGTGAAATGCAATAAATGAACTAACAGGTAAAATTTTTTTATTAGTTAACACAATAACTGAGTGGTGCAACGTGTCGAAAAACGAATACTTTCATCCCTAATTTTTAGATTTAAAAAACGTGTGCCTCTCTGGACGCCCGGCAGAAGTGATAACTTAAATTGATGTTAGTGGAAATTATTCAATATTGAACTTGTTTAAGGTAGAGATGCTTGATTATTTTCACTGAATACTACTGGATATGAAATTTGCAAAATTTATGAAATGCTTGAAGTGCAAGAACAGCACTAATTTTGAATTACCATGGAACTGTAGAAAATTGGCATAAAAGTAATGTATGCTATTATACATTTCAAGCAAAAAAAATTTTTATTTGATAAATTATAGTGTAAGTATAAGTAATTATTTACCACGAATTTAATTGTGATGTAATAAGGGTATAACGTATGACTTTTGATCATGAAAAAATAAACACGCTTTGTTGCGTATGTTGTTGACTAAAATAATTTTCATTTCTGATAAATTTGTTATTTCACATATTCCCATTGTTGTAGATTCAAGTGGATAGTTTGGAATGTCTTCTTTAGTTAAAAATTCTCTACCGACTATGACATCTTCATTTTGTTGTTTACAAATCCGTTCAGTAAGAATTATGTTGTTATCCGCCGTAATACAGCAATTGTTGGACCTTGAATCTTTTAATTCAAAATCAGGAAATCGTAATGAACGATGACTACTATGACAACCTCTTGGAAGAGTTCTATTAACCGCAGGTTGGGACATTAATGGCACATACTTTTCTTCATTGCAATTTTTTTCTTTTTCTACAAAATTTTTTTCCATCAATCGCCCATGTTTTTGTTGAAGTACTTGTTTTTTTTTTCTGACCATTCTTTTTAATGTTTGCATGAAATTTTCAAACGCAAAGGCGCTATATTTATCCAATGGTACAAACATTTTCGAATCTTCAGCAATATGTATCAAGTTATGCATATTCCATGTGACCCATTTTTCATCATAAAGAATTTTAAATTGACAAATAAAATAAAGTAGCAATTTTTTTGCGTAATCATTATATTCGTGATGCATAGTAGGGTTGCATAGAATGCGAATGGCACAACTTAAAACGTTGAAATATGCCATGTACTCTTCAGGAAGTATATTCTGTAAGATAATTGGTCCTGCATACAATAAAAATAATCGAAAAGTGGTTGCCTTCCAACGTCCTAATTCCATGAGTGTTTGTGGTTTCCTTGAAAAGTCTTTAGGTATATAGGGTATAAAAACAAAGCCTATAAAAGAATTAGTTTAACTATCTAGTTGAAGAATGTTTAGATTCGACATTATTCGTGGAGTAATCCAAAGTCGAAGTAACAGCTTCGTTACACCAAGTAAAACTAGGTGCATATAATCAAGTGGTACTTGTTGAACCATATCAAAGGTCAAACGTTCTAACGGGGACGCTCCATTGTGATGTTCCATTTGAACACGTGAGCGAAAAGAAGCGTTGGTTCTAAGTGGCTCTTCTTCGTACAAAAATACTAATTGAGACTTCCAATCACCTTCAATAGTGCACTTTCTGCAACCATAATAGCCATTAAATTGTTTTGTGCATAAAACATAACTTGCAGCAGGACTGTCACAAATAAGGCATCTAATATTCACAAAATATCGCCGACCCTTGTGAACAAAGCCTTTTTTGTGTAATGGAAGATATTCATCAATAAAAGGATTTAGGTAGGTTTCCACAGAATTCGGTTTTTCTTGACCATGGTATACGCCAATTACACAAACTTCATTAAAAGAATCATGGACAATTCTGCCAAGTACAGGCGACAAAGCTGATTGCGGTGATTTCGTTATAGGAAGACCGTGGACGTTGACATCTATTCTAATATTATTTTCAATTTTATTGCCAAATTTATTTATAGCATTTCCTAAAGCTACTTCCAATCCATAGTGAAAGTAATTGCCAGGAGCGCATGGAGTAATATTTGTTTTTCTAGGAGTGTTCCGCAATGAACGCACATCTCGTGGAAGATAACTCAATCCAGCATCTCGCAATATTATTAATAAAGAATTCCCATGGATATCGGGATAATTACTAGACACAAGCAGATTAGATAATCTATATTCAATGTCTGCTTCTTTTTTTTTCTTTTTCACTAATGTTACCTTCATCCTCATCGATGCTATCAAAATCTGTTGATCAATCCTCAGAATTTTCAGCTTCACATCTGCTAATCAGTTTATTAAATTCAGCTGTTATGTAATCAAGATGCACATCATTATTACTACATGTGAAATGAAAGTTGTCATTCTCTAGGCTATTTTCAAATATTTCACTAGCATCAATTATTTCTTCATGATCTACTTTAAAATTGTTTTCTTGTAACTGTGCAAATTTCATATCTAGTTGATTAAAAGCATCTTTGCAATTTGCGTTTACTCTTGCAATGCATAAGCGTGCGTAAATGTTTATGACTTTACATGCGTGAGCATGAATGTAATATATTTAAAGTGAGTGTATCAGAAAAAAACACAGCTAATAGACGACTAGAACTTCAAACAGCTACAATAACTTTTTTTACGTCTTTTAACATATGCTAAATTGAGTTTTTACTATTACAAAGTTTCTTCTACTAGGAAGCAAAATTAATTTATTTATATGTATATAATATTTAAGTATAGAAGAAGATACTAATTATTTATTTATGTATATATAAGTTCTTCAGGAACCAAAAAATTATAGAAAATAGAGAAATGAATATAATTTGAACAATATTCAATTAAAACTATCTAAAATGTTACATATGATTCAAACAACGTTTGCTTCAGTTTTATCTATTTTATCTCATATTTTATATTTCATAACTGAAGTAGGTGTTAATAATACATGTATAGACTGTTCTCGTTCACCTTGATGTGACGAATATCCATGATTAAATGAAGAAATAAATGTGCAAATATGAATAAAAAGAAATATAAAAAATATGCCTCTTTTTGGAAATCTGTCACTTTATAAATATTTTAGCCTTCAACGCTGAGCGTAGACTATGAGGTTTTAAGGATTTTGGTTTTAGCTATAAATGAATGACCAGTTTGCACTATCGCAACGCAACAAGACGTTCCAAGTTCTTATGTCGATCCCAAATTTATTCAAATTGTTTTTAAGGAATAAATTAACATTAAAAACATGTTTGCAATTTCAATAAAGCAATGTACGATATTCGTGTCGTAAGTTGTCCTTCATATACGCCGTGCTGTAAATGGCAACTTTGGCCACTTGTATCGTAATGTACTATTTATACACATGCATGCAACTCTACAATCACCCCTCAATAGAGGTTGTTAGTTATAAGTATCTTCAGATTTATTCAGAGTATTTAACTTTAAAACAACAAGAAAGGGATTTCGGAAGCAAAGAACCGCGCAAGCGGATGCGCCGCCGAACGCCGCTAATCGTGTGCACTATCGAGCGTACCTTCTAAAAAACACAAAGTTTCCAATTCAATTCACGAATTTTAAATGTTTTAATATTTTTAGATGAATTTGCGAGTGTGTTTTTACAGAAAATTTCTCGTAGAATATGCTCTTAAAACTCTTTTTTGCTAAAAAAATTGTCATGTTTAGTTATAAATAACAAATTTTCATAAAATCATAAAAGCGATTTACCAAAATAATATAAGTAACATAATATAATTTCCAAATTTAAATTAAATAGTAGTTCTATAGTTTGATGTGAAAAAGAGGTGAAAAAATTCCATCGAATTCAAATTGCCGCGCGAACGCACCGCACCGAAGTACACCGCGACGCGGAAAAAGTAAATCACTGTTTTACCGATCTAGTATATTATCTCTATAGTGAACAGCTATTTCTTCTGCTGTGGTGTTGTCAGTGAAAATATTAGTCTGCTGTTATTATAACCTGTCAGTAGTGGTGACAGTTGGTAAAAATCATCAAAATTACAACTTATTAAGAAAATTAGATAAGTATTATAGACTAGTAATCATCTCATATCTCAAGAAGTTTTGCTTTGTGTGTTTGTCCTTTCTTTTTAGGTTTACGTATTCACAACAAAAATACTCGACTATATTGGATTTCCAAGAGGTTAATTTTCTGTGTAACTTGTGTGTCTATGGACTGCCTATTTTGAATGTTATTACATTCAATAATGATAAGTAGCAAAAAAAATTATAACTATTGAAATATGTTAATTGTGAATTTGTATCGACAACCACTATTTCATTTTCAGGTTCAAGACATGGATATACTGTGATATGCTGTATGCGGATCACCAGAAATATCTTGCTTTAAATACATTTTAATGTAATAATATAGTGGAAGGATGCTAGATACTTAGTGTAAGTATTACTGGGTCCGATGACATGATTTTCATGTGTTAACTTAAAATTCATTTTTCTCAGCTTTTCTGTTTCTATGATTGTAAGTCACTTGCGTAGTTTTTCTTGACATCCACATGGATATATTATTAAACTGGTCCATCGTCCAGACCTAATACTTGATAAGGAACCCCTTGGAGTGTATTGCAATAGACCTGTATAGTTTTTTGACTTTAGAGAAAACACACGGTATACTTTACTCTGAATGACTACCGTCAAAATCGCGTTTTTAGGGCAGCTTACACAGTTTGCTTTCTCAAAAGTCATCAAACTATAGAGGTATGTTGCAATACACTCTGAGGGATTGTACGTTAAATTTTAGGTCTAGATGATGGATCAGTTTTGAAGTATCCAAATAATTCAAAATTTTAAAGACAGAAATGGAATATTATTAAACTGGTCCATCGTCCAGACCTAACATTTAACATACAATCCCTCCGAAAGTATTTCAACATACCTCTATAGTTTGATGAATTTTCAGAAAGCAAATTGTGTGAGCTGCCCTCAAAATGCGATTTAGCGGAAGTGATTCAGAGTCAAGTATACCTTGTGCTTTTCGGAAAGTCAAAATAGTACAGAGATCTGTTGAAATAAACTCCAAGAAATTATATATCAAGTTTTCAGTCTGGACGATGGATCAGTTTTGAGGTATTCGAATATTTCAAAATTTTAAGGGGTCAAGCCTGGGTTAAAACTTTATTTTTTTAATTAAGCTCACAGCATATGTCTATATCACTCTAGCTTACTCTGACAATAAAGCATCTCAGAAAAATTGTAAATATATATACCTATACAATTCTATATTATAATAATTTCAAGTAAATTTATCTGTAAGGTTCTTGTAATCATGTAATAGTTATATAATATTTGTGTAACGCACAATGTGTATAAAGCATAAAAATGAAAATTTACTAAAATAACCTTACTTTTTATTAACTTTTTATGTATTCTACAGAAAAGCGTACATGCAAATCCCTATATATTTCAAATAATTGAAACAAATTAGATTTTACTATCCTCTTCCAATCTGGGAGAGAATATGGGACAGACAATCTAGGTGCATGTGGTATACGTTATACACGTATACCACATGCACTGAAAGCGATTGAATATTAGAAAAAAAGTTTTAAAAAAAGTAATTACCTTACTGGTGATGTTTTTTCACGGCAATGAGTCGCATAATAACCTCAAATCTCGTACACCTGGTCGTCCGGTATATATGGCCGTGTAAGTAGATCGAAGAAAGGAAAGAAAAGGATCACAGTGTCGTAGATAAACGCGTAATAACCTCAAATCTCGTACACCTGGTCGTCCGGTATCTATGGCCGTGTAAGTAGATCGGAGAAAGGAAATAAAAGGATCGCAGTGTCGTAGATAAATGCCCTTAAACCGTTACATCGGCGCCAAATACATCGACGAAATGACGAAGAGAAAACATGGCGTATAAATCTCTTTCCGATTTCCGGTCTGGCGCTCTATGCCCTTATACTGGCTGATGGCTACAAAATAAAACGGAAAACGGAACAGTCGACTCCATGGGGCCCATGGGCGGCATGGGGTATGGAATATATATCATGGACCTACTCCATGATATATGGGGTGGGCAGTCGCGATCATAATCGAATCGAATCCTTTCGATTCGATACATCCTGGATTCTTCCGATATTTTGTTCTTGATGATATTACCAATAAATACTATTTACACAAAAATATCTTAACCGCCAGCTTAAAAGAATCTTATAATTCTTTGTTCATATAGTATAATATACAGATGAGAATAAAAATAATTTATAAATTAATTAGATAGTGTAGAATAATGAAGATTTTAAAGTCCCATTATACAATATATTTCATAATATATTGTAAAACATTTCATATATACATGGATAAACAAAGAATGCTTTTTAAATACTTTTTTATTTTTTAGTATTGCTAACTGCAAAAAGAAATTGGCACAAAAGAATACTTTTTGCATACTTTTTAATTACTTATGATAAAGATACTATGTGAAACCAGTTTTCTACAAACAATATTAAAATGTTCAAAAAGAATACTTTTTTAGTACTCCTTATTTGGCTTTTTGTTGGTTATAAAAAAATTATTTTCATAAAAGAATACTTTTTAAATACTTTTAAATTACTTATAATATACATAATTATTACTTTTAGGATCTTGGATTCGTTCACAGAAAGTTCGAATCCGTTCGGAAAGAATTCTTTTTTAATTCTTATTAAATACTTAAAGTATTAAAATATTGGGGACATTCGTTAACTCTTAAAGAATTCTTTTTTGAAAAAGTGTGCTTGTTGGGATACCAATCAAATAAGCATCTATTACATGTGATGCGTAACATTTCCGCCCACCTCGTTTAACATAAACGAACCCATTTTGGCTAACAATGCCTGGGAAGTAAATAATTCCATTTCAAAAGAATTAATATAAATAAAAAAATGAAAAAACAAAATTGCAAAGTAACTTGAAGTTGAATTGATTTTGAACTAATATAAGCAAAAGACTCGAATTTTAATTTCTCAAAAAAAAATCTTCATAAATCTTCAGTGATGTTCTTCACAGTTGATCAGACTCCAGAAGTCGAACGAGCTTGACAATCGGTCTTCTAAGCGTAGTAGTTGCGGTTCTCACCGATAGCACTCGAACGAGGCCATCTTTCCCTGGAAAAACCTTCGTGATGCGGGCCAACGGCCAGCGGGTCGGTGATGTGATTTCACTCCTTATGAGTACGAGGTCGCCCAGTTTGAATGGTGCCAGTTGACATTTCTATTTGGAACGGCGTTGAAGATATTACGGGTAGTGACGTGACCAAAGATCCCAGATTCTTTGTACCATTTGCGTGACTCGCCTCCAGTGCTGCATAGGGAGAATGTTCCCTTCCACAATTCGAGGTTCTGTGAATAAAGAGGATTCTTCACCTATAACAAAATGAGCAGGCGTTAGGACGAGAAATTCTGAAGGATCGTCTGAAAGGGGCATGAGAGGCCGTGAATTTAAGCAGGCTTCCACCTGATGCAAAAGAGTAGAAAATTCTTCATAAGTTAAGCTAGTTTCTCCTATAACTAGTTTGACATGATACTTCACTGACTTGACAGCGACTTCCCATATGCCGCCAAAAAGCGGTGCCGCCGGTGGATTAAATTGCCAAGTAGTACCTTTTTTCTCTAAAGCGTGAGAGACAAACCAAATGAATTCTGAACATTTTTTAAACAACTCTCTCAACTCAGCGTCAGCTCCGATGAAATTTGTACCTTGATCACTAAGTAATTTGAGACAAGCACCTTTACGAGAGATAAACCGAGTAAATGCAGCCAATAATGCCTTTGTATCATAACCTGTAACGACTTCCAGATGAACTGCTTTTGTGGCTAAGCAAATGAAAACTACAAAATAACCTTTATAAGTCTTACAACCACGATGTCGAGAAGTTTTCAGCCAGTATGGCCCAGCATAATCGAACCCTGAATTTAGAAAAGGTCTAGAAGGTTCAACTCTTTCGCGTGGCAAATCCCCCATCTTTTGATATGCGTTTGAAGTCTGGTACCTTTTACAAGATAAGCAGTTCCTAATAAAACCTTTGACAGCCAATTTACCCTTTTGAATCCAAAATAACCTACATGAGCAAGCTAAAGTTAACTGCGACCCTCCATGTAAGGTAAGATGATGATAATACTTGATCAAAAGCAACGTCCAATCGGCATCTCGAGGAATAATCAGAGGATGTTTTTCATCTTCACTCAAAACTGCATGCTTAAGGCGACCGCCCACCCTAATCAAACCATCCACTAGAATAAGTTTGAGACTTTTCAATGGATTAGAATTGGCAAGTTCTTTCCCTTCAGAAAGTAATTTTATCTCTTCTTCATAATAATATCTCTGCGTGAGATAAGTCCAAATTTCCTTTGCTTGTCGAATTTCTTGACCATGATTAGAATCCTCTGAATCTACAGGAAATTGCAACATAACCTTCGAGAATCTATCTTTAAATGAAATTTTCTCAATAATTCGACGAATAAATCGCATAATAAACACCGTAATCCGAACGAGTTTTGAGAGTCAATAATGATCCTTAATTAAACTCCAAATTTCCTGAACATCCTTTTTCACTTCAGCAACTGTCAAAACTTCAGAAATTTTAGTTTTCGATGCGTCGAGTATAGACCTGTCTGAACTAACTAACCTTTTCCTCGTCTAAATCATGACTAGCCTTCCAAGGGGTAGAATTATTGCGTAACCTAGCAGGTCCCTGCCACAAAGATCAAAGTTTACTAAATCAGCGGCTGACATACCTCGTGAGTCTACATCAGCGGGATTATCGGCCGAATTAATATGATGCCAATATGCCTCTGGTAGCAACGTAGAGATATCTCCCATTTAGCAGGAATATCACTCAACCAACATAAATCATCCCGAGAATCTGACCAGAGATGAACTTTCACGTCCTTATATTTCAATACATCCAAATAGTGACGAACAAGTTTGGCCAGCAAGTGAGCCGCACATAATTCCAATCTTGGAATCGAAAGTGTTTTTACTGGAGCCACCTTCGTTTTTGCACCGAGTAACGTAACATGAGCTTCATTATCCAAAACCCTTAAATAAACAACTGATGCGTAAGCATATTTTGAAACATCAGTGAACCCATGAATTCATAACAAAGGTGATTTTTGAAGATTTTTAGCTGCTCTTTACGATAGAACTAAAAAAATTCACCTAAACTTACCTGGAATATTTCTATTTGTGTCCAAGCAAACAGAAAATCTTATAAAAGCATGTAAAAAGCTGACATTACACTCGCACGGACAAGAGGAAATTTCGAATTGACCTGAACACAATTTTTATAACATTCTGAGCATATATGGGGATGTTGAATAAGTTCTCACTGTTTTCCAAAAGATGACGTTACTAGTACTGCGTGCATATAGTTGAAGGTGGTAACACATCTATATATAAGTACTACAAGCAAGCTTGAAATTTAGTATATGTCATTTCGCGGAAGTGTAAACAACTCTTTTTTTCGTAGTGTTAAACATGTCTAATTTCGTACCAAAAATGGAGTATTTGCGGGGAATTTGACTGCACTACTTAATTAAAAAAAATCTGCATCCGAAGAATACAGAATTCTTGTTGAAACTTATGGTGACCATGCTCTATCGGAAACAACATGCAGAGATTGGGTTAGACGCTTTAAAAATAATGATTTTGATATTGAAGATAAAGAACGCTCTGGCGCACCGAAAAAGTTTAAAGACGAAGCATTGGATGCATTACTTTGTGTAGACTCATGTCAGATGCTAGCTGAACTTGCAGAATCATTAGGAGTACATCACACAACAGTTTTGAAGCATTTGAAAGAATTAGGAATGATTCAGAAGCAAGGACATTTGGTTCCGTACGGCAGAAAACGAAAGGTTTCTTGCATTGTATCGTGACGGGCGATGAAAAATGGATTCACTTCGATAACTCTAAGCGTAGAAAATCATGGGGTAAACCCGGCTATGCATCGACATCGTCGGCAAAGCCGAAAATCCATGGTTTCAAGCTTCTGCTCTACATTTGGTGGAATCAGCTGGGTGTAGTTTATTATAAGCTGCTCGAACTGGATAAAACTACAATTGATGCGTTTGAGTCAAGCATTGAAGGAAAAACGGCCGCTATACGCGGAAAGCCACGATAAAGTGACTTTGTAGCATGACAACGCTCTGCCGCATGTTGCAAAACCGATGAAAACCTACTTGGAAACGCTTAAATGGGAAGTCCTACACCACCCGCCGTATTCATCAGACATTGCCCCTTTTGATTATCATTTGTTCCGATCGATGGCACATGGCCTGGCTGAGCAGCACTTTCATTCTTGTGAAGATGTCAAAAAATGGGTCGACTCTTGGATAGCCTCAAAAGATGTGATTATACCGACGTGGAATTCAAATGCTGCCAGAAAGATGAGAAAAAGTAGTGGCTAGCGAATACTTCGAGTGACATGTTTTTTTACTAATTTTTTTAAATGAATCATTAATTTTCATTATGAAACAGCGAGAACTTATTCAACGTCATAATATAATGAAGTTCTTAATCGCTTTCAACTGATGGTGTCATTTGCAGCATGAAATATAACCTCCAGTCCATCTTGCCCCACGGTCCACCTTTATTTTTGAAGTTCCACACTTTCAAAAGTTGACAAATAGTGTAAAAAAATCATCAAAAATTTAAAAGAAAAAAGGGTTTAAGAGGTGGCGCCGGAATTTACAATATATTTATTATAGGTTAACTACATGTCATTTAAATCGTAATTGCAAAAGGTGAGGGGGCTCAAAAACTCAAAATAGATAAGAAATTTGTACAAAATTTATATAAATTTTTTTTTTATATTAAAACAGTCATTTTCTATGTATTTTTTGATGCTACATCGATACAAATACATTTCTTAACCTACCTTAAAATATATTAAAGTTAGACGCAATTTTATTCAATTAAGCCAACAAATAAAACCACTACTAATTCATTGGCACTTAGCTTCCTCAAAATTTATAAATTGTTCGAATATGAAATTCTTTGATTTCATAAATTAATTTTAAATTACTATATCTCTTTCTAACTAATATCTTAGAAAAGGTTCTTTTTTATCATTTATGGTTTGTCCAAAGATATTTTATTACTAAAATTACAAAACTATAGGTAATCCCTACTGCAAATATCGTGTAAGAACTTACGCAAGCTCTTACGCATGTTCTTACGTAATTCCTTATGCAATTTCTTACGCAAGTTCTGACGTAAGAACTGACGGTCGAAATTCAACAAAGAACTTACGTAAGTTCTTACGTGAGTTTTACGCATGTTCTTGCGCAAGAACAGCGTAACATGTTTATCTAGTTTTAAACTAGTATCCAATTTTCCCATTCCCGACATTTCCAATAATTACGATCGGACAAAGGCCACGTTAAGCGCGTAATTTGATGCGGTACTTTGATATTTGTCAATAAAGAATGAAAAAAATTCAAGTCCTTTGGTCTAATAAGTAGATTCGTAATCTGCTTTCCCACGCCTGCTAAACAGCTGTGCATATAATGTGACATAAAACCATTAATTATATGAAAAGAGTTTAAATTAATTAAAGCAGAAACATTTTTAACACCATATATGGATTTATTCTTTGGTTCTACTGATTTTGTCATATACTCTATTGTGCTTTCAGCATTTCTTTCTTCGATATTATTAAAAATCATATACCTCATACTTCCTCCTACATATTTTCTTGGATGCAAACACCAGTTACAGAAAAACAGTTCTGTAGATACCCTAAAAATGTCAGACTTTGAAAAAGTGGACTGTAAATCTCTGTAAAATTTTTCGTAATTCAGGCATTAGTGGGTTAAGTTTGTGGCACGCTCGGGTTTGCCGCCTCAAGAAGAGCGACCGCCATTGCCGACAGCAGGGCGGCAGTACCATCCGAGGAAGCAGCGTCTAGAGCCGCGAGCGTTCTACTAGCCGCGCACACCACGCGCCCCTTGCTTCAGATTCGGCCTAGCAGCACACGAGAGCAGCCGCATGCATCGTGTTATCTCGCGCCATAGCTCTGGCGTCGCTGCTCAGCCATTCGCGATTAATACTTACGATCTTGCCTCGGCGCATTCGTTGCAACCTTTGTGAATATTGTAAATACTGTAAATAGTCATTAATACAGTCAGCTGCAATTTAATCAGTGGTGTTCTCCCGGTCACTCTCCTGCCATTATCTCGACACTCCAACTCCTTGGCCGACAATCCTGCACCGAATAGAGCGGCACCCCGCTCTGGTATCTTTGAGGGAACTCCTCGCACGACCCTCACAAGTTGTCTCTTTGGTCGGATGTGCTTTATTCAATGATTATCTATTTATTTTAATTTGAATTAATATTTGACGGTAAATAGATAATGATTTTAATTTTTACTTATGCATAATATTTATTTAATATCTTCTCCGTTATTCATTACTTGCTATGTATATCTTATTTCTATTATATGATTAATATAAAAATATAACAAAAATATTACATTTTTATAAGAAATGTAAAGAAACCCCTTATCACACTTATTAATTTGTAGAAAATGTTTGTTAAAAGTAAATCAGAATGAAACATGAAGCAAGCAGTGTGTTCGCGCCGTTTAGAGTCGCTCGTTACATTCGAATTAAAAGAAAAGCGCCCCTTCGTCTTATCGGGAGTCATAATACGTAAATTTCGCATAGTAACAAGGGCTGAAGAGAGTTTCGCACTTTCTCCCAACTTTCTCCCTCTACACGCGGCTAAAACCGGAAAAATCCAGATGAGATCAGCATTTTCGGGGCTCGCGATCGCGTCGCTTCCTTCACTATTCAGCCATGTAAGAAGCCGGTCGTGTACGCGTCCTGAAATTACGAATTACTAACGGCGCATTTAATCGCGTCGGCCGCATTTATTACACATATTCAAGGTTATTAAAATGATATAGTGTATAGATCAGGGCAGTATTCTGTTAATTGTTATACGTTGTTTTAAATACAGTGACAATAAACAACGCTTATATTCGTTATTGTTATTAACATAAAGTGCACTTTTTATTACTGAAAATCCTTTCCACTCTACTGTCGTATCGTTCTCGACAATAAGTAATACATCTGTAATAATAAATAAAATTTAGAATACATTATTTTAAAATCACCTATTGATAATAATACATGAACAATATGATACTGGCCGATTATTGGAGAGATTTTAAGGAGCGCGATTTATTGTTATCACCAAGCGCGGAGAGATTAAAAGAGCGAACGTATTTTAAAGAATTGCTTTACGACAAAACTGAAAATGCGTGTTCCGCTGCAAAAGCTTGGTTGACTACTCAAATCGCTATATTAAAAGGCCCGCATCCATCAGTAACAACGGCGACGGCGTCCACATTGCAGCCAGTGAAACCAATTGTTTCTGTTCAGGCTTCGTTAGAAAAGATAAAACTTCCACGTTTTAATGGTAATCAGCGAGACTGGGAAGTTTTTAAAGAAAAATTTACATCGTTAGTTCTGAATGATGCGGCTATATCGACGGTAATAAAGTTTCAGCATTTATTGAATTGTTTAGACAGAGAAGCAGCAGGTAAACTGAAAGGGATTAGCGTGGTTGGCATAAATTTTCAGACAGCTTGGGATACTTTATGTCGGAGATACGATAACAAGTTTTTACGTTTCACAGTCCAAATGCAGACGCTCTCCTCATTGCCGTCAGCATCCAAGGAGTCGGTTTCTCATATTAATTGTCTATTAAATAGTACAAATGAGAGTATAAATGCCTTTAAGGCGCTTGGTAGAAATGTAGATCACTGGGATGATATTTTAGTTTATTTTATTGAAAGTAAACTTGCTCCGCAGACACGCATCGATTGGGCCAAGGAGATTGAGAGGAAAAAGTCTGATGGTTTTACTTCTTCCGAGGAGTTTAAGAAATTTTTAGAAGATCGTGTTCAAACACTCAATAGGGTCCACTCAGATTATAATCATAATATTTCACACAGAGATTCTTCACAATTTTCTCGAGAGGATAGTGGTTCTTCGTTTAGTTCTGGGTATCCAAAAAATCGTAATAAGAATTTTCGAAAATCTAGTCATACTGCAGCGCATTTTGTGACAAAAAAATCCACATCTCAGCCAGCTCGTTTAAAGTGTTCGTTCTGTGGGGGTGAACATTTTATTGGTTATTGTAAAAGCTTCTCTTGTATTTTACAGTCTGAGAGGAAAAAACATGTCGACTCTGCACATTTATGCATCAACTGCCTGAGTTCCAGTTATACGGGGGAGAAATGCATTTCTCGAGGACGATGTTTCGTATGTGCCGAAATACATCATACTAAGCTGCACCAAGACGGAGGACCAAGCAGTCGAATTTCGGCGCCGGCGGCAGGGGCTGCTGCTGGATCTAGCTTTAACGCGCATGCAGTTGACCACGATTTGTCAGTGGCACTCACACGGTTCTGGGAGATAGAAGAAGCTCCGTCAGAAACGCTGTTATCTTCGCAGGATGAGGAATGTTTTACACATTTTAAAATGACACATTCGAGAGATAAATCGGGTCGTTTTATTGTATGACTGCCGTTTCCTAAAAATCCGTCTTTTTCGGATTCAAAGTCGATAGCAGCAGCGTGTCTCACTCGCATGGAGCGAGGTTGAGAAAATTGCCTCAACTTTCAGAGGCGTATTCTACTTTTATGGAGAAGTATTTAGAGCTTGACCATATGGACCGTGTGCCCGAAAGCGGTGTAGGCAGAGCAAACTCTTTCTATTTGCCTCATCGTGGGGTTTTTAAGAGTGATGATAACCGTAAGATTCGTGTAGTTTTCAATGCATCGCAGGCACATTCTAAGGGTATGTCGTTAAATGATTATTTATACATTGGTCCAAAACTGCAGGAGGATATCTTAAATATTTTAATTCGGTGGAGTTTTCAAAAATTTCTTTTTACTTGTGACATTGTAAAGATGTTTCGTCAGTTTTTAGTTCATCGTGACGATGTAGATTGGCAGCGCATTTTATGGCGTTCAAATCCGGATGAAGCAGTTGAAATTTTTAGGTTACTGACGGTCACGTATGGTACGGCCTGTGTGCCTTTTATTGCTAATGCATGTATGCTACAATTGGCTGAGGACGAGCATCAGCAATTTCTCCTTGGCACTGAAGTTCTTCGAAGGAGCCGATATGCCGACGACTCTTTTGCCGGAGTCGATAACTTGGATGTAGCTTTGGCGGTTCGTAATCAACTTGTAAATATTTTAGCAACGGCAGGCATGTCGGTAGGAAAATGGGCATCAAATAATCCTAAATTATTGGTAGATTTAGATTTACAGGATTCTGAAGTTGCAGAACGATTTCTGAACGTGGAAGATGCTGTTTCGACATTAGGATTACGTTGGATACCCGCGGATGATTGATTTTGTTTTAAAATTTCGGTTTCGGAGTTAAAAACAAACGTTACAGAAAGATTAATGCTTTCAGAAATAGCAAAGCTTTTCGATCCCATTGGTTGGTCCGGTCATTATTCGAGCAAAATTGATGTTACAGGCTCTCTAGTTGCAGGGGACAGATTGGGATGCTCCGATTCCAGCGCTGTTAAAACAAGATTGGTTGAGTTATAGATCCGAACTCGTCAAACTCGAATCAGTTAAAATTCCAAGGTGGTTTGGTACATTTAAATCTTCAGTTTGGCAACTTCATTGTTTTTGTGATGCCTCAGAGCGAGCATATACTGCAGCACTTTATTTAGTTTCGAGATCGGAAAATGAAGTCGTTTCTAAACTCATTATGGCAAAATCAAAAGTTGCTTCGATTAAAGTAATTAGTCTACCAAAACTAGAATTATGTGGGGCTGAATTACTTGCTAAAATTGTTAATATAGCCTTGAAAAACTTAGATTCTCAGCCGGAAGAAATATACTGTTGGTCCGATTCTAAGGTGGTTTTAGCTTGGTTAAAAGGGCACCCTTCGCGGTGGAAGTCGTTTATTGCTAATCGTGTAACGAAAGTAATATCCTCTTTACCTGTAGCAGTTTGGAACCACATACGCTCTGCGGATAACCCTGCCGATTGTGCCACGCGCGGTTTTTCTTCTGCACAACTTCGTAAATCTGTTATTCGGTGGCATGGCCCGAGTTGGCTAAGGCAGGATCAGTCAGAATGGCCCAAAGCAGCTGTCAATTTTGAGACAAATTTAGAGGCAAGAAAATCAGCGGAAAGCTCTGTGTTTGTCATACAACAGGTAAAAAAATTTTCTGAGTGGTGTGCAAAGTTTTTTTCATTCGATAAAATTGTTAGAATATTGGCCTACATTCATAGATGGCATTTGAATGCAAAACTTGCTTTAAATGATCGAAGATAAAATTGGCTTTCAGCGCTAGAGCTTGTACAAGGTTGTCTCTCTCTGTTAAAAGCAATGCAAATGGAAGTTTTTGTAGAGGACATTACTTTCATTGCTGAAAAGGGTGAGGTATCGCGTAATAGTTCGCTTCGTCGATTATTGCCATTTCTTGATACAGACGGATTACTTTCGGAGGCAGGCTACAGAATTCGTATTTGCCGGAAGCAGAAAAGCATCCGATTATTTTGCCTAACAAACATGTAGTTACTGGGTTGATCATTTTAAAGGCACATCTTATTACATTGCACGGAGGCCCTCTGCTAGTGCAAAGTCATCTTTATCGACAATTCTGGATTATTAGAGGTCGAAATTTCATTCACAGCATAGTGCGCAAATGTGTAAAGTGCGCTCGACATAATGCAGTCACGCAAGTTCAGCAAATGGGCCCGCTACCGCGTTGTTCGCTCAAAACCAGCTCGGCCGTTTACGTACGCAGGCGTTGATTATGCAGGGCCTTTTTCTATCAAGGCATCGCCAGGTCGAGGACAAAAAGCATTTAAAGGATATGTAGCTATTTTTGTTTGTATGGTCGTAATAGCGGTGCACATTGAGATAGTTTCTGATTATACGTCCAAGGCCTTCCTGGCAGCTTTTCGGCGATTTGTTGCTCGATGAGGATTATGTAAGGTACTGTATAGCGACAATGGGACTACGTTCCAGGGGGCAGAAGCGGAATTACGGCATTTATTTGATGCTACTTCAGCAACGAGTCAGGAGATTGCCGCAATTATCGCCAAAGATGGTATTCACTGGTCGCATAGTCCACCTCGTGCCCCGCATTTCGGCGGACTTTGGGAGGCGAGTGTAAAGTCCTTCAAAAGGGATCTTTACCGTGTCATAGGGGACGTAAAATTAACTTTTGAGGAGTTTTCAACGGTCGCTTATGAGATTGAAGCTTGTTTAAATTCGCGCCCATTGAGTCCTTTAACTTCAAATGATGAAGATTTGTCGGCTTTAACACCAGGCCATTTTTTAATTGGGTCTGCACTCATAGCTCCTTCGGAGCCTTTTTTGGAAATTAACACAATCTGTATGTTCTAGATGGAAGCTTTTATCTTTAATGAGAAACCATTTTTGGCAGAGATGAAGGCAAGAATATCTCTCACAGATGCAGCAGCGATCAAAATGGCTACAGCCCCATCCTAAGTTCAAGGTTGGAGATCTTGTACTTTTCAACGACGAGCTCTTGCCACCTATAAGATGGCCGCTGGCGGTTTAGAGTCACTCGTTACATTCGAATTAAAAGAAAAGCGCCCCTTCGTCTTATCGGGAGTCATAATACGTAAATTTCGCATAGTAACAAGGGCTGAAGAGAGTTTCGCACTTTCTCCCAACTTTCTCCCTCTACACGCGGCTAAAGCCGGAAAAATCCAGATGAGATCAGCATTTTCGGGGCTCGCGATCGCGTCGCTTCCTTCACTATTCAGCCATGTAAGAAGCCGGTCGTGTACGCGTCCTGAAATTACGAATTACTAACGGCGCATTTAATCGCGTCGGCCGCATTTATTACACATATTCAAGGTTATTAAAATGATATAGTGTATAGATCAGGGCAGTATTCTGTTAATTGTTATACGTTGTTTTAAATACAGTGACAATAAACAACGCTTATATTCGTTATTGTTATTAACATAAAGTGTACTTTTTATTACTTAAAATCCTTTCCACTCTACTGTCGTATCGTTCTCGACAATAAGTAATACATCTATAATAATAAATAAAATTTAGAATACATTATTTTAAAATCACGTATTGATAATCATACATGAATAACAATAGCAATAATATTGTACGTATACGAATAAACATTGATTTTGCTAAAAAAAAAGGTTAATTACTATATTATCCTAATAAGGGCCCTCGAGTACGTCGATATAACTAATATTTTATACATATAGTAAACGAGAAGAACGCAGGTACCTTTGCTCTTAACACTAGATAAAACCGTTGCACCTACTTCAGAAAAATTATAAAATATTGTTTGATGCACCCCTTGCGCGCAAAAAGGAGCTGAAAGTGTTCGTACGATAAATATTTTGAAAATAATTTTTTAGTTTATCTTTTTTAAAACTTTTAAGATGAAGCATACCGACAAGAACACGATTTATTTGTTTTTTTGTAACCCCGAAGTAGCTTTCGAAGTTGCTAGCTTAAATATATTTTTTTTAAATATTGAGCTCACGGAGACTTACAAGCTTGCTTCCGCGCGCAAAGGGCACATTAAAAATACAATGTACTTTTTATAGTGGTTTTATAAAAAATGAGAAGCAATGGTACCTGATGCTCAAACGTTTTTCTTGTTTATTGTTTATAAAATATTAGTTATATCAATATACTCGAGGGCCTTTATGATACAATATTTGCAATAGTATTTCTAATATATACGATGAAAATCACATACATTCAGTGACAATTTTATGTAAATGACATAACCAAGTGGAAAACAGCTGCTTTCATCGTCGAGATATTTTGAATAGCGTGCCGGGTTCGCGACGATTCCAGCCGCGCATGCGCGTCGCTGCTCGGTCGCTCGGACAGCTGCGTAGCTGCGTTCGTAGTGTTTTTACGTTCCGCACTAAACTCGTTTTAGTTAATCAGCTGATTACAATAAATTGTACAAAATCACAGCATTAGAACTTATATTCATCTACTACCGCACTAAATTTTAATAAAAAAATTTTAATAAGGTATTAGCAGGGCTATTGTAGACGCTCCCTTAAAGATCGTGGTCGAGACGATGGAGAGTCAGAAAGGTTAGGTAGTATTAAGCCATATATCTATGTTCACTGTCTATTATTTACAAACATTCAGTATATATAATAGCTTAAGATTTGAGTCTCAAATTTTCAGAGATTTACTAATATCTACATGGTTTTTAACTATTTAAATTATATAAACAGTGTAATTAGCTATGCATTCTCATGAAAATCATAATATTAAACATGAAAGAACTATCGTTAGAACACTACCACTAAAACGAAAGCACATATGTGTGATCCAAATTAAAAAATAACCAAGTGAAGTTAAGGGGTAACACCACTCTAGCGGCCCGAAAAAATGACTAATTTGTACGATTTTTTACAAGAGTAGGAAAGAAGGGATCAAATTTATTTTTTGAGGGTTTACAATACATATATTAAGGTAAAAAAATATATTTTTTTTACATTTAAATACAAAATGGCGGCTATACAGCGAATCTCGTGAGAAGCCTTTTTCTCAAACTTCCAAATGGGAGAACATTTTTCTCGGAAAGTATGAGACCTGTAACAAAAAACCAAATAAATTCTTAATCTATATACCGTTAACTATGGAAGAACGTAGGGTTTTTTTATTTCAATTTTTGTAGAAATAGCGCACTTCTGAAAAAAATGTCGATTTTTCTCGAAAAGAAAACAATGTAAATTGTTTATAAAAAAAATTGACATTCAATCGAAAAACGGCTACGTACTTCTTTAGAGAATCTATTTGTGAAGCTACAGTAAAAATTTCAATCCAATCCATGCAATAGTTTACGAGTAATCTGTTCTCCCAGTTTGAAAAAACCGGTTTCGAGAAAAACGCGTTTAAAGTTTTACATGCACTTAAATCATCGATATTTTTTGTTTACCTCTAATCTGCGAT
Organism: Gastracanthus pulcherrimus; assembly: GCA_949152435.1. Taxonomy (NCBI): domain Eukaryota; kingdom Metazoa; phylum Arthropoda; class Insecta; order Hymenoptera; family Pteromalidae; genus Gastracanthus; species Gastracanthus pulcherrimus. The sequence goes on from OX424574.1 coordinate 116,072,544, forward strand.
GCCTGCACCATACATTTGGCCATTCAAATTAATATTTGCCTCCTCCTCTTCCTTTCTCATCGGTTTTGAATCTAATCGGGCCTTCTTGGCTGCATCTGTGAGCTACCGCTCGGAAAACTTGATTTCCGATCATCAGTTTTAATGCAGAAATTAAAACAATTTGGTCCTATTTGAAGGCCTAATTTCTGCATAAGCTTCATGATGCTTGACAGTCCATCGTTGTAAATGCCTGCGGCAATATATACTGCAGTATCAAGAACGTGTTTGCTACTGGAGACTGATTTCGGAGCCATATACCACACGATTGAATTTAAACTCTCGTTGCTGTTTTGCGTATATCCGCCGAGGCAACGAGTCAGCAGATCGTCGCTGCTCAATTCAGCATAAATAGAAGAAATTGATTCAAATACCTCTTGCGACATTGCTGGCTTGTGTTTATAATTCAAATCTCCAGTAGCCTGGGCCCTCTGCCACGAGTACCATGAATCTTCGCCGCGCGGGCATCTCTCGTACTTCGATTTGTCGTCCGTCGATAATTTCTGGTCTAGCGTTGCGTAGATTTCATTGCTCATATTTTTTATAGAATCATAATTTCTATGTATTGCTAGACCATAATAAATTGACAATTCGTCGATTAATTTACCAGTGAGCTTTTTCCTCCGAGATCTTTAGTTTTCTTTTTTAAATTTCGAAGACGATTACCCATCCGTTTTTGCACGTGGTCGATGCACTCTTTCTTCGTTAGTGACAAATTTTCATAAGGCTACGAGTCTACGATACCTTTAAAAGTTTTTGAATCACCGTCCCCGACGTAATTGGCATATTTAAGTTGGTGTAAAGATTCTGAGCGCTCAAACATCTCAGTAACGGCATCCACTTCCATTTTTTCCGCCGAGCCGTCATGGTTCGATTGGCATTCGTTTTCATGGGTTTCGAGCCATTCCTTGTACTCATCCGTGTCACTATTCTTTTCCCAAAATTCGCATGCCTTACAATATTTAGATTTCACTAAAATGTCGACCATTTTTCCAGTACACCATCCAATAAGTGATACAAATCCGAAAAGGGACGTGAAGCCGCGTTTGCGCCACGAACCGTTGCCAGATACAGTAATACCACTTGTGTTTCCTTTTTCATGACTTTTTTCTTCTCTTCCTTAGCTGCAATTTTCATACTCTGCTCACAAACCTCCTTTGCATCGACAGCAATCTTCTGCACAACTTCATCGTAAAATGATTGAAAAATTTGCCACGGGAGCTTCATATACTTCATATAAATTTTATTATTCCATTCAATCCTATTCCCAGTAGTCGCATAGCAAGAATCATTCTACGATTAATGTCGTATGCTTTTTCAATGAATGGTGAAGAAGGGATAGAAATGTTGTCGCAGTTTTGGCATGAAATAACAATTTTGAAACCCAAGCCACGCTTTCCACACTCGGTGAATGTTACGTCTGACTTGCACTTTTCGCACATAACAGCGTGCGATATAGCGGTAAATACGGTTAAAAAATTCAGAACTCGATAAGCAAAGCCTTCATCTACTTCAAAGTCATCAGGATCAATGGTAGATAATTTTCGAGCCGATGTACCAACCGCCTCGACGCTTGGCTTCTCCATTTCATAACGGTTACTTGGCCGCCGCTTTGAAATTTTCGGTCTCTTTAAATTGCTCTTTTTCCCCTTCGTCGATTTCTTGCCATCATACACTGGTCTTTCACTACTCATATTGTTTATAATTTTCACACTGTTCATTTAAAATCAACGAAATTTGTAATATATAAATATATAAAAACGAAAAATCAGCAGAAATACAAATCGAAGCGTGAGCACGGCATCGCATTGAATCAGTACTCACTAACACATATACACACCGATACAAGCTTATTTCAGTATTAGCGCACTCTGCATGATGCCTGAGGAACCTCAAGGACCTTTGGCTCTGTAAGTAACAAGGTCTCCTATTATTCCGATAGATGAAATCAATACAAAAGCGATGAATCAGAACTTGCCGCGCGCTCTCATTTAGCGCGCTCAGCGAGCGGTCCGAGGCACTGCCGCAAAATCGATATTTGAACCCTTTAAAAATTATTTGACACTATAGAACCAATTGCATATTATTTTTATGACCCTAAAGTATTGTTTAAGCCGAAACAAAAATCTTTTTTTTGAAAATCCTGGAGTGTGTTACCCCTTAACTAAGAAAAATGAGCTTTATCGACTATCCAGAACTTCATTTTGAAGGATCTGATTTAATTGATTTCAAATAGACAGCAGCTGTTACATAAAAAATCTAATTGAAGTAAAAGTGTACTACGCCAAAATTACCAGATAAGTAGTTTGTTTCCAATTAAGTAAAACCATTTTATTATAACAAAGGGTCCAGTTTCTTTCTGTAAAAGTACGTTTAATATATATATTACGTTTCTCTTTACAGGTTGTCGAACCAATTTAACTAGACTTAATCGTTGTCACACCACCTCTACTTTATAAACGAAGTAAGATCTTGAATGGAAAACAACAACAAATCTATAGTCAAGAAAATAAATAAGAAGAACCTTCAGCTGCAATGTGACTTGCCTGACAAGTATTAAAATTATGTGGTGGTGTTCCATTGCCATTTTAATATTCAAGTGCAAATTTTATTTTGTACAATTCAGTAAAAGTGCGACAGGTGAACATTTAAAAGTTACCTATAGAATAGTTCCCGTTTTACCAAAAATCCAATCATTATGTACATAGTAGGGTGACTGCATCAGTCTCCGAACACTTACCAGTGAATGAACAGTATTGTCGAAATAAACAAATATTATTTCATAGAATTATCTCTGCTATGTTTTATAATGCTTTTTGCAATCCTTGAACCCTTCTCTGTTACCTTGCGTACTATTTCAAGAACATTTTGATTGTTTATGTATACTAAGGAATGTTTAATCCTGAGGTATTTACAGACGTGAAAAATTGCACCAGTGACCATAACATCATACATGTTAATTCACTGAGTTTTACGGTGATTTTATTCTTACACATAAATTATAAAGTTTATATATTCTTATTAGCAAAACAAGTATTTATAATAGTTACTTCAATGTGTAAGGGATTAATTTCTATAATTTATGACTGCAGTTATATTCAATTAGCATTACACGAAATTTATGAAGTTTGGAACTTCTTTATTCGTACACTCACTGGCGAAGTCACCCTACGTAAATTTTTATTTTCATCCAACTACAGTAGGGCTGCAAAAGTTTCAATCATCAGTTTCAATTCTAAAAGAGCTTGTATTTTTCAGAATACATTTTAAAAAAATTAGAACTTAAAAAACTTAACAATATGTAATAAAATATGAACATTTTAATAACTGAAAAAATGTTAATTTATAATATTTAAATCTGCACAACTACATGTTTACGAAGAACATGAGCAAAAGGTAGAATTAAAATCAATGTTTAGAACTCTTGCACTCTTGCGGTAGATGGATGAAAATAACAGTTTACGTATTGCATTGTTTTGGATAAAATGTTACATACATGAATCTCTGACTATTGAAAAGTGTTGTTATATATTGTATTTATACCTCTCAAGAATTTTTTCAAAAGTTTCAAATATTTTTAAAATAGTTTTGAATAAAAACAAGTTAATACCCAGCCCCGATAACATTAGGTTGGCAGAATGTCAGCTTGGAGACGTCATGCCATGCTCCATGCGTGATGTCAGAAACGTATCCTAGTACACCGGCGCTGTGATGGCGTTGTGCTGAGCAGAATGCCGACACTCGCGTTGGGCGATACGCCAGCATGAAATGCGCGCATTTAGCCAGCATTTTCAAAACATGGCGGGATAATATAAAAAATATTTTATTCCCGCGTGTCGTCAATATGTAATCATACTGCCGAACTTTCTGAAAAATTTTTTTTCCGTCTCAGCACTCGTGCTGTTTATGTGGTGGCAATAAGCGGGGATTAATGCAGGCATTCTGCCGGATTTTTCTGAATATATATATTATTTCGTGCCCGCTTTTTGCGGGCACTTTTCTACAAATTCCGGAACAGAATGCTTGTATTTATTGGATGCTATGAACCTCCAATAACACAGCCCCACAATAAAAAAAATTGTAAGTCCCAAAAACTTGACCACGGTACTTATATGTTTTTGGGATCGCTGAATCCGAATCCAGGGTTAGTTTAACCCCATCAGATCCTTCTCAAGGTCAGTTGAAGGTCAAATTATCGAAATACACGAAAAATACACTAAAACCATGGTATCTTGGGGTTTTTGGGGTCGCTGAATCCGAATCCTGGGTCAGTTTAACCCCATAAGAACTTTCTCAAGGTCAGTTGAAGGTCAAATTATCGAAATACATGAAAAATACACTAAAACCATGGTATCTTGGGGTTTTTGGGGTCGCTGAATCCGAATCCGGGGTCAGATTAAACAATCAGATCTTTCTCAAGGTCAGTTGAAGGTCAAATTATCGAAATACATGAAAAATACACTAAAACCATGGTATCTTGGGATTTTTTGGGGCGCTGTATCTGAATCCGGGCTTATTACAACCCTACCAGGTCATGGTCAAGGTCAGTTGAAGGTCAAATCAGAAAGATTCATAAAAAGTAGAGTCAAACCATGACATTTAGGGGTTTTTGGGGTCGCTGAATCCGAATCCAGGGTCAGTATAGTCCCATGAGGTTATATTTATGGTCAGTTCAAGGTTAGTTCAAGGTCATGGACGTAAAGAGAGTGAAAAAATTAGTTATAAACTGATACAATGCAAAAAGTAATGGAAACCATAAAGCAAAGAACAATGTATATGCAAGTACAATCGTATCCTTTAAAACTATATCATAGTTTGCTGCTTCTTCATTTATTTTAAATTTGTTAGAAGTATATGCAATTCAATAAAATACCCGTAAAAATATTAAGCCCATTACTCTTTTTTATGGTAACGAACTATTTTATTGTCAAATGATCTACGAAGTGGATTACGCTTCCGCTTCTCCGATGTTGATGGTAGATCTCTTTTTAACGACCAACAGTAATCTGCTAACATATTTACGTCCTATCTTCCTTGGTACCTGCGCTCCATTTCCTTGATATCTTGGTGAAATCTCTCTCCCTGCTCTTCGCTGTAATCACCTAGGTTTTCTGGAAATTCATCAACATGCGAATATAAAAAGTGTAATTTTAGATTCATTAGGCAGCCTTGATTTTTGTAAGTATTTACTAAATTTAAAACTATTTGTTGGTAATTTGGGCTCTTATGATTTCCAAGAAAGTTTTTAATTACGTCCTTGAAACATAACCATACTTCTCTCTCTGTATGATTCATTTTCGTAACAAAAATTTCATCATTTATCATCTTACGAATCTGAGGGCCATCGAAAATTCCTTCATTTACTTTAGCATCACTTAATTTGGGAAACTGATTTCGCAGATACTTAAAGCAGCTACCATCTTTGTCTAAAGATTTTACCCATTGTTTCATAACTCCCAATTTAATGTGCAGAGGTGGTATAAGAATTTTTGATGGATCAACAAGTGGCTTATCTTTTATATTCTTAGAACCCGGTTCGAACTTTTGTCTAAGGGGCCAGACACTCTTTATGTAATGATTCTTTCTATCCCTACTATCCCATTCACATAAATAGCAAGGATATTTTGTGAATCCCGATTGTTGCCCAAGAAGTATTGTTATGATTTTAAGATCCCTACATATTTGCCATTTATGATCATTGTATTTTATTCGGTCTAATATTACTTTCATGTTACAGTACTCTTCATTCAGTATTACCGAATATCCTATGGGAATGGCTGCATAAACATTTGTATTGTGTAACAGAACGGCTTTTAAACTTCTCGTTGACGAATCGATGAACAATCTCCACTCGTTACGGTTGTAAAATCCATGTTTAAAGCAATTCATCAACCCAACTATATCGTTGCAGTAAACTAAGGAAAATTCTTCATCTTTAGCGAAATAATCACGATATTTCTTATCTCTGTCTCGGTAGTAAGAAACTTTAATGTTTCCAGCTTCATTAGTATTTTCTTTTAGCCATGAAGCCAAGTACTCCGCCCCATTCTTTGGTAGGCCCAAATCGCGTATGAGATCATTCACTTTTTCCTGTGTAAGTGGACCTTTCTCCTTCTTAGTATTGGAGGGGATGTATTCTTCGTCACTTGTATCACTTGTACTAGCAACGTCATTGTCTTCATCAGGCGCTATTTCTTCTTCCGCAATAATATCTCCTTCCTCCATTTCTTCTTCTAAGATTTCATCTTCATTATGTCTTTCTAAATTTTCCTCAAGATCCATACTTCCACTTGCGTACATACCCAGTGGATCTTCTCTTTTATCAATTGACGATTCATATATAGGTTTCGTGACACTTTCAACGTTAGCGTAATTAATTTGCAACTTGTTTTTACTATTAACTCCATGCAAATTCGTATTACAAAAATAACAGTCTTCTTTTCTTAAAGGTTCCTTCCATATCGTAGGCACTTTCATTTTTACTTCTGTAGCATTTTCCTACATATTGCGCATATGATTTTAGGAACCCAATCAAATTCATCAATTTTCATGTCTAAATCAAACATGTTCTTGTACTGCTCTTTAATATTTTGATTGATTGAACCATCTCCACTCGTTAGGGTTGTAACATCCATGTTTAAAACCACAGCTCAAAAGAACCGTGAGCAGAGCTGTCTTCATTATCGGGTTTCTCTCTCGGTGTAAGTCCCAAGACAATTAATGTTGACTATCTTGGGTTTGTGTTAAGGTCTTCTTTCCCAAAAGGTTTCCAAAGTCATTTTACAGTAATCTTCATCTCCCTTGTATCACTCGTATTTCCTACTTGATACGAACGGATATGAATATGCTGTTTGTTTGCCCCAGGGTACCTCCACGTGGTGACGGTGGGCAACGACCGATTCTTTTTTTTCGGTCGGATAAACCCCTGGGTGAAGGCTTTAGAGCCGTCATGGCAGACAAACAACAAAAAATTACGATGCAGGGATTCGGAACCCCAGTATCGGCGGCTGGTCAGGGTGAGCAAGCGGGCCCGCAGTCGTCGTCATCAAGCGACCGCAGCTCTTTGTTAGTGGGAAACTTGGCTTTCGAAGAGTATAATACTACAAGAATTTATCACTTGAGGTCTGGTGACCAAGAATGCCTTATACCAAAACGGGATAGTTTTTGATACATTAGTAGCAAGTATGAGACCCCAAAAAATAGAAGAAAAATCAATCAAAATATTAAAGAGCAGTACAAGAACATGTTTGATTTAGACATGAAAATTGATGAATTTGATTGGGTTCCTAAAATCATATGCGCAATATGTAGGAAAATGCTACAGAAAGACAAAAATGGTAAAACTGAAGTAAAAATGAAAGTGCCTACGATATGGAAGGAACCTTTAAGAAAAGAAGACTGTTATTTTTGTAATACGAATTTGCATGGAGTGAATAGTAAAAACAAGTCGCAAATTAATTACGCTAACGTTGAAAGTGTCACGAAACCTATATATGAATCGTCAATTGATAAAAGAGAAGATCCACTGGGTATGTACGCAAGTGGAAGTATGGATCTTGAGGAAAATTTAGAAAGACATAATGAAGATGAAATCTTAGAAGAAGAAATGGAGGAAGGAGATATTATTACAAGTGATACAAGTGACGAAGAATACATCCCCTCCAATACTAAGAAGGAGAAAGGTCCACTTACACAGGAAAAAGTGAATGATCTCATACGCGATTTGGGCCTACCAAAGAATGGGGCGGAGTACTTGGCTTCATGGCTAAAAGAAAATACTAATGAAGCTGGAAACATTAAAGTTTCTTACTACCGAGACAGAGATAAGAAATATCGTGATTATTTCGCTAAAGATGAAGAATTTTCCTTAGTTTACTGCAAAGATATAGTTGGGTTGATGAATTGCTTTAAACATGGATGTTACAACCCTAACGAGTGGAGATTGTTCATCGATTCGTCAACGAGAAGTTTAAAAGCCGTTCTGTTACACAATACAAATGTTTATGCAGCCATTCCCATAGGATATTCGGTAATACTGAATGAAGAGTACTGTAACATGAAAGTAATATTAGACCGAATAAAATACAATGATCATAAATGGCAAATATGTAGGGATCTTAAAATCATAACAATACTTCTGGGGCAACAATCGGGATTCACAAAATATCCTTGCTATTTATGTGAATGGGATAGTAGGGATAGAAAGAATCATTACATAAAGAGTGTCTGGCCCCTTAGACAAAAGTTCGAACCGGGTTCTAAGAATATAAAAGATAAGCCACTTGTTGATCCATCAAAAATTCTTATACCACCTCTGCACATTAAATTGGGAGTTATGAAACAATGGGTAAAATCTTTAGACAAAGATGGTAGCTGCTTTAAGTATCTGCGAAATCAGTTTCCCAAATTAAGTGATGCTAAAGTAAATGAAGGAATTTTCGATGGCCCTCAGATTCGTAAGATGATAAATGATGAAATTTTTGTTACGAAAATGAATCATACAGAGAGAGAAGTATGGTTATGTTTCAAGGACGTAATTAAAAACTTTCTTGGAAATCATAAGAGCCCAAATTACCAACAAATAGTTTTAAATTTAGTAAATACTTACAAAAATCAAGGCTGCCTAATGAATCTAAAATTACACTTTTTATATTCGCATGTTGATGAATTTCCAGAAAACCTAGGTGATTACAGCGAAGAGCAGGGAGAGAGATTTCACCAAGATATCAAGGAAATGGAGCGCAGGTACCAAGGAAGATGGGACGTAAATATGTTAGCAGATTACTGTTGGTCGTTAAAAAGAGATCTACCATCAACATCGGAGAAGCGGAAGCGTAATCCACTTCGTAGATCATTTGACAATAAAATAGTTCGTTACCATAAAAAAGAGTAATGGGCTTAATATTTTTACGGGTATTTTATTGAATTGCATATACTTCTAACAAATTTAAAATAAATGAAGGAGCAGCAAACTATGATATAGTTTTAAAGGATACGATTGTACTTGCATATACATTGTTCTTTGCTTTATGGTTTCCATTACCTTTTGCATTGTTTCAGTTTATAACTAATTTTTTCACTCTCTTTACGTCCATGGCCTTGAACTAACCTTGAACTGACCATAAATATAACCTCATGGGACTATACTGACCCTGGATTCGGATTCAGCGACCCCAAAAACCCCTAAATGTCATGGTTTGACTCTACTTTTTATGAATCTTTCTGATTTGACCTTCAACTGACCTTGACCATGACCTGGTAGGGTTGTAATAAGCCCGGATTCAGATACAGCGCCCCAAAAAAACCCAAGATACCATGGTTTTAGTGTATTTTTCATGTATTTCGATAATTTGACCTTCAACTGACCATGAGAAAGATCTGATTGTTTAATCTGACCCCGGATTCGGATTCAGCGACCCCAAAAACCCCAAGATACCATGGTTTTAGTGTATTTTTCATGTATTTCGATAATTTGACCTTCAACTGACCTTGAGAAAGTTCTGATGGGGTTAAACTGACCCAGGATTCGGATTCAGCGACCCCAAAAACCCCAAGATACCATGGTTTTAGTGTATTTTTCGTGTATTTCGATAATTTGACCTTCAACTGACCTTGAGAAGGATCTGATGGGGTTAAACTAACCCTGGATTCGGATTCAGCGATCCCAAAAACATATAAGTACCGTGGTCAAGTTTTTGGGACTTACAATTTTTTTTATTGTGGGGCTGTGTAATTGAAACAAACATTTTATTTATACATTATTTTTAAAATTTATTATAAAATATAAATATAAACAAATACAACAAATCAAAACAAATCAATACATAATAACGCATAAATTGACAAATACAGCACTTTTTTAATATAAACAAAACGTAAAACAGCTAAGACTAATAAAAACAAATGTGCTCAAATTAATCGTTCATTAAAAGAATAATTGAAAACAAAATAAATAATAATTTCGAAGCACCTATATGTAAAGCTATCCCCTTACATTCTAATCTGTAGCAGCTGAAGTATTCCGATGAATCAATTGCATCCTCTTCATTCTCGACACGATATACGTTGGACGGTGTTCGGTGTTTTAAACCTGTACAAAAATAATAAATATAAGTAAATATTATTCATTAAAATTAAGATTAAAATAGAAAATAATGAAAAAATAACTTTAGTAAGCCAAAGCGACATTTGGGACATGTTCGTCTCTGTCGGTTGGAATATCCTGAAAATGTGTTTAAAGGTTTATTAGGGTGAGAAAGGCCCCGACCTCGCCCGACTCTGTGAGGCCCAGCCAACAGCAATCAGCCCCTCCAACACTCTCTTACATTTTTTAAAACTAATGAAAAAAACTAATAAGCAAATTAAAAGAACATATTTCTGAAATAAAAAGAAGCTAAATATTTAAAAAAACAACGAAAAATGTGAAACAGCGTTAAGATAAAAAAATACACATTATACACTAGTATTTTTTAAATAAAATGAATTAATATTTGAAACATTGATACAAAAAAATGTGTATTTTTGTATTTTCCTGAAATGAAAAAAGATTAGTGGCTACTTAACATTAATAATAACCAAAAAAGGCTCTCCTACACTTTTGAACTAATGAAGAAAAGCAAACAACAAATAGAAGGTAAATATTAAAAAAAAGAAAATTAAAAGCTATATCTTAAACTGTAAAAAATGTAAAAGAGCGAAATTTTGTTATATTTAAATGAACATAAGACTAAGACTAAATGAACATAAAAGAAACAAAAATTAAATGAACAGTGTAAACGAAAATGTCAAAAGGCGTGGAAAAGTTCACATGTGCACGTAAAAGAAAATATTGTAGATGTAATATAAGGCTACATGTGTACTTTTTTGTGAAAATAAATAAATAAATTATACTTAGAATGATAACAAGAAATGAAGAAAGTTAATGCTAAATTAATATAAAAGTAATAAAAAAAGGTAACTTATCCTCTAAAATCCACTTCAATCAGCAAACAAATCCATTTGGCTGTTTATGAAGTTGTCATCGACTTCCTGCTTGGGGTTTATGATGTCTCTGCCCTCGTCCTCTTCCTCGCGCTCTTCGTCATACTCGTCCTCTTCGTCGCGCTCTTCGTCGTCCTCGTCCTCATCCTCGCACTCTTCGTCGTCCTCGTCCTCTTCCTCGCGCTCTTCGTCGTCCTCGTCCTCTTCCTCGCGCTCTTCGTCCTCTTCGCGCCCTACGTAATTATCGCGCTTTTCGTCCTCTTCGCGCTCTTCGTCCTCTTCGCGCCCTTCGTCGTTCTCGCGCTCTTCATCCTCTTCGTCGTCCTCTTCCTCATTGCCTTTTTGACCTTGCTCGTAGTCCTGGTTGTTCTTCTGCTCGTTATCGACTTCGTATTCCGTCTCGGAATCGTCCCCGACTTGAGCGTTGGCTCCTGCACGTTGATTGGTATCGACGCCGGGATTGACGTAAGTTTCGTCATTGTTCAGCTGACTATTTCGCACTTCGTCCTGCGTGTTGTCGATGACTCCATTATTACTATTCTTCGGCAGAAGAACAGGAACACATCGTTTCCGTTGCAAGTCTTGGCGTTGGTCGACAACTGCATTACCGTTTTTCGGCAGAAGAACACGAGCACGTCTTGATGGAGGAGGCAGATCTTCCTGATTATTCGCAGACCGTTTCCTGTTATTCCCTGCATCAAATCTTTTTTGATTATTCTTCTTTGGCAGAAGAATAGGAGGATGCTTTTGTTTAAGCCGCTGCATGTCTTTGCGTTGGTCGACGACTGCATTACCGTTGTTCGGCAGAATAACAGGAACATCTCTTGGTGGAGGAGGCAGCTTTCCTTGCTGATAATTCGCAAGCTGATTCCTGGCATCAAGTCTTTTCCGGCGATATCCTTCTTTAGCATTCTTGATTGCCTTTGTCATGGCAACAGAAAAATTGTTAAGTGTTGGCTTCTTCATAGCGTCCTTATTGAGATTCATAGCAGCTGATGAAGGAAAAATAATTAATTTTAATTGAAGAGTAAATGTCTCATTTATACGTAAATTGCAAGTTATAAAAAGTATGCGTACCTTCGCAAGCCTCCGCAAAACGTGTTGATTTGAGAGCCACCTTTGCGTTGTCTTTTTTGTAACCATGCCAGGTCACATTCTCGTTGAGATCGTCGCCTAATTCAAAGCAACTTTTAAAATAAAAGTTTGCTTCTTCGTGCACATTAGCACCTCCCAGGTATGCGAGATAATTGACCTAAAACGAATTTTTTATAAATTAATAATAATTACAAGAGAATAATAACAAATATATGTATATATATCTACTCACGACATCATCGAACTGCTCGTTAGTGGCATTATTGAAGTCGAGAAGGTCAGCAGTGGACTTGAACGGGAAGCAAGAAGGTTGAGTCCTAACCTTAGGAGAGTTTCTCCTTGTCAGATCCTTCAGCATTTGCAAAATGGATCTAAAAAGTAAAATGATTCATTATTTGCAATTATCATTAAAATTGAAAAAAATTAACGGGAAATATATACTTATAGTTGGGCTTCCTCCATTCTCTTGACGCTTTTCTGAATTTCGCTAAAATTGAATGTATAAATTAATGTAATATTAACTATAGTTACTATTTAATACAGTATACTGTATTAAAATTGTGATCGATATACGGAAAGATTAGTATACCTTGTCGACGTTTCTAAGGCAGTAAGACGCAAATCCATTGTTCTGTAATAAATAAATATTTGATTAATACTTTTCTGGCAGTAAAATAAATATTATGTTAAATATATTACCTAAGCGTTCCTTTGATTTCGACAACCCTTACGTTTAGCGAACTGAAAGGTTGGATAAATATAATTATTAAAAAAATAAGTTTCAACTACGGTTGATTACGTTCTTTACGCTTCCTTGTCCTTACTTCGATGACGACGATTGAGATTCCGCTGTAACGCAATAACAGTTTAAGAAAAATGGCAGCATACGTAAGTCATAATACTATAAATTGATTTAAATTCTTTTTTTACCTGTATTCTACAGCGGAGCAGTGTTTCTCGGTGGAGCTTTTATATCGTGGATAACTTTTTTAGTCACCACTTTGGCTGCTGATGTTGTCTTTAGCTGCACAGACTTCTTTTTAATTTTCTGCACACCTTTTATCATCGTCTGCTTGGAGGTGCCAGATATTGGCTGCGATTTTGCCTTAAATGATGACTTCATTGCAGGAAGCCGATTCTTCTGCGAGGAAGTGATCGTCTGCGGCTGGGAACTTCCCAGTAGAGTCAGCAATGACATCTTCTTGCCGAGATTTTCTGCAGCAACATGCGCAGGAAGCGATCTCTGGTTTTTTTTTTATGTTTTTATTCATCTACAATAAAAGCGTATTTGTACACGATGTATCAAACAAAACTAAGTAGAAACATTTGCGGATTGCATGGAAATAATTTTGATAGCGACAAAACGTTCAGTGCTGCATTCTTTCGTCCGAACGTCCTTTGACCAATACGGCATTAGAAAACATTTACCCGTAACTTTGCGGAGCCTAACGTACATCAATTCTGGACTTGGTAAAGAACAAACATAAACCCCAATGAGAGATGAGCGACACGGAAGATGGAACAAATCGTCAATTTTCGTAAATTTTTTTAAAATAAGATAGCAATCATTGTTACGTTGTATAATATTTTGAATTATAGCTATAGAACCGCTTCGAAGAACAACTGCGTTATCCTGTCTAAGTATCGATAAATAAACAGATCCCGTCAAGACTTTACTATATTGATAATAATCGTTGTCGTAGAATAATGGTGGATTAGGACCTCTCGAGTGCTTTCCAATAAACTTGAGTGTGGATGGATCGACGGGTACTTTACTTTTCTGCGTGTGGCAATTTTCAGCGTGCCTATTAGTAATCTGTTGCATGTGCTGACTTGGTTTCCTGCACATTTTGCGACAATACGTCATATTATTCTCATAGGGGAATGCTGAAAACGAATCTAAAGGAACAAAGGATCTAACATCGTCAGGCAGATGTAAAAGAGCATGAACATTATACGATAGAAACTCTACGCCATAAACGTCGGTAGAAGTCTCGTTAAAGAGTTTTATGCAATTCTCAGCAAAATCAACGTATTCTGTAATCGTGCGGTCAGGATCTACTAGAATTCTGATAGCTGTGTGAAGAAGAAGAAAATGACTATACACAGCATCGTTTACCAATCCTTTAAAAATATCGGGTCCACTGTACAAAAGTAACTGTCTTTGCTCGGTGGCTTTAAACTTGCCATGCTTCTCAATATCAATAGGCTTCCGGGCAAAATCTCTTGGACAGTACATTTTTACTATTTCGAGTCGTTCATTCAGAGCTTGTATATGATTTTTGTTCGATATTTTTGCCGAATTGGTAAACCTGCCATCTATTATGCCCTGCAGAATTTTTTCCATTATGCCGAGATAGACCAAGTGCATATAATCGAATACCGTACCCTGAATTAGATTCAAAGTAAGCGAAGCAAGAGGGCATGCCATCCGATGGTGATGATCGGCATCTACCATTGAAGAATATTCCTCCGCTGTACGAAGTCTATGATCACATCCTTTGTATACCATAACTCCAGAACGAACACACTCTCCTCTAACCCAACATCTTGAACAAGGAGCTCGAGAATTGTGCCCGCGATGACCTAAGGAAAAAGAGCGAGCTGGTGCATCTGCAATAAAGCACCTTAGCCGAACGTGAAGATTTTTGTTGTGAAAGTCAAGACCATTGTTGATCAATTCCTGCATTTCCTCTTTGTACGACTCGAAAAAAAGTAGTGCGCTAGATGGTTTTGTCGAACCTTTGAATACACCAATAATGGATGGACTACTACTTGGAATATTAGCTACTCTAATCTGAATAGGCCACATCAAGATTTTACTGTTTTTGTCCAGAGATGCCTCGTCAGTGCTGAAATCGATTTCAAGTAGGCTATCGGCGGGATGCATGCTTGTAGGAATCGATGAAAGATAATTCACAAGAGCATTTCGTACACCTAAATGAAGATACTCGCCTCCAGCAACTTGTTTAATGGGAAGATTACAGTAAACGGGTGTTTTCATTATAGTTCTGGGATCGACATGCATGCTCGAGAAACAGCTATGACTCTTGATGACTCGTACGACAGCTTTTATTTGCTGGTGAGTCATGTTTTTATCCGCGAAAACGATGCGCAATTTTTCTTCAAAGCTTTCGACGTTTTCGTGCGAACCAATAGAATCGCAATCACTCTCGGCTGCTGATTCGTTTGAAACGCTATTACTCTGTTCAACTTCAGAAGAACAATCCCCATCGACTACGCTACTACCATCTAATAAATCACTCTCCTCATTGTGCGCAGCTGAGACTGAAGGAGAAGCAACATTTTCATCGCGGTAATTAAAAGAAGAAGAAGAAGAAGAAAAAGCAGAAAGGGGAGTTGAAGAATCAACATCAGCAGGGGAGTCATCAAGAGTTATTGCAGAATGATCCGATGAAGTTTGTGAAGCTACATAATCATAGCGAGCTTTTTCTAATAAACGTCTTCTGCGAGCTCTGCGATCAGCGCTACATGCACTCAGAGGTTTCCTAGACCGTGACCTTACAACTCTATTATACATTTTGTTGCAATGCTCGAACGCATAAGCATAAAATTATAAAGAAAGGAATGCAAACTTAAAAAAAAATATATATATAAACAATCACAACCAAAATGCGTAGCTCTATAAGACAATAATACCCTGCTTACAGTCGTTGATTGCGACAACGTCCAAGAACTTTCCGTGACGGTGTTGCACTGCTGTTGTATATCCAATTAACAACGTCTGTAAAATATAAACAAATTATTACGAAACATGTCTCAGCATATGACAGAGAGAATACTCTTATCTGTATATTCATCGATTAGGTAAATAAAAAAAGATTTAAGAGCTTCTCATTTAAAATGTATGCAACATACAGATCTGAAATAGTGTACACAGTTTTTGAATATTATAAGAAAGCTTATCACAATGAAGTTTATCATGTATTTTCAGTTTTCTCACAATTTTTACACATAGAAACGTATAACAACTTTGCATATTAATTACAAGTTTCTATACAGAAAAATTTAGTTAAAACCAAAAATAGAAGTCTCAGTGGTTAAGAGTTTCAGTGAATTAATTTTTGTAAGAAATTATAGTCTTATTCCAGCTAAGCAAATGAGGATGTTCAGGTAAGTTATAAAAGAGACACTTAATCTGAAAATTTTCAATATGATTGGCTTTGCTATAATATTCAAAACCTCTGTACAAAATTTGAGCAGCCTAAGATATAAAGAATCAAAGAAATGGACTTGAAATCATAAATGTGACGTATTATCCTTATATTTTGAATAACATGCAAAGTAATGACAAGTTCCTATACTGAAAAGAGTCAGTATAAACTAAAAATACAAGTCTGCGAGGCTAAGAGAATCCATTTATTAATTTATTGTGAGAATCAGAGATTTATTCTGGCTTTACGCGTGTGGTTGTTAAGAAAACAATTATTGCAGGTACAGGTATACTCCTAACTGTTAATACGGTTAGCTTGCTTTTATTAATGAAAACACATGTGCAAATTTTCAGATCTCTACCTCGAATAGTTTCTGAAGTGTAACCTCTTGAAGCATTTCTTACGTACCTGACCTATCGAGTATGATATATCCTGTCATGAATTTAATTATTACAATCATTTATGTGGTACAGGTCTGAAAATTTGGTCAGTGATTTTGTTAAATATAAAAGAAAGCTAACCGTATTGACAGGTTTAAGATTAAACCATGATATGATTTTAATAAAAAAACCTACACGTCCCTGTTGAAAATAAATACATATGTTTTGTACGTATCTTTAATACATATTAAAAACTTGTACTTGACCTGGTAATACGTATTTAAAATATGTGATAATTTGGGACTGGCTATTTCAAATATATTAAATATAACTTGAAGTATTTATTATGGCCATAAATGGAAGTACCATGAGGATAATAACACCATTTATGACCACATCATATACTTATATTTATATTTAATATATTCAAAATAGTGAGTTCCAAATTATCATATATTTTTAATACGTATCACCAGGTAAATTACATGCTTTTAGTGCGTATTAAAGATATGTACAAAAATTATGTATTTATTTTCAACAGGGGTGCAGTCCAGAAAAAGTATCGGTATGTTATAATGAATACATAATGTTCATCTCTTAGTCTCAGACACTTATGTTTACAGTTTTTACAAACTTTTTCAGGACTGGAACATATGATAAAAAAAATCAATAGACAAAAAACATGAGGCTAAGAGATTACTTAATATATTCATTATAACAATCAAAGCTTATTTTTCTGGATTGCACGAGTGGGTCATTTGATAAAAATCATATAATGGTTTACTCTTAAACCATTCAGTACGGTTAGCTTTCTTTTATAATGTTCAAAATCACAGAACAAATTTTGAGATTTCTACCACATAAATTGTAATAATATTCAGGCAGGATATATCATACCCCACAGGTAAATAAGAAAAGCTTGAAGAGGTTACACTTGATAAAGTATTCCTGGTAGACATCTGAAAATTTTCACAGGAGTTTTCAAGAATAAAAGCAAGGTAACAATATGAAAAATAATCAGATTATCTGTACCTGCTATATGATTCTGTTCTTAACACCTACACACTGAAAGCCAGAATATAAGCCTCTGATTCTATAACAAGTAATAAATGGAAACTCTTAGACTCGCAGTCTTGCATTTTTTGTTTTTACTGACTCTACTCACAGAACAGCAATTTATAATAAAAGTGTATGCATTATTAAGTATCTCATAAATGATTCTGAATAATTAGCGGACTTCCAAACTAAAAATACAAGTCTGCGTGGCTAAGAGAAACCATTTATTAATTATTATAAGAATCAGTGATGAATTCTGACTTGGCGGGTGTGGGTGTTCAGAAAAGAATAATAGCAGGTACAGGTCATCTGGTACCTGTTGATCCGGTTAGCTTGCTTTTATTTTTTAAAACACATGTGCAATTTTTCATACCTCTACCTCGAATAGTTTCTCAATAGTTTCCCTCTTAAACTGAAATTATTTTTTTCTTAAAGCTTCAACAGGTTAGACTTGAGAAAGTTTTCGAGGTAGAGGTCTGAACATTTGCACAGGAGTCTTGAAAACTATAACAAAGCCAATTAAATTGAAATAGTTAATATAACTTATCTCTCTTATGAATGTTTGTTTAATACCCACACCCGCAAAGCCAGAATTTATCTGTGATTCTTCCAATAATTAATAAACTGATTCTCTTAGCCTCACGGACTTGTATTTTTAATTTTTAAGTCTGCTAAATATTGAGAATTATTTATTAAATAATGACTAATGTATACAATTTTACTACAAATTTGTTGTTCTGTGAAAGTCAGTAAAAACTAAAAATGCAAGACTGTGAGTCTAAGAGATTCCATTTATTATTGCTTGTAGTATCAGAGACTTATTCTGGCTTTGCGCGTGTGGGTGTTTGAATAAATATTATAAAAGCGACATGTTATGTTAAGTATTTCAATGTAATTGGCTTTGTGTTATTCTTCAAGATTCCTCTACAAATTTTTAAACCTCTAGCTCGAATAGTTTCTCATGTGCAATCTCTTGAAGCTTTTTTTATTGACTTATCTGGTGTGATATATATATATATATATCACACCAGATAAGTCAATAAAAAAAGCTAAATATATATATATATATACAAATGAGAAAAGCTTCTAGAGGTTGCATGGGAGAAAGAATTCGAACTAGAGTTTTGAAAATTTGCAGAGGAGTTTCGAAGAGCATAAGAAAAGGAACAATATCCAAAAATTTAAGATTATCTGTCCCTGTTATAATCTTTATCTATACACCCACAGTCGCAAAGTGAGAATAAGCCTCTGATTCTTACTCGCGATACATGCAATGAATAATAAATGGACTCTCTTAGCCTTATAAACTTTTATTTGTATTTTTTACTGAAATAACAACTTTGTATATTACTCCGTATACGAAGAATAATTGTCAATATGGACATATACAAGTCTGTGAGGTTAAGTGAGTCTATTTATAATTTATGCAAAAATATTTGTCTAGCACTTGTATACTTTTCTTACTTGGGCTTGTACCCACTCCGATGGTGTTGATTAACTGCACTCGATGAACGCAGAACTCTTTGAGCTGGATTCTTTGATGAGCTGTCAAATGGTTTATTAGTCCGATGAAGTTTTCCACCTATAAGCACAGAAAGGTATTAGAATATTGAAAGGTATTACGATGATTCCCTAGAAATATAAGTAGCATTATCTATCCTGAGGAATAATATAAAAAGTCATTATATAATCTCTGATGAAAATCAATAAATATATTTTAAAGTTATTTAAAATATTTTGTATATTACCTGTTTTCAGTTATAAAAAAGCTGTTGAACTGTCTCGATGAAAACTGAAGCTCCTGACGGAGAGATGTTTCCTGATGTTGAGTGGATCAGCAATCCCAAAAAATATTTCCTCGAGAACAGAAAAATACTTTAGAAATTTAAATTATTGAATAATTGTTGGTTGATAATAAAGAGAGAAATAATTGATATATATATATATATATATATATATATATATATATATATATATATATATATATATATATATGTGTAAGAAAGACAGATAGATAGATAAAGAAAGACAGACAGATAAGGGCAGCTTAGGATGGCAAAAGCTGCTTCCTGGACACTCTTCCTCTAAGCCTTGCTGATGGTAGACATAGCCAAGGATTGAAGTGTAACAGGTTTTTATCTCTCGAATCTCTGAAACTGCGAAAAGACAAGTTTAAAATTTTGTCAATCTAACCTCACCTTTCATAGATTTTTCGCGCATAATTTTTAATAAACTAGACATAATTTTTCGATTCTAAATATAGTTTATGACATAATTAACTTAATAATTTATTGATTACGAGTAAATTATGAATTACTGTATGTAAATTTACTTTGGAAATAGCGAAACAAAAAACTAACTTTTTGCCAGTCGCTATTACTAATATATCCTTGATATTTATTATAAAAAAGACTTGATAAAGTCGTAATTTTACTTACCAAAGAAGACTATATTGCTGTAGCTGTAAAAGCACTCAATAATTATTGTTAAACAATCGTTATAGAGTAGAGAAGATTTTTTTGCTGTTGACGTGCGAGCCGTTAAAAGCAAAAAGGGCCGAGAACCGCCGTGTTTCCGAGAAGTATAAAAATGCCGGAATCACATGATCAGCGCGGTCAGCGCCAAATTCAAATCAAACTCAGTCGCTTACTTTGTTTGATTGTTCAATTCATTTACAATAAAAAAAATTTATTAACATGTGAAAAACGTGAGAGCATTTTAAATTAATATAAATTATTTATTTTTTTATTTAATATTTGATTTATAATTATTGTTATTCTTATAGTGTTATTAATAAATCTCGTTATATACGTTTATTAATAATTGAAAATATTTATCGCTAATTATCAACAATAAAAAAGGGTGAATCTAATGAAAATTAATATAAATAATTATTTAATATTTATTATTTCCCCGTTGAAAAAAAAATCTATTATATAATTATATAATGGTTTTTAAGAGGGTTATATACATTATCTACTATTTAAAATGGCAATAAAATCGATAAAGCAAATTTACGACGTATAAAAATTATTATAAATAAATTTAGAATTGCCCCAGGCGGAAATCGACTTACCTAGAAATAGCTAATAAAAGCTAATAACTTTTATAATCAATTTATAATATGTCGCGATTTTGGACTCTAGTGATAGTTAATAATAGTTTCTAGCTTTTATTAACTTTTATTAGCTTTTATTAGCTTTTACATTTTTTACAAAAAGAAAAAAACGCGTGACCTGAAAAAAAGCTAAAAACTACTATTAACTTTTTAAAATTATTACTTGTAGAGATTAAATATTTATAATTCTTATGATTAGTTACTAATAGTAATAAATTTCTAATCGCTTTTCAGTTTTTTACAGTTTTTTACAAAAAAAGCTAAAAACCATAAAAAGAAGCAGAAAAACAAAAAAGTGTGTAACCTAAAAAGAAGCAGAAAAGGAGCATTTTTAGGATATTTTCTACATACAAAAGTCTAATAAAAGCTAATAAAAGTTTAAAAACATTTATAAAATTTCTAAACAACTAATAAAAGCTTACAAATATTATTAAATATTATAAACTATTACTAGAGTCTAAATTCAACACATTATATAAACTGTTATTAAAATCTTATAAAAGCTAATAAGTTTTATTAAGAATTATAGTATATTTTTAACTTTTATATGCCACAGATTATTTCCGCCTGGGACACAATAAATATTTTTTAATATTAATATATTAATATTTATTAATATTGTTTCAATGTTGTTACAACGAGTATGCAAATAAATATATTGCAATATATTGTTCAAGTCGCAATCATTGCAAAAACATTGTTGATAACAAATTATTGACAATTTTAAGACTATTTAGGCATGCGCATGCTAGCTGAATGACGACAGATAGTTACCGGAAAAATATTAATTCTGCCGCATGGTTCACCAAAATTGTGCCATCACATGGTAAACACGCATGCTGGACAAAAATTTGCCAAATAAAATGGACAACATTTTGTGCGATTTTAGTGACAGCGCTTTGTCGTCACGAAATGCAACATGTTGATCTGGTTTTCAGCTGTCTTTTTGATACCACCAAATGGTCAACATTATCCAGCACGACCGGGCGGTACAACGCTGTCATATGGATTGTCAAAATGACGACATAATGACGACATGACGTGAGCCGCGCACGAAGCACGGAATTCGGCACTGAGACGGCACCAGGCAAGCACGAGTGCTTGCGCACGCGTGGTGACAGAAAGCAAATTCCATGTCGCATGTCGTGCCGTCAAAAAGTTGGCTCATGGTCAGCACGAAGTTGATCGAAAATCCAGCACGGGAAAGCACGAAATGCCATCATAATGTCATCATTCCTTGATGGCAATTCGCCTTCATGCGACGCAGCATGGAGAGCTGGTAGAATGCCACCCTCGTGCTTACAGCGTCGGCTGACCAAAATTTTTGACTGACCAAGTTGGCACCAAGTTGTCATTCTGATCGCACGGCGAGACGGCACGCGTGGCCGTATAATGCTCGGCATGCGATGTTATCGGGGAGATAGCATTGAGTCGGCACTGTGTCGGCACGCTGACGGCCCGCGGGCCGCCCGCGGTCCGGCATTGTGACGGATTCCTGCCCCGCTTCTGAGACGGCACGGTGCAGGAACGCGGTCCTGGCACGCGGGCCGTCATAGTGCCGTCATTTTGCCGACGCAATTTGCATGCGCGATTGGTACTGCGGCCCGCGTGCCGGCAACGTGTCAGCACTGTGCGGTGCAATTTGCCGACAATATGCCAGCACGGCGATATATATATATATATATTATTTATATTAAATGTACAATTTTATCATAATAAAAATACTGTATTTTATATTTGTAATTTTTTATTTATATACTTTAAATATTTAATATTTTTGTACAATAAATTAATAAGTTAATACATAATATATATATGGTTTTGCAGAATAACAACATAAGTCCACTTTTCTGTTTTGAAGATACTAATACTTAAAATTTTTATTTTCCATTTGAACTAATGTAAAAAAAATCATAAATAGTAGATAAGGCTACTTATTTTTACACTTTCTTGATTTTGTGCACTTTTATCTGAAAATATACTATATAAAGATATTAAAATCGCTTAAAACTCAATTTTCAAAAAAATGGACTTGAGTTGTTTTTCCGGGAATCCGCAGCAGATATATACATACAATAATAACACATATATACCATTTATTTACGTAAATATTTAAATTTAATTATAATTTTATACTTTAATTATGATTATTCACATACCCCTACTGAATAATCTCAAGTAAGATTCTCACCTGAGATCTCATACGAAAATCTCATGTTATTATATGTACACTTAATGAAATATTGAAATTCGTTCAGAATGAACTTTTACTACAGTTTTTTTTATTAGTCTTGAAGTTTCTTTCGTCTTTACAATACATCAGGAAAGTATAATACATTTTTAGTCAATTTTTATTTGAAAATTTTTATATATAAAATTTTTAAATTTTAAATCTCACCTGAGATCTTACCAGAGATCTCGTGTGAGATTTTGAGTAAACATTCATGAGGTTTTCGCATCATATTTTGCATGATTATATATATATATATATATATATATATATATATATATATATATATATATATATATATATATATATATATATAATCATGCAAAATATCATGCGAAAACCTCATGAATGTTTACTCAAAATCTCACACGAGATCTCTGGTAAGATCTCAGGTGAGATTTAAAATTTAAAAATTTTATATATAAAATATATAAAATTATATATATATATATATATAAAATTATATATATATATATATATATATATATATATATATATATATATATATATATATATATATATAATTTTATATATTTTATATATAAAATTTTTAAATTTTAAATCTCACCTGAGATCTTACCAGAGATCTCGTGTGAGATTTTGAGTAAACATTCATGAGGTTTTCGCATGATATTTTGCATGCTTATATATATATATATATATATATATATATATATATATATATATATATATATATATATATATATATTTTTTTTTTTTTTTTTTATATATCCCTACCATAAAATCTCAGGTGAAATATCATGCGAAAACCTCATGAATTTTTACTCAAAATCTTACACGAGATCTCTGGTAAGATCTCAGGTGAGATTTAAAATTTAAAAATTTGCTATATAAAAATTTTCAAATAAAAAATTGGCCTAAAAATGTATTATACTTTCCTGATGTATTGTAAAGACGAAAGAAACATCAAGACTAATAAAAAAAACTGTAGGAAAAGTTCATTCTGAACGAATTTCAATATTTCATAATAATATATATTTCACGTAAACCCGTGAAGAAATTTTTTACATTTCGCTGAAAATGTTTTTACTAGTTCAGAATAGTGAAAAAAGCATGTAAATAAAATTTTAGCTCATAAGACCCAAATCTTGCAGAACCGTGACTCTAAAAATAAAGTTTATTTAAATTTTTAGAAAAGTAGAAAATTCAATTCGAGATAGGTGCAATTTGGGTATTTACACACACACACATATATATATATATATATGCATTTTTTTCTGTAAATTTTCTGTACAATATGCTGACATTTTTTTCAGACCCCAATTATCACGTTTCTGATTGGTTTATAAAAGATATACCGTTATATGCTATTTAAAAAATTTCGGCAGTTTATTTTAATCTCAAAATTTTGTAGTAATAAGAGCTTCAAAATGAGAGCAGGTAGATCATGGACCGAGCTTTATAACTGACGTTACAGCATTTTGAAAGAAATCTACATACAATTTATATATCTATATGTATGTTGGGTATATCATTTATAAAAGAAATCTTCATATATAGATATACAAATTGTATGTAGATTTCCTTCAAAATTCTGTTACTTCGGTTAATAAGCTCAGTCCATGGTCTACCTGGTCTCATTTTGAAGCTCTTATTACTATATAACGGTATATCTTTTATAAATCAATCAGAAACGTGGTAATTAGGGCCTAAAAAAAGTGCTAGCATATTCTATAGAAAATTTACAGAAAAATATACAGAAAAATAATAAAAATGTATATGTGTAAATACCTAAATTGCACCTATCTGGAGCTGAAAATTATTAAAGTTTTCTCTGTTTCTAAGAATTGAAAACAACTTTATATTTAATAGGGCCACCGTTCTGCATAGTCAGGTTATTGTGATCTAAATTTTTTTTGCATACATTTTTTAACTATTCTGAACTAGTAAAAACATTTTAAAACGAAATGTAAAAAATTTCTTGCATGGTCGACGTGGAATATATATATATATATATATATATATATATATATATATATATATATATATATGAAGAAATTTTATATATATATAGTCCCTGAAAATATTTACGTAAATAATGGTGCAGGCCTTGTGCAGGTTCCCCTATTGAAAATATCAAGCTAAATCTCAAGCTTCAAATTCAGCGATGAGTTTGAATCCGGCTCGATCGAACTTGAAATTCAGCGATGAGGTTGAATCCAGCTTGATCAAACTTGAAATGTAGGTCGATCAGGGTGGATTTTTTGAGTTTGATTTCGAGCTTGAAATCGAGCCGGATATTAAGTTCGATCAAACCAGATTCAAGCTCATCGCTGAATTTCAAGCTTGAAATCCAGCCTCCTCCATAAGAAGCCTCCTACTCAACATCATTCTCGTTGCCCCTGCGTCATCGAGAGTTTTGCAGGCATGTCCACGCGCTCGTACGACAACAGCATGACCTTGGGAACCATTCAGCAGATCGCTATCACTTCCAGGCAGGTGTACACCGTTTCTGCGCTCAAAGTGTTATGAACTCTGTTGAAAAAAACGAAAAAATAAGATTTTTATTGCAATATGGGTTGGAAAGTTATAATAGAATGATGAATAAATTACCTTTGCTAGGCCCTCCTTGAAGCTCAGCTTGCAAGTCTGAAAACGATGTCATTTTTGTCGCTCCCAGCCTCAGCTTGTCTACCTCAGTCTTGGGTCAGTCGCTGAATCGGCAGTCTTTATTCCTTGACGTCGTCTCTCAGTACGTGCTGGATCGGTTCTAGAGTTATTTTCTAACGTCTCTCAACGGCATCTGAAAACCATTATTATTTTTATTTTAATAGAAGTAATAATAACACTAAAGAATTCCCAGACGGCAAAACAAATTTCATGAATGTCGCAGACGTTAGAATTCTTTATGAACTCTTTTCAAACTCTTTAAGAATCCTTTTCTAACTTACATGCATAAGTATTCTTAGTGTTCGAAAAAAATCCTTAGAAAAAATTCATTTTTTGCTGTCTGGGTAATAATTATAATAATTATAATGTTATTAGAATTATTCTCTTGTAATGTAAAAATTACCTCAATATTGCTATTTTTTCAAACAAAAATAAAAGAATTTTTTTTTTATGTGTGAGAGGGCCCCGATCTTGCCTATCTCTGTGAGGCACAACCAACATTCTCTGCCCCTCCAACGCTTTCTTACATTTTTTTTAATTTAAATACGTAATTAAAAATTAAAATATAATTAAAAAATAAAAGATTAGTAAATTGATAATTGAATTTATTAAATAAATGAACAAATAAATAAAATATAAAATGTAAGAAAACGTTCTATTCATATAAAAAGTCCACGTTAATTTCAGCAAGTGATAATATAAAAAGAATGCAAACTAATATAATAAACGTGTACTTTTTATATGAACTTCCCTAAAAGTAAAAACATAAATAAAGTCGCCTTTATAAAACGCAAAGAAATATGTAGCAAGCTAGTATTTTTCTTGGTGTTTTATAAACGTGTAGATGTCCGGAAATTCTTCGGTCCCATCCTCAGGCTGGCCGTTGGCCTCCATCATGGTGTTGCTGTGGTCGTCATGATCCTTGTTGTTCTCGGCGTCGCTTTCGATCTCCGTGTCATCGTCCGGGTAAGGTTCTGCACCTCCTCTGTCAGGTGGGCACTCCTCCAAATACTCCGCGGGGTATTCGTCATAGTGGGTCCTTCCATCGAATTCTCCGTCCTCTGATTCCCTGATATATTTTATATTTTATTTTAAATTCATTTGATTTTGCTTCATCACAGAGAACGCTTTGGGATGGTAATAAAAAAGTTTTGCTAAAATCACTATAGACATATTTTTTGAGACAATAGGAATCAACATACACTATTTTTAGAAAATGTCTGTATGAATGTGCGTGCGTGAGTGCGTGCGCGTGTATGTGTGCTGCGTGTATGCATGCATGCATGCGTGCATGTGTGTGCGCGTGTATAGATAGATAGATAGATAGATATACTTTTTATTCGTCAGAAGACAAAATCTTACAATTTCATGTACATGTAGTTGTATTTATAATTAAAAAAAAAAATGTCAGTCGGTTTAATATAATTGTTATCTTACTTTCACTTATTGCATATTTCTTATTAAAATAATAATTCACTTTATCAGTTCGTCAGTTTATAAAATCTAAATGCAATGAACTAGTCACAGTCAAATATCACATAAAACGCTTCGTCAAAAAAAAAATAATAATACATAAAATAAAAAATAAATACAATATAGATAACATATAAATAAGAAAACATACACATACTTTGCTAAATCTTTGCGTACACTATCACGTCCAAACTTAAAACACACTCATTCATAACACTTTAACAATCACGCTAATAAATACATTCACACTTAATTAACACTAAAAATATTTAATAAATAAATAAATAAAATAATAAATAAATACGTCGAATACATAAATAAACAAGATAAATAATTAAATTAAATAAATAAATAAATAAATTTAAATAAATAAATAAGTTAAATAAATAAATAAATAAGTTTTAATAAATAAATAAATTAAATAAATAAATAAATAAATTTAAATAAATAAATAAGTTAAATAAATAAATAAATAAGTTTTAATAAATAAATAAATTAAATAAATAAGTTTTAATAAAATAAATAAATTAAATAAATAAATAATTTAAATAAATAAAAAGCCTAAATATATAATCGACTCATTTTTTATCTCTGAACATACTCCTCACCATGTAATTGTTTAAGGTGCCTGCTAAACGCCGTTTTAAATTTACAAAAAGATGGCAGGCACCTCACACTGCTCGGGAGCGAATTCCAGAGGTGCGCACCTTGAACTCTGAATGAAAAAAGGCCCTTATCGGTGCGCGACCCCGGAACCGAGAGCTCTTTCATACCACCCCTACTTGAAGTCCTGGCCTGGTTTTTTTCAAAGAGGGCAGTAAGATACGGTGGCTGCCGCATGACAACCGCTTTGTAAAGCAGCAGCCCCATAAAATACTCCCTCCTCACCTTCAAATCTAACCAGTCCAGTTTTTTCCTGTAGGCGGTGATATGCTCATCCCGCCTAACACCACATATGTATCTCACACATGCATTCTGCAGACGTTGCAGTCGTGTCTGGAGCTCCCCTGACACATCAAGAAGAACCACTGAGCAATAATCTAAGTGAGGTAGTACCAGTGCACATGCCAGCTGCTTCCTCAGTATCTCTGTGGTGCTTGAACGGAAAAGTTTTAAGCTATACAGAGCCCTATTTACCTTTCTACTGACCGCATTCAGTTGCGGCTTCCATGTCAACCCTCCGTCCATCACCACGCCGAGGTTGGTGACTGTATCGACAAAGGGAACGTGTACGCCGGTCTGTATCTCAATGCCTTGCAAGTCGAGGCTCTGAACCTGTTTGATGTTGTGATCAGATCCAAAAATGATCGCCTTTGTCTTGCCGACATTGAGGCGCAGGCCAGCTGACGTTGCCCAGTTCGACACTGCTTGTGCTACAGCCGACATGCGACCGATACCATCACGAAGACCTTTCAGGGTCACTTGTGTGTAGGTTTGCAAGTCGTCAGCGTAAAGTATGTGTTCGACACCATCTAAGTCGAGTGCGTCTTGTAAGTCGTTTATGTACAGGCTGAAAAGCAGGGGTCCCAGGACTGAGCCCTGTGGAACGCCAAGATTGGTGGTTAGCCAACCTGAATCCCCGTTTGTGATTGTGACGACTTTCTGTCGTCTCCCCATGATATATGACTTAAGCCACAGGAGAACACTCCTGGAGAATCCCATGCGCATCAGCTTACGCAGCAGTTTAGTGTGTGAGATGGTGTCGAATGCTTTGCTAAAATCAAATATTAACAAAATAGTCAATAGTTTTTTGTTGTTGTCAATGCCTGATCTTATGTCCTCCGTCAGTTTCAGTAGTGCTGTCTGTGTACTGTGATTCTGTCGAAAACCAGTCTGCATCGGGTCCAAAGTATTATTTTCTCGTAAGAAGTTGGTTATTTGGTCGTGTACGATTTTTTCAAGGACCTTAGAAAGGAAACTCAGCAGGGCAATTGGTCGGAAATCTGACACCGTAGATGGGACAGGTTTCTTCTTCAAAGGCACCAACCGAGCTCCCCTCCAAGCTCCCGGAAAAATGCCACTGGACAGAGAGGAGTTAAAGATCTTAACAATATGATCTCCCACAAACGGAAGAGCCTTAGCCACTATACTTTGGGGAATGTCGTCTTCCCCTCTGGCTTGTGATGAGAAGTGGGCAACAGCCAGAACCACGTCCGAGAAGCTGACTTCTCGGAAAACAAAACCGTCATCACTGGCAGTGGTCAGGACGCTGTCAAGTTCTTCATCACCCTCATTTTGGGAGATCGACACCCCTGCAAAGTGGGCATTGAGCTCTTCCGGTGAGAAACCATGAAGCTCCTCTCTTGTCTTTGGCAGAAGGCCCAGAGCCTTGAGCTCTTTCCAGATATCTTTCTTATTATTAATCGCTTCAGAAATTTTATTTTGTAAAAATCTTTCCCTTGTTTCCTTCGTTCGTAATTCAGCCCCAGCTGCAAGGCCCTGATACTCCCGCCACAGTCTGTCGTCATTGGTCCTCGAATAGCGTCTTCGTACGGAGTCACGTTTTTTGTAAAGATGTATTAGTTCAGCATCAACCCATGGTGGATTTGTTTTCTTTTTCGGTATGAATTCTTTTAACGGTGCAATTTTATCTATCACAGCCATGAGGTTGACACTGAGGCACTCTAATTGACTGTCAACACTCGCCGCGGGACCATCGATCCGCGACCAATCACAGTCAGCTAGGCGAGACAGGAGGTCGTCTTGCTGGATCGACTTAAAATCCCTGTAGCTGAATGATTCAACCACAGGGGATGCAGCAGTTTCGACCCCAATCTCGACCTCTATGATGTTATGATGACTGGGAAAAGGCGCCAGCCGATTGTCCCTGCTCAGTACAACGTCATTATTATCTGTCAAGATCACATCAATCCACGTGTGAGAATCCGTGAGATGATGAGTCGCACCATGATCAATTATTTGAAGGTTAAGATCATCAGCCAACCGTCTAACAAATTTCGCATCGGCTGACGTTCCGAGTAGGTTCGCATTCAGATCTCCCATAATAATTTTGTGACTAAAGTCTTGAGTATGTATCGTCAGTTTGTCTATTAAGTCCGAGCCCTGTAAAAACGGTACGTGTGGTGGTCTGTATATTAAAGCAACAAAGACGGGGGGAAGGCTGCCCTGCTGAACACTGCACATTAAATATTCAGGTATAAATGGTCTGCCCTCCTGTGTTGTTGGAGAACTGCTTAGTAAATTTGCCTTGAAAGTGTTATGAATGTACAGGACTAGCCCGCCTCCTAGTTTGTTGCGATCAAGTCTAAGTAGTGAGTAGTCATCGATCTGAATGAGATCACTCCCAACATCAGGGTCAAGGTGCGACTCAGCAACCCCAAAGAGATGGTAGGTAGGACGAGCTGAAAGGTGTTGTTTAATCATGCCAATGTGCCCCTTCAGTG
Source organism: Gastracanthus pulcherrimus (assembly GCA_949152435.1). NCBI lineage: Eukaryota > Metazoa > Arthropoda > Insecta > Hymenoptera > Pteromalidae > Gastracanthus > Gastracanthus pulcherrimus. Next base: position 116,103,122 of record OX424574.1, read on the forward strand.
AGGTAACATTGACAAAACCTGCCCTCAGTCCCTTACAGTGAACCCCCCCAGCAGTGTCTGCGGATAGTCAATTTTTTGCAGCAGTTGACGGAATTACATTATTATCAATTTCGATTTCATTATTAACAGTTTTTTTTTCAGTATTTACAGTTTGAGATGGTTGATTAATGGCATATGATGCCACAATTGTCTGTAAATCAGCCGCAGATGAAAATTCATGAGAGACATCGCCATCGCGCCTCTTCACCAGGAAACGGCCCCCTCTATGCCAAACATATTTAAAATTAAGTCTCATCGCAAGGGCCTTGAGACTTCTATATTTAATAAAACATTCTTTTGTTAACAATTCATTTATAAAAATTTTCCCATTTATAATCCCATCCCTTGTGTCCTGGTCAAGAGCTGCAATGTCGACATCTCTAGCATGAAAGCCAGTGATAAGCTTTTTGGCTCGCATTATTCTCTCGCCTAACGCACTGCTGGAAAGGGTAACAACCCATGGTGACCTTCTACGTTCGCTGTTTGTATCTGCTAATGCCGCAGCTGTCGATTCTTCTGACCGAAGCAGGCGTGTGCCTATTATATCAATTTTTTGTGTTGATGGAAGGACACGGCACAGTATCGCGTGTGCGACGTCAACACGCTTAGAGACATCACCGTCGAAAATGTTTGAAATAATGAGCTCCGTATTACCGCTTTTAATGTTTTTACTGTGCATTGTCCCCCCATCAATCGTTTGCACCCGCGTGCTTCGTGCAGGTGATGCCGCAGCGTTAGCATTGTCGTTATTATAATTGTTCAAACGCCTAGACATTTTATTTCTACTATTTACAATCTGGATAAACCCGTCATTATTGCTTTCACAATTGTCAATTGTTTCGCTTATATCACTATAATTGTCAAGTAAGGTACTATTCGTAGCAGACGCATTATTATTAGCAGTATTACATTTTTTTGTACTTATAAGAGAAACGGTATTGTTTTGTGTACTGGGTAGTACTGCGATTTTTTGGAATTCTATTTTATTTAGTATGAGTTTGTTATCTTTTTGGATGTTCTCAACATTTCTTTCAATTTTCTCAATAGTAGTAGTATATACAGAGGTAAAATCTTCTTTTGTTATTATTTTTTCTATTTTTGTTATTATTTCCTTGTTGTCAAGTTCAACTCTATTGATTTTATTTGTTAAATTTAGGAAATCGTTTTCAAAAGTGTTTAATACAAGATTATCAATTTTAGTCTGTGACTCGAGATTTGTCTGCTATAGATTATCGATTTTATCAATTAACATATTGTAATGTACCTCTGTATTGGTCAATAAAGTGTTCGTTTCTACGTTATTATCATGTAATTTTTTATTTTTAATTTTTAGGTTATCTATTTCTTGATAAAGCACTTGCTTCTCCTTTTTCATCTCCTCCAGCTGGGAGTGTTGTTTCGACAGTTTTTCCTCAATTTTTTGCAGCTTAGAGTCAATTGAAAGTGCTAAAGTATGTACTGCTGGTAACGTATTTAGCCTATTTACAATTGCCTCCAATCTGCCTTCAATAGAGGTGCAATGTCTAGCAGTGCATTATCAATGTTTCTTGAAGTAGAATTCGCGTACTCCACTAGGCAGGAGACCGTTGTTCCCTTTTTTAACGCGGTACTATCTAGCATACGGATGACTGACGCATTTATATCATTAATACTGCTGTTATTTTTGGAGAAGGAGGACTGTGAAGTATTATTAGCTCGGTCCGCATTCTTGGCCGTGACGTCACTCGGGGATTCCCCACTGTGCTCTGCTCCTATACTGGAAATGGGCGGGCCTAGTGACGTCACAGGAGACTGTGAGGCCAACCGGAGTAGGCTGCTGGTGGGGGCGGGGCTTAGCCCCTGCAACGGAGAGAGTGAGGAGTTGGTGGGCGCGGCCTTGCTCGCCTGATTGGTGCGAGCAGCTGTTGCAGGCCTTTTATTGGCCGGAGTGGACGCGGCTAGCTCCTTCTCTTTCCCACTCATATTTTTGCTGGCGTTCGTCGCGCGCGCGACTGCCGACTCGAACATCGATCTCTTCGAGTCGATACATGCCTGGCACGCTACCGCTTTAGTATGTAGCTGCAATGCGTTCCTTTGTACGCGGGTAAGCACTGCAAGAGGCTTGCACGCCGGATGGTAAGTAATATCGCATATGCAGCACTTACGTAGCGAGTTGCTGCTCCTAGGAACCTCCCCGCAGATGGCGCAGTTGTCGACCATGGTGTTAGTGGCGACAAAGATGAGTCGTGGAAGGTACTGATGGTGTGTCTAGGATGCAGCAGGTGTCGCCTCGGTGGTCACGTAGTTGTAGTTCGAGTCGGCAGATGGCGCCTTGATAGTATGGCGCTGCGTGCTGTGTGTCCAGAATGAAGTGGTACCTCTGGATTATGCTTCGTGCTTGGCTCCCGCCACTCTGCCGTATTCACCTCTCTTAACCTCAAAAAACACCTGGCCGGGTGTTGTTGCTTGGATGTTGAAAACTGTGCCGATGGACCAGTGGAAGCTGTGATTTATTATCACAGCTATGGTTGGAATGTTCCACTGTGCAGGCACCACAACAGACCGGCTCACAGGCGCAGGAGGCAGCAGAGTGCGGTGTAAATGCAGGAGCCAAAACACGAGCAGGTGCACCTAGCAGACGCGCGACGGACAGTGTATGTGTATGTGCATGCGTGTGTGTCCGTATGCGCGTATGTGCGTGTGAGTGAGTGTGTTTACGTGTGTGCGTGCGTGTGAGTGAGTGTGTATGTGCCTGCGTGTGAGTGTGTGTGCGTGCGTGTAAGTGAGTTAGTGTGTGCGCATGTATGCGTGTGCGTGTGTGTGTATCACACCATATTTTTTTGTAACACATGTATGGATTTTTGCGTTTTTTAAAATAAGTTTTTAAATAAACGGGCAAAAACTTTTTTACCCGCTTATCCGGACAGAATAGTACATTATGCAACAAGGGACGAAAGTAGCAGTTTTTCCCGCGGGCAGTAATCACCCGAGGGAAGAATCTTCTCGCGAGGGCAGTAATCACTCGAGGGCGAAATCTACTTTCACATTGTAGGGTTTTTTGGAATGTTAGATATAACTTATCTATAACAATAGTTATAAAAGACGTGAAAAACTGTAATTTAATCTAAATATGTAATTTTAGTAAAAAATTATCTTTTGACAATTCATCAATACTAAAAACACAGCTTTTTTAAGATATTGATTAAAAAAAGATAAGTAAATTTAAAATTAATTTCATATTGAAACAATCAATTAAGTTTGAGGAAGCAAAGTGCCAAGGAATTGCCAGCGGTTTTTTACATGTTCTATGATAATATTTAACAGGAGGCCACTTACCAGAGTTTATCAGGTGGATTCTGCTGTAAATGGTCGAAATTTTCTGTAGGTGCGTCATCTTCGTCGGGTATTTCATCCTTCAGGTCATCCAATCCTACATAGCTCCTTGGACTGGACAGATGCTGATGATCATCCATCTCCCTCTCGTCGTCTGAAGTTTTTTCTAAAACTCTTCTTCTTTTTGGACTGGATGGCAGGGGTTCTTGATGTTCTTCTTCTTCTTCTTCTTCATCAGGAGCTCGTCTTCTCCTCGGAGATGGTGGCAGCTGCTCCTCATCTCTTTCTTCGGGCAGTAGCACGTCTCTGCGTATCTCTTCGAGACGCCGTAGACATTGCTTAAGGCTTTTCAGGGCCCTGGTTAAAAATGGAAACATTCATAATTAATATAATAAGTCTAGTGTGACAAGTAAAATAAAATATATAAAACAATATACCTTCACAAGCTGACACAAAACGGGTATCACGTAGTCTTGTGACATTTTTTTTCTTATCTCCAAGCCAAGTAACATTGCACAGAAGCTCTGTGTTGACTGTAAAGCAATTTTTTTAAAAAATTGCTTAAGAGTCATCGGTATTTCTACCACCAAGATAAATCAAGTAGTTGACCTAAAAATAAACGATATATTTAAGAAATGAAAAATTTAATAATTATAAAAATAAGTCTTGCGTTCAGGGGTTTGACGGTTCATGGGTTGTAGGTTTCATATGTTTGAAGATTCATGGATTTTAGAGTTTGAGTGTTCATTTAACCTCCGAAGCACTCACCAGACACCTAGAAACAACGCAGCATTAGTAAGGGGAGATTACAGTGATAAACTAAACACTAATCTCACCTGATAATATTGGCAGTGGACGAATGCAGTAGGAAGCTGTATGTAAACATAACCTCTTCGAGGTTAACCGTGCCACTGCTGCTGCCGCAAGTACGCCGTCCTGGGCCTTGCAGCTCTCATCTTCGTGCCCCTTCGTGGGGACCGTAGCCCAGATACCCCTCCTGCTGCATCCATCGTCGCACTTCCTCGTCCTGGCCACTCGTCCTTCCTCGTGAAAACTAACCTATTTATTAACATAATATAATTATTAGAATAATTATAAATAAAAAATTTTTACATCTCAGCCAGGTTGATCCTCAAGACAATCTCTTCACTCTGAAATGTCCAGATAGTTGACACAGTTCTCTTGGGAAATCCAAATTGCAGCATGTAAATAATTAATGATAGTAATTATTTACTATGAACTGCAATTGCGCGTGCGCGCGCCAGGATTATCCACAAGACGAGCTGCACTTCCTCTCGAACGTCTACCACAAACTTTCCACAGTCGAATTATATAATTCAGAATTCCAAATTACACCACAGATAACTACAATAATACCGCTATAATTATTAAGAACAATTTCACTTATTGCACGCATCTGCAATTGAAGATCAAGTCTTCATAAAAGCAGGGAGATTACTGCAATGGCGGGATGCGATATATTACTTCAAACAACAGAAAGCTCGAAATTATTTCAAGACTTTAAATTTATAATGTAAATCAATTTTAATATTCAATTATAAACAAATATATTTATTATTAATAAAAATATAAATCATAAAATTATACTTTTATTTATTTATATTTATTTATTTATTCAATTACACCAATTGAGCCCCATAAAAATAAATTAACAAATCATTACTATTATTATCAATTTTATTTGTAATAGAAATAATAACTTAAATATGCAATTAAATTATATTTTTATAATTATATTGATGGCACGTCGTGCTGTCCATAATCCGTCACATTGCGGCCACGATTTTCCCGACACGGCGGGCTTGCACTGTGCCGTCATTCTGCTGGAATCTAAAACCCAGATAGCAGCCCGTGCCGAGCACGACGTGCTGGCACGACGTGACGAATTTGTGCCATCACTGTGCAGTCGCGGCGTGCTGTCCGATTCGGTGGCACGTCGTGACCGCCCTGTGCCGTCATCGTGCCGTCACGCAACATCACTTTTTTGAACTTTTAGATTCCAGCAGAATGACGGCACAGTGCAAGCCCGCCGCGTCCGGAAAATCGTGGCCGCAATGTGACGGATTATGGACAGCACGACGTGCCATCAATATAATTATAAAAATATAATTTAATTGCATATTTAAGTTATTATTTCTATTACAAATAAAATTGATAATAATAGTAATGATTTGTTAATTTATTTATATGGGGCTCAATTGGTGTAATTGAATAAATAAATAAATATAAATAAATAAATAATAGTATAATTTTATGATTTATATTTTTATTAATAATAAATATATTTGTTTATAATTGAATATTAAAATTGATTTACATTATAAATTTAAAGTCTTGAAATAATTTCTGTTGTTTGAAGTAATATATCGCATCCCGCCATTGCAGTAATCTCCCTGCTTTCATGAAGACTTGATCTTCAATTGCAGACGCGTGCAATAAGTGAATTTTTCATTTCTTAAATATATCGTTTATTTTTAGGTCAACTACTTAATTTATCTTGGTGGTAGAAATACCGATGACTCTTAAGCAATTTTTTTAAAAAATTGCTTTGCAGTCAACACAGAGCTTCTGTGCAATGTTACTTGGCTTGGAGATACGAAAAAAAATGTCACAAGACTACGTAATACCCGTTTTGTGTCAGCTTGTGAAGGTATATTGTTTTATATATTTTATTTTACTTGTCACACTAGACTTATTATATTAATTATGAATGTTTTCATTTTTGACCAGGGCCCTGAAAAGCCTTAAGCAATGTCTACGGCGTCTCGAAGAGATACGCAGAGACGTGCTACTGCCCGAAGAAAGAGATGAGGAGCAGCTGCCACCATCTCCGAGGAGAAGACGAGCTCCTGATGAAGAAGAAGAAGAAGAAGAAGAAGAACATCAAGAACCCCTGCCACCCAGTCCAAAAAGAAGAAGAGTTTTAGAAAAAACTTCAGACGACGAGAGGGAGAGGGATGATCATCAGCATCTGTCCAGTCCAAAGAGATATGTAGGATTGGATGACCTGAAGGATGAAATACCCGACGAAGATGACGCACCTACAGAAAATTTCGACCATTTACAGCAGAATCCACCTGATAAACTCTGGTAAGTGGCCTCCTGTTAAATATTATCATAGAACATGTAAAAAACCGCTGGCAATTCCTTGGCACTTTGCTTCCTCAAACTTAATTGATTGTTTCAATATGAAATTAATTTTAAATTTACTTATCTTTTTTTAATCAATATCTTAAAAAAGCTGTGTTTTTAGTATTGATGAATTGTCAAAAGATAATTTTTTACTAAAATTACATATTTAGATTAAATTACAGTTTTTCACGTCTTTTATAACTATTGTTATAGATACGTTATATCTATCATTCCAAAAAACCCTACAATGTGAAAGTAGATTTCGCCCTCGAGTGATTACTGCCCTCGCGAGAAGATTCTTCCCTCGGGTGATTACTGCCCGCGGGAAAAACTGCTACTTTCGTCCCTTGTTGCATAATGTACTATTCTGTCCGGATAAGCGGGTAAAAAAGTTTTTTTACCCGTTGACTATTTTTGTTGCCCGCCAAAAATTTCTTTTTTGCCCGTTTATTTAAAAACTTATTTTAAAAAACGCAAAAATCCATACATGTGTTACAAAAAAATATGGTGTGATACACACACACACGCACACGCATACATGCGCACACACTAACTCACTTACACGCACGCACACACACTCACACGCAGGCACATACACACTCACTCACACGCACGCACACACGTACACACACTCACTCACACGCACGCACACACACATACGCGCATACAGACACACACGCATGCACATACACATACACGCGCACACACATGCACGCATGCATGCATGCATACACGCAGCACACATACACGCGCACGCACTCACGCACGCACATTCATACAGACATTTTCTAAAAATAGTGTATGTTGATTCCTATTGTCTCAAAAAATATGTCTATAGTGATTTTAGCAAAACTTTTTTATTACCATCCCAAAGCTTCCTCTGTGATGAAGCAAAATCAAATGAATTGAAAATAAAATATAAAATATATCAGGGAATCAGAGGACGGAGAATTCGATGGAAGGACCCACTATGACGAATACCCCGCGAAGTATTTGGAGGAGTGTCGACCTGACAGAGGAGGTGCAGAACCTTACCCGGACGATGACACGGAGATCGAAAGCGACGCCGAGAACAACAAGGATCATGACGACCACAGCAACACCATGATGGAGGACAACGGCCAGCCTGAGGATGGGACCGAAGAATTTCCGGACATCTACACATTTATAAAACACCAAGAAAAGTACTAGCTTGCTACATATTTCTTTGCGTTTTATAAAGGCGACTTTATTTATGTTTTTACTTTTAGGGAAGTTCATATAAAAAGTACACGTTTATTATATTAGTTTGCATTCTTTTTATATTATCACTTGCTGAAATTAACGTGGACTTTTTATATGAATAGAACGTTTTCTTACATTTTATATTTTATTTATTTGTTCATTTATTTAATAAATTTAATTATCAATTTACTAATCTTTTATATTTTAATTATATTTTAATTTTTAATTACGTATTTAATTAAAACAAAATGTAAGGAAGCGTTGGAGGGGCAGAGAATGTTGGTTGTGCCTCACAGAGATAGGCAAGATCGGGGCCCTCTCACACATAAAAAAAAATTCTTTTATTTTTGTTTGAAAAAATAGCAATATTGAGGTAATTTTTACATTACAAGAGAATAATTCTAATAACATTATAATTATTATAATTATTACCCAGACAGCAAAAAATGAATTTTTTCTAAGGATTTTTTTCGAACACTAAGAATACTTATGCATGTAAGTTAGAAAAGGATTCTTAAAGAGTTTGAAAAGAGTTCATAAAGAATTCTAACGTCTGCGACATTCATGAAATTTGTTTTGCCGTCTGGGAATTCTTTAGTGTTATTATTACTTCTATTAAAATAAAAATAATAATGGTTTTCAGATGCCGTTGAGAGACGTTAGAAAATAACTCTAGAACCGATCCAGCACGTACTGAGAGACGACGTCAAGGAATAAAGACTGCCGATTCAGCGACTGACCCAAGACTGAGGTAGACAAGCTGAGGCTGGGAGCGACAAAAATGACATCGTTTTCAGACTTGCAAGCTGAGCTTCAGGGAGGGCCTAGCAAAGGTAATTTATTCATCATTCTATTATAACTTTCCAACCCATAATGCAATAAAAATCTTATTTTGTTCGTTTTTTTCAACAGAGTTCATAACACTTCGAGCGCAGAAACGGTGTGCACCTGCCTGGAAGTGATAGCGATCTGCTGAATGGTTCCCAGGGTCATGCTGTTGTCGTACGAGCGTGTGGACATGCCTGCAAAACTCTCGATGACGCAGGGGCAACGAGAATGATGTTGAGTAGGAGGCTTCTTGCGAGTTGCAGCTCAGGCAATCCCTGTTAAAAAATTGAAGCTGGATTTCAAGCTTGAAATTCAGCGATGAGCTTGAATCTGGTTTGATCGAACTTAAAATCCAGCTCGATTTCAAGCTCGAAATCAAACTCAAAAAATCCACCCTGATCGACCTACATTTCAAGTTTGATCAAGCTGGATTCAACCTCATCGCTGAATTTCAAGTTCGATCGAGCCGGATTCAAACTCATCGCTGAATTTGAAGCTTGAGATTTAGCTTGATATTTTCAATAGGGGAACCTGCACAAGGCCTGCACCATTATTTACGTAAATATTTTCAGGGACTATATACGAGGGTAGTTCAATAAGTCTTTAGAATGACCAACAGATGGCGCGCGAATCGCTCCAAATCATCTGTTTTCAGTCAGCACCACTCCCGACTAGATATATGGTGCAGTCACAGTCCACATCTTCTGAGTTTACGTGTTTTTATAACCAATTGAAAAAAAAAATTGCTGGTTAAGAAAAATGGAAAAAAACGAGTTCAGAGCGGTAATTAAACATTTTCATTTAAAGGGTTTAACTCCATATGAGATAAAAAATGAATTGGACTCAGTTCATGGCACATCTGCCCCTGCCTTAGCAACGGTTTATAACTGGGTAAATGAATTTAAGCGTGGTCGTACATCAATAAGTGACGAACCACGTTCAGGAAGGCCCGTAGAAGCAACTACTCCCGAAATCATCAATAAAATCCACGATATGGTGTTGAAGGATAGAAGATTAAAAGTGCTTGAGTTAGCTGAGGCCACAAGGATATCTATAGGTGCAGTTGTTTCAATTCTACATGAAAAATTAGGCATGAAAAAGCTATCGGCAAGATGGGTGCCGCGTTTGCTCTCAGCTGAGAATAAACGCAATAGAGTGGTCGCCTCTGAGGCTCTTTTGGCGCGCATAAGTCGGAATCCTGAGGAATTTTTTCGTCGATTTGTGACTGTGGATGAAACATGGATACACCACTACACTCCTGAGACAAAAGAACAATCCAAACAGTGGATTTCCACAGGCGAATCAGCTCCAAAGAAGGCAAAGACCGTAAAGTCAGCTGGTAAGGTTATGGCTACAGTTTTTTGGGATGCACGTGAAATTATACTTATTCACTACTTGGAAAAGGGTAAAACAATTACTGGTGAGTATTATGCATCATTATTAGAGCAGCTGAAAGAAGAAATTAAAAAAAAATGACCACATTTGGCGAGAAAAAAATTCTCTTTCATCACGACAACGCCCGAGTTCACACATGCTTCGTTTCAATGGCTAAAATTGAAGAACTAAAATACGAATTGGTCGAACACCCACCGTATTCACCAGATTTAGCCCCCAGTGACTTTTTCTTATTTCCAAACTTGAAAAAATGGCTCGGTGGACAGAGATTTACGGACAACGAAGACGTCATTGCCTCTGTAAGTGCTTATTTTGAGGAACTTCCGAAAACGCACTTTTCTGAAGGATTAAAAAAACTTAAAAAGCGATTGACCAATTGTATAGAGCTCCAAGGAGATTATGTTGAAAAATAAAAAAAAATTTTACCCAAAAAAAATTGTTTTTATACTTTATTCTAAAGACTTATTGAACTACCCTCGTATATATAAAATTTCTTCATATATATATATATATATATATATATATATATATATATATATATATATATATATATTCCACGTCGACCATGGAAGAAATTTTTTACATTTCGTTTTAAAATGTTTTTACTAGTTCAGAATAGTTAAAAAATGTATGCAAAAAAAATTTAGATCACAATACCCTAACTATGCAGAACTGTGGCCCTATTAAAAATAAGGCCCTAATTACCACGTTTCTGATTGATTTATAAAAGATATACCGTTATATAGTAATAAGAGCTTCAAAATGAGACCAGGTAGACCATGGACCGAGCTTATTAACCGAAGTAACAGAATTTTGAAGGAAATCTACATACAATTTGTATATCTATATATGAAGATTTCTTTTATAAATGATATACCCTACATACATATAGATATATAAATTGTATGTAGATTTCTTTCAAAATGCTGTAACGTCAGTTATAAAGCTCGGTCCATGATCTACCTGCTCTCATTTTGAAGCTCTTATTACTACAAAATTTTGAGATTAAAATAAACTGCCGAAATTTTTTAAATAGCATATAACGGTATATCTATTATAAACCAATCAGAAACGTGATAATTGGGGTTTGAAAAAAATGTCAGCATATTGTACAGAAAATTTACAGAAAAAAATGCATATATATATATATATATATATATATATATATATGTAAATACCCAAATTGCACCTATCTCGAATTCAATTTTCTACTTTTCTAAAAATGTAAATAAACTTTATTTTTAGGGTCACGGTTCTGCAAGATTTGGGTCTTATGAGCTAAAATTTTATTTACATGCTTTTTTCACTATTTTGAACTAGTAAAAACATTTTCAGCGAAATGTAAAAAATTTCTTCATGGGTTTACGTGAAATATATATTATTATGAAATATTGAAATTCGTTCAGAATGAACTTTTACTACAGTTTTTTTAGTAGTCTTGACGTTTCTTTCGTCTTTACAATACATCAGGAAAGTATAATACATTTTTAGGCCAATTTTTTATTTGAAAATTTTTATATATCAAATTTTTAAGTTTTAAATCTCTCCTGAGATCTTACCAGAGATCTCGTGTAAGATTTTGAGTAAAAATTCATGAGGTTTTCGCATGATATTTCACCTGAGATTTTTTGGTAGGGATATATAAAAATATATATATATATAATCATGCAAAATATCATGCGAAAACCTCATGAATGTTTACTCAAAATCTCACACGAGATCTCTGGTAAGATCTCAGGTGAGATTTAAAATTTCAAAATTTTATATATAAAAATTTTCAAATAAAAATTGACCAAAAATGTATTATACTTTCCTGATGTATTGTAAAGACGAAAGAAACTTCAAGACTAATAAAAAAAACTGTAGTAAAAGTTTATTCTGAACGAATTTCAATATTTCATTAAGTGTACATATAATAACATGAGATCTCAGGTGAGAATCTTACTTGAGATTATTCAGTAGGAGTATGTGAATAATCATAATTAAAGTATAAAATGATAATTAAATTTAAATATTTACGTAAATAAATGGTATATATGTGTTATTATTGTATGTATATATCTGCTGCGGATTCCCGGAAAAACAACTCAAGTCCAGTTTTTTGAAAATTGAGTTTTAAGCGATTTTAATATCTTTATATAGTATATTTTCAGATAAAAGTGCACAAAATCAAGAAAGTGTAAAAATAAGTAGCCTTATCTACTATTTACGATTTTTTTTACATTAGTTCAAATGGAAAATAAAATTTTTAAGTATTAGTATGTTCAAAACAGAAAAGTGGACTTATTTTGTTATTCTTCAAAACCATATATATATTATGTATTAACTTATTAATTTATTGTACAAAAATATTAAATATTTAAAGTATATAAATAAAAAATTACAAATATAAAATACAGTATTTTTATTATGATAAAATTATACATTTAATATAAATAATATATATATATATATATATATATATATATATATATATATATATATATATATATATATATATATATATATATATATATATATCGCCGTGTCGGCATATTGTCGGCAAATTGCACCGCACAGTGCTGACACGTTGCCGGCACGCGGGCCGCAGTACCAATCGCGCATGCAAATTGCGTCGGCAAAATGACGGCACTATGACGGCCCGCGTGCCAGGACCGCGTTCCTGCACCGTGCCGTTTCAGAAGCGAGGCAGGAATCCGTCACAATGCCGGACCGCGGGCGGCCCGCGGGCCATCAGCGTGCCGACACAGTGCCGACTCAATGCTATCTGGGTGATGTTGCGTGACGGCACGATGACGGCACAGGGCGGTCACGACGTGCCACCGAATCGGACAGCACGCCGCGACTGCACAGTGATGGCACAAATTCGTCACGTCGTGTACGGAAGCCGGGTGACGACATCGGCGCACATACACTGTGTGTGTGCGTATCGATGCTCCGAAGCGTCCAAAACTCCGAAAGGCTGATACGCATAAGTATAATGACTCGCGCACTTCTACCGGAACCGGATACTCCCATCTTTCTTTTCAATGAAAAACCTGCAGGTGTTAACATCAATGTGGTAAGAAAACCTTTTTAAAACAAAAAATTATATTAAAAATATATTATTAGTATTAAATATACTTCTAAGTTGTTTTTTTTAAAGTTATTCTAAGTTTATATAGCAAACAAGTTGTTTTCAAGTTTTTATTTAGGAGTCATGAATAATTTTTGGTTAGGTTAGATACATCATTGCCTTTTTGTACTTAAATATAAAATAAATTAACATGCAAATTATATTATTAATCATAGATTATATAGATTACATATTAATTCATTATTAATTAATTATATATTCAGATAAAATGTCTGAGAAGAAGCGTTTCATCAATGTTACCTGGGAAGGTAGAACGTTAAAACTTTAAACCAATGATGAAGGCAATTTGTCATTGCCACTGTTAAGGACCTATTTTCCTAATGCCAAAGGGTTGACGTATACCAGAATTTATCAAGAATACGCCTCAACGATCATATCTGAAGAGTGCATTCTGGACGATAAAGTTGATGACTACAACGTTGTTGGATTTTCCAATCCAAGTACTTCCAGCCTTACGAATAACGATGAACCAGAATCCAAAGCATCAAGAATAAAGAAAATTATGGAAGCCTTGAAAACAAATAAAGAAAAAGGGAAGGAAAATAAATCCTACTCAGCAAACCAAGGAAACGAGAAAGCTCCACCACCTAAAAAAGCCAAGGTAAAATGATTAAATTTTAAGTACATTCGTTACTTCATATATTACAATTATTTAAAATCTAATATATAATACTTACATTACAGTTTGTGCCGGTAAAAGACAGAAAATTGACAATTGGATGGATGCACAGTGAAACAGATACAGATAGATTTAGCCTCATAAAATCTCCCATGGGAGGGACAAAATATTTGATTCTGAATAACACTACGGAATATACTGCCAGTAATATTTTAGATTTGGCGATAGCTGCTTATAGGAAAGATAATGTCTTTACAGAAGGATTGTTTAAAGTCTGTAACCTATACCTAGGATTGTACAATGGCACACCACTTGTACACTTTTTAGATGAGGATGGCAACGCATGCAGTATTTGGAAGTATTGCAAGAGTCAGGGTAAACCATTTTACCGACTAAGGTTGTATCTATTGTCAACCTTAAAAAAAGAAACCAATTCTGGACATCTGCAAGAAAAAAAGGAAACAGACAAGCAGGAAAGTGAAGAAACTGAAGAAAAATTTGGACATGTGGAGGACCCAGAAACTGGCAAAGAGACAGAAGATGAAAGAGTTTCTTTAGTTTTTAATCCAGAAGAACAAATGCAATCACCATATGAGTCGGATGAGATGTTAACATCACCATATGAGCCGGATGAGATGTTAACATCACTATATGACTCAGATGAAATGGATGAGGATAGTGAGACTGATGGAAAAAAAAATGAAGAATTCAGTAGAAGTTTTATACCAAAGAATGACAGTTTCCAAGTACAGTAAACTGCCATCTGTCATCGAACTGAATAGAAAAGACTGCTATCGTCACCTTAAAGTAGAGATGAGAGGTACCTACATCAATAAAGAAGGATTCGATCCTTTGCATTTTGGATTCTTCATAAGCCGCATAACAATGGATGAAAAAGTGTTATTGAAAATATCAGTGAACGATGATTGCACGAAGTCATACGAGTTTCCTGCAGTAGATTTAGAATTTCAAGTTAAGCTTGCAATCCTACATCGTTACCACGTACTCAATGGATTTTGTGAACAAAAATATGGCCTTGGTGTAATTCCATATTGTGATGATGACTGCCAACCCACTTTTCGCTGGAAAAAAGATGGAAAAACCATGAAAGAAGGTAAATTTTTGTATTGCTACGATGATGCACAATTAACCACCAACGATGGAGCTGGATGGTCTTGCGAAGTAATCTGTAATCATGCATATGGAAATTAGTAGTATATTATATGTAGGAATTGTTAACTATTAGCTTACGTTTCTTAAGTTAACGTTTCTGTGATTGAAAAGTATTTTTTTAGACATTAAGCTTCCTAAAAGTGAGGACTGAATAATAAATGTTCAAAATATAAAGTAAATAAATGCCAGATGGTTGTTAAAAACCCATCATATGGTTAATCATAGAATGTTCCTATTTTTAAATGAACGTTTTTCTAAATACAGTATTTTCTTGAATATTCTAGTTTCTAAAATTAAAAACTAAAATATTCTACGTATTTCTAAGAAAGAAAAACTGCAAACTTACTTAGCGTTTAAATGTAAATTATAGTATGAAGAAAAAGACCAATGATTAATAGTTTTATATTTGATAAAATGCCGATGCATGGTAGAACTTTTTTAGAATAAGTATTTATGTGAAAGTTTATGTTCGTTACATTTAATAATGTAAATCTTTTGTAGTGCTGTTATCTTACTGTAGTAAAAAAATACCAATGATTAGTATGACTAATGATTAAAAAAAGGAAAAATGCAATTTTTGTTTATAAAAGACCAATGTATGGTTCATCCTTTTTTATAAAAAAAGAAAAATGTAATTTTTGTTTGTGCAAGACCAATGTATGGTTCATCTTTTATTGTTATAAGAAAATGTAATTTGTAATAAATAAAACCATCTTAAACAAAATTAATGAGTGTTCGCTTATTTTAAAACTATTATCCTACTATTATTTAATTGTTTTTAATGATTATTGTTGCGATAAATAATGTTAGGTGTACAACATATATGAATAATAAGTATTATTATTGTTATTGCCATTAAAAACACGAGTTATTTCGTCTGTATATTAGATTTAAAATAAGAAAAAATAACTTTATAATAAAATACTAATTTGATCTAAGTATTTTTATGCTTGAAAACCTACCATCAACTAACTAGAAAAAAATTAGTGCAGTAGCAAGTAATTTCTAGGAGAATTTAAAAAAAAATGGAAAAACTTGTTGAACAGTGGTGCAACCTGATTATTTATTTATAGCGATCGTTCTATTTACATCCTCTTTATAATGTCACACAATGAGCAAGTTGGAAGCGTACTAACTCCCCAAGTTTTTTTTTCGTATCTTTTTTTCTTCTTCTAGAGTTGTGACGTATAATCAATAGAAAGCTGTTGTATTTCGGCTTCAACCTATAATCATCAAATCTGCCAAGAGAAGTGAAACAATGACATATTTACAAGCTTTTTTGTTAACGTTAGGTACTTTTTAACAATACAAATATTAAGACGATTAATATATCGATGAAAAGTGCTTTATAGTAATACTTTGAGTATCGATTGAAAATAAATGATCTTCGTAAATAGGAAATATTGAAAGACATTTTTGTGGGAAAGTTCTATTTTTAAATGTCTGGATTAGGTCTCATTATAAATTTTGGATTGAGTTTTTTAGTCACAGCATAAAATATAACGGATGTATACGTATTTTGTTATGTAAAGAAATAATCGTTTATAAAAATATTATTTGAAGTTGATATTTACAAAGTCAATATATAGACATGGTAGCGATGAACTGAATAATTCATAATAAATATTATTTTGTATACTAGTGGTAGAAAAAATAATTAAGCGGCATGCAATTAAGTTTTCTTGAATTGAAAGCTTGGAATTAACTAACGTAAGTGTAGATGTGTAGAACATTTATATCTCAAAAATATATTTTTAACTCATATATGTCCAACTCCATGGTAATGTAAACAAGTTGCTCAATTCCCATCCAAGCTTTTTCAGTTGACGCATTTGTTAGAAACGTACGATCCTTAAGCTAATCTGTATTTCTTCTTCAGAGATTCTGGCATTTCAGGTGGTGGATGACGTGGCATACGCAGCCATAGCTTAACAGCATCATAAATAAACCAATCATGATAATCCTAGGTGCCAGACCCTTCCATATACCACCAAAGCCTAATTTCTTCAATACATCAACGGTGCTCGCTCCTTTTTTTGATTTAGTTTGGATACAACCTAATTAAAAAGAAAAAAAGGATCAGGATTAATAAACAATAAAATCAAGTATTATGAGGACCTCGAGGGGAAAAGTGTAATGTCATTGTCAGCTTGACAAGGTACTTGAGAAAATTGGAGGTGAATCTAGACCCATTAAGAGGAGTCCGTATCTACTGTCCTTGTCTAATCACGTTTTTGCTATTTATTCAAATTGTAGTTTGTTAATTGAAAAACTAAAAGTTGGCCCCAATTGGTATTAAAATAAGGAATATTTTGAGACCTTAAAAAGTATCTAAAATTATTTCCTTTTCGAGAAAACTTCGGAACGCGAAAATTGAGGTTAGCTTTTCCGTTCCGAAGTTTTCTCGAAAAGGAAATAATGTTAGATACTTTTTAAGGTCTCAAAATATTCCTTACTTTAATACCAATTGGGGCCAACTTTTAGTTTTTCAATTAACAAACTGTAATTTGAATAAATAGCAAAAACAAGATTAGACAAGGACAGAAGATACGGACTCCTCTTAATACAAGATATGATGATTTTTACCGAGTCAGCAGGATGTGATACAATAGTGCAGAAGACACCAGCAATATAACCATCAGCAAATGTAACAAGTAATTGCTCTCCTTTGGTACATTCTTGACGTAGTTTTAGTACAACATGACTGTAGAGAAGTTCATCAAGCAAACTTCATCATTGTGTATGGAATTTGTCGGAGCCATAAGGGTACCAGCCCCTTGTAGAATCCACAAATGCCCTCTTTAGCATGGATTTTAGGGAAGGTATTAGCAAAGCCAGGTGTGGTTTCGATTTTTACCTAAAAATACAAGAAAATGCAAATTTGAAAAGGCAAAAGAAATACTAAAAATAAGCAATTTTTCCAATAAAGGAGCTTGAACTGACCTTGGCAGCTTCAAATGGTGCTAAACCAATATTAGCAAAGATTTCAGCAGAGGCAGAGGAAACCAAGTACAAGCTTGTTCTGTACTCGTAAGATACTTCCTCTTCAACCATGTTTGAATATTGTACTTTAAAGTCTTCATAGAGTCCGAACTTGAACATTCCTTGAACGGAATAGCCAAAGAATGTTGGAGCCCAACCTCTCGCCAGACCTTTTGAACCATCTTCAGCCAGGGTTACCTGTGTGCAGTAAGAGAAAAGTTAAATTTTTTCAAGTTATACAGACAATGATAGCTGATGATGGGTCACAATGAACTCACACGAAATCCATTGCCTTTTTGCCAGCAAATACTGTCTTCTGCTTGGCATAAAATACCCGGGTTCCACGATAATTCAGTAAATAAAACAAGTTGTGCTGCTGTCAACGTTATACCAGCATTATCAGCTGTTACCAATACATTTTCATTTTGTTGAAATGTATCTACAAAATGTTTTTTTTTTGTATTTTTCATATTTTTATGATGAGCAAAAATTAGAATTTTTTGTTGATTTACAATCAAATTAGTGACGTAATTACAAACTGCTTTCTCTTTCGCTTTACTTGACTCACTATAATACTGTGAATACTCTTTAGCTTTACTTGGTTCACTATAAGTGCATCATGGTTTTGTGCACCGGTTTAACATTTTTGAAAATATCAGTTTTACTCATGAAAGTTTTCAAGCCATTTGTAGATTCTGCACTTGGAGAATTAATAGGCACTTAATAAACATAAGGTCCTGAACCCTCATACGATGGTATGCCTACTTGACGCAGATTTGGCTGTCTACACCAGTTATAAACAAAAATAAGATGCAGATTTGATTGGAAGATCCACTCGGAAGCCCTAATAGCAAAAAAGAAAATATTCATGAATGAGAATGTTTAAATTTTCCCAAAGAAGCCAAAATGACATGAATCCAGTAGAAGAGATATGCGCTGTCTGAGGACATGATTCCAAATAATGGAATCTGGAGTAAATAAAGTAAAGTGATTGCTATGATATCCTTCTAACTTCGAAGATTAATTTTCTACCTCTTCATAATTCTTTTTAAGCTCTTTTAGCTCTATGAAGAGATTTAAAGCCTCTTCTATGGTAGTTGGTACGGCTGCATCAGGTTTTAAAAGTTGCACTAAGTCTACAGTATAGGAGTCAAAAAGTTTTGGTTCTGTACTAAACTCTTCCAAACATATTGCAATATGATTTTGATCAGCTTCTTTTTTATAGTCTGTAGCACCGTAATTTTCTGGATTGTAAAATAAACAATTCGGTTTGCCTGATGTAGTCTCCTGACATCTCTGTCTTCGTATTCTATGACAGTTCCATTCTTTACGGATAATTTCTAAATCATACTTAAGTAAGGGCCCAAAACAATATCTTAGAAATTCAATTTCAATTATTTCAGAATCATTCAACAGATGAGTATCTCTTAAATCTTTGAAAAAATTAATCCAAAAATGAACACCTTCCCGTCTCATTTGAGACCAATAAGCTTCTATTCTTTGATTGGACGTACTTCTTCCTTTGATGAAACTACGTACTCCAGACAGAGAATCTTCATGATCATATCGTAAAGACTGTTGAAGAGATTCAACTACACAATTTTCAGTACCTTTATCTGATCTTACTAAAGTTGGAAGCAAATCAAATTTTTGCAAAGTTTTAAGATAGTAATAAGAAATGATATCTGGATTGTTATTTGAACTGGCAACTTCTAACCATAAAATTTTTCTTGAGAACCCATCAATCCCACCATGGATTGCGAACCCAAAAGGTTTTAATTTATCGTATCCATCAATATGCCATATAAAGTTTGGTCCAGGCACATTATATTTGCGTCTCCTTAATCTATGTCTTAGCCGTTCAGCAAGACCATCAGGATCTACTATCCGTAAAATATCTAAAACAGTATCTCGTTTCACAATTAGACGATGGAATAACTTTAACCTTCGCCACAAAGTCTTGTAACCTAAATCTGATCCACTACTGTCTAATTCACTTATTATAGCACTACAAACTTCTTCTAGGTCACTTCCAACGATACCTTTTCTTCTTAATCCAAGATTCCTCAAGATTCTCTGTAGGTGACGGACTGTTATGTTTATATTGTGATTTCTCAGCAAACCAACAATTTCTTTGTATGTATATCCTCTTTGAAAATAATGGTTAATACATTCTTCTCTGGATTCCATAGAGCTAACTCGAATATTTTAAATGTTCAATTCAACTATATTACGAATGATACCTTTAAATAAAATTAAGTTGCAGAATCATTTACAGAAATCACAAATTGAGGTTAGAAAATGACACACAGTACTCAAACAGCAATAAAAAAAATTTCCAACTCTCAATCGTTCATTTAAATATATAGATATATAACAAATGAAATAATTATTTTATTAATTATAAATAATTATTGTATATCTTTGTTAATGAAACCTTTCAAATTCTTCGCACATCACAGGTCACAGTCGCACTTCTTGCCTGTCGAACTGGCATTTTTCCCAATTGATGCGTAAGCCATTCTTGAGGAGAATGTCGAAGACGATTTTGAGGTGTCGGAGGTGTTCCTCCAGGTTTCTTGAGGCGATAATCAGGTCATCGATGTAGACCTTTACGAAGTCGAGGTGTCCCAAGAGGCTATTCATGTAGCGTTGGAAGGTTTGGGTTGCGTTTCTTAGACCCAACGGCATGCCTATGAATTCAAATAGGCCAAAAGGCGTTGTTATTGACGTTTTTGAGATATCTTCTGGTGCCACTGGTATCTGGAAATACGCTCGATTGAGATCTAGAGCGGAGAAGATAGTGTTTCCGTGAAGTTCGAGGAACAGATCTTCAACTCTAGGGATTGGGTACCGGTCGGGCACGGTCTGTGCATTGAGGTTGCGATAGTCTCCTGTTGGCCAACATTTGCCCTTTTTGTTCTTCGTCATGTGTAGAGGGCCGGCGTATGGGCTGTTGGAAGGGCGAATGATGCCATGGTAGAGATGTAGTTTGAATTCGTCCTTGGCTGCTTTTAGCTTCTCTCCCATTAGACGGCGCGGCCGTGCAAAGACAGGGGGCCCTGAGGTCACTACGTGGTGCTGAATTGAGGCTGTGGGCCCTCCTTTGGGCGTTGAATCAGAGTGGGCCAGCGTCTGATACTGGGCGAAGAGCTGTGCGACTTCTTCTTGCTGGTTGTCAGCCGAGGGGCTGGGGGCTATCGTCGAGATGCCAAAGACGTCTGCGTGACGTAGTTCACCTTTGGAGGCACCGTGCGTGAAGCAGTCGATCAGCTGCTTGCGCTTTAGGTCCGGCAGGAGTCCATAATGCGCGAGGAGGTCCGCGCCGATGATTGGGGCCTTCACGTCTGCAAGAATGAATGCCCATGAGAAGGAGCGACGGAGGCCAAGGTCAAGGGTAGCAACTTGTTGGCCATATGTGTGAATGGTCGTTCCGTTGGCCGCTGAGAGCGTTAGGCCGTCACGCTGCCGTCTCTGCTTGGCGGCGGAGTAGGGCAGAATGGAGAATACGGACCCGCTGTCGACAAGAAAGCGTGTGCCTGACATGCGATCCGTCACGTGCAGTCGATTTTCTCGTCGTGCAGGCTTGGTGGTGGTACATGTGACGTCTGGGCTGCCGTCTGTCGCCTGGTCAGGCGGCAGCTCTACATGTTTTCCGTCGAGTTGGTTGCGGGCGCCGCTGAGAAAGAGCAGGGCGCGCGGCAGCGCTGCGCCTCTGCGCCGTAGCGGCTATGGTAGTAACACATCCCACCTTGGGCGTTGCGAGGTTGAGATGGCGAGCGCGTGCGTCGTGCGCCTTCGTTGTACCTGCCTCTGCTGTTACTCCGGCTCTGAGAAAGGCGCGACAGCTTGTGCTGGACGTCCCTTGACACGGTGATCAGTTGCGTCAGCAGGGCCTTGACTTCTGCCATCTCGGAGCATTTCTGGATCTTCTTCATAGGAGCCTGGAGCGATGGGGTTGTCGAATAGTATGTCGGCTGCTGCAATTAAATCAGATATGTTACCCGTTGTGAAGATTTTTAGATTTAGAATGTTTGTGGCGTGCCGCGGTAGAAGCGCGAGCCATTTAACACGGAGTACGTCGTCGGTGGTTTTGTCGCCTGCGAGCGATTGCATCTTGCGGTATAGCGCGACTCAGTAAATTGACTGAGAATTCGGGCTTTCAACGTGTCGTATTTTTCTTGGGCCGGCGGTGTTTTGAGAAGGTCAGCGACCTCAATGAGTGCTCCCGAGTCGAGCGCGCCTATCGTTAGGTGAAACTTTGATTCGTCCGCGCGGATTCGGTTTACCTGAAACGTCGACTCTATTTGGTAAAACCATAATTGCGGCTGCTCACGCCAGAACGGGGCTAGGCGCATGGTCCCAATTTCTGCGACGTCTGAGTTTTCCTGGGCGGCTGGATCGTCGTTGGGCATAGTGGGTGATGTGCCTGTTTGGTTGGCAGCAGAGGAGGTTCCGGCAAGCGTTTTCGCGGACTCGTGCTCCGGTTTGTTCGTGTGGCTTACTTGCTTCTTCGGCGTTGGAGTGCCGCTGCTGCCCCCTTGTGGTAGCGTGGCCACACTTGGAGAATTGGCGGGAATCTCTTCGGTGGAGGTGTGGCACCCTCGGAGTTGCCGCCTCACGCAGTGCGCACGCTCCTGCCTACAGCCGAACGGCAGCACAGTCGGCGCAAGCAGCGGCTCGAGCCGCGAGCGCCTTACCAGCCTTGACTGACTCGCTGCTTCTCACCACATCCGGCTACGGAGCCTCACGAGCTGCACGCACGTATCTGCGTGCATCAGCTCGATTGCGCGCCACAGCTCTGGCGCCTTTAAAGCATCACTTAGCTTATTTCACGGCCCACACGGCCTCTTGTACATATTTGTATATAAAGTAAATATAAGCTCTGCAAAATCAACACGGTGTCAACCCGGTCTCTCTCCTGCCATCATCCACCTCGCTCATGTTCTCGAGGCCAAGCATCCTGCACCCGCCGGGGCGCTTCACCACGCGCCCTGGCAAAACCGCGGCCTAGCCCGCACAGAGGTTTGCTCCGGCGTTGGCCTGCTGCTGGCTCCTTGTGATGGCGTGACCGTATTGGGCGACTTGGCGGGAATTTCCTTGATGGTCGTGTTGAGGTCCTCTAGGTCGCTGGAGTTGCCGTCGGAGAAGTCGTCGTCGAGGGAAAGGGGAGGAGGGGCGGGAGTTTGCCGGCGTCCTTGATGTTTGCTTGAGAGGTTTTTCGATTATGGCGGGAAGGAGGCACTGGCGTTGAGGTTTTGCCAGGCATGCCGTGCTCGCTAAGAGCGTATGGCGTGGTCTGCGTTTAGACGAAGCACGACCAGTAAGCTATGCTTTCCTTTTTTTTGTATGTTGAGGAATCAATCTTATGCTGACACTCGCTTCACCCGCGTTGTTGAATTTCGTACGCGAAAAGTTTTTCTTTACTCACGAGGCTCGGGGTCACCAATGTCCGGGTAGGTTAGCCACGGCTTCTCGACTCCGATGGGATTCACTCGGAAGGATTTAGACGAGCAGGAGTAAAGGGGAAGGAAGTGAGGTAGACACGATTGGCGTTGACTAGCGTTTATTTCTCTTTATACTGCGATAGCGCTTGCGTGCCGCACGTGAACTGTGCTAGTCCTGCTTCAGTGCAGGGAGCGGAAGCCTACTCAATCGCTTAGAATATCTCGCGAGGCTCGAGCGTTTGCTTCCGTGGACTGCGTCGTTGCTGATCCGTCGGTACTTCAGGCTGCAACTGCCTTGGCGGGCTGGCCGATGTCGCCACATATGTTGAGAATAAACTGAGTATAATATCGAATAATTTAGTGTACACTTATTTTAGAAATGGATACAAAATTACTACGTTGGAAATTGTAACTCTTCTGCAATTTCATTGGATTGTATAAATATTCAATATTAAACCATGAAAAATATAAATTAAAAAGTAACTAACATTTTATGAAATTCAAGCATATTATTTTCAAATTGTATTTCAAATAAAATTCAAATGTTTCGACTATTGAATAATGTTTTAATCACTAGACTATTTCAATTTTTCAGTTTTTCATAAACAACATAAAATTTAATAGTATTATTCACATCGTACCCCAAGAACAGGACTTTGTAACATAAAATTTATTAAGTTCTTACTTTGTATGTACACAAACTAGCTAATAATTTTTATTTCTTGGTCAAAATTATTAATATCTTATGTTAATTAAGTGGTAACAACGCTATATAGTATTCATTAAAAGCTAGAAATTTTATATTATATATACCGTAAAGTAAAATTTTCATTTATGTCTCGATACTATGTTAAGAGCTTTTTTTTTTGTTTCAGATAACTCGTTGGGCAGGAACTCAGTTAACTTTTTCTTTAAAGCTATAAATTGAATAAAATTTGTTATATAGTTTATAATACTGCCAATAAAGTATTCTAAGATTTTCAAAGAGATGTATAGATTATATATTGGGATATCACATTTTTATTTTCTAATAACTGTTACGGCATTATCCTACCTTAATCGACATTCTACTGACATTATGTATACTATAACTATTTCTGCAAGATTGTATCTTATAAAAAAGATTTCATTTTGAAAATATTATTGCTGAGAAGGTATATTTTATTAAATATGTTTTTGAAACTGTTCCACTAAAGTATTTAGCAGCATTTTGTGATATATTCTTTAAAATTGTATAGTTACGAAATCAACTAGTTTGCACTTGAAACGTATTTTAGAAATAGTTACACCTATGAATTTATTTAATATTTTAGGAATCGTTAGAACTGTTAGAAGATTATGTTTATAGTGAAAATGATAAACAGAAATATCTGGGTGAAAAGTCATATATCACTTAAATTCATATTTAAATTTGTATTTGTCGAAAAAGATCAAAAGTTTCTTAAGCTTAAATATAATCAAATTTTTTTTCGGTAACATTTGCTATTGAAGTTCGAAGCAATGTAACTGTGTCAAAGGTTGTAGACTGAATAAAATATTATATTTCTATATCTATGGTAGATTTATTTAATTTATTACATAAATGTAAAATAGAAAGGCGTTTTTATAATTTTACAATAATTGTTTTCATTCATGCGCTTGCTCACATTGTACGTACATTATTATAACTATTTTTATTGCTTGTAAACTGTAGTTATATATATATATATATATATATATATATATATATATATATATATATATATCAGTCTGTTTGCTAAGTCATTCTTCAAATACCAATTATTTTTCAATGATCTACAATAGGTAATGTAATGCTTCAATTTTTTATTATATTTGGATTTCTCATAGGCAATTGTTCCAACCAACATGTATATTTTATTTTTAATATGAAGCCTTATAGGTATTTCTTGCAAATTATAATCATTATTTTCCTCAAAGTCTTGAATGTCGTCAAACATGGATTTTTCAAAATCTACTTCATTATTCAATAAATAATTCTTTATATAACAATCTAACTGTTTTATATTTAATAGTTCTTTCTGTGAATTTGGTTTTAATTTTAGATAAAATATACTTTTAGTACATTCTTTAAACAATTAATGTATTAAATGACCAATTGATTTTTCATAGTACAGTATACCATTTTTGATGTCAAAGTATTTTAAGCAAATCTGAAACCGCTTTTTGTACAGTGCTGGTTTATTTCCTGATGATATATATTCTATCATTATCACAGAAAAACATTCCTTATTTTTACACGAACCATTTATACCTTCTTTATAATCAGAGTAATCACAATATGCTGATCCAAATAATTCTATTACAGAATCAAATAAACGAGAGCTTTTATAGATATATATTTGTTTATTATAAATAATAGGTCTACAGAGGATACCATTTTGAATGTTATATTTTACTGGTTTTGCCGTTGGTCTACTATACTGAATTAAAATATCACGACAAGGTTCAAGATATTTACCTCTCGGTTTTGTTTCATTCTTCTGTACATTATCTGGTATCAGCTTATTCAGACTATTATTTACTACATTTACTTGTTTTGATTTAATTATTGACTTTCCCAATACGGGTGACTGCAGTTTTTGGTTTTCAATGAATCCTCTTGCAAGTTTAATCGTGCCATTAAGAAAGACAATATAAATAGCTAAAAATAAATGAGCTGAAATAGGTCTGTGTATATTTGTTATATACCTGAGATCACAAAAGAGTGAATCAGAGTGACCGGAAATAGCTACAGTTTTGGTAGTCTCATAAAAAATTAACATAACGTTTGTCCATATTGGGAATTCTGCGCACAATTTACTGACATTTTTTATCAAATCCGGACAATAGAATTCATTTTCATTTACTAAATGAAGAGCATGCAATTTTATACTTGAAATCTCTTTTTGAATACTACTAAATTCACATTCAGCTTCTTCATCCTTTTCCTCAAAATTTTCATTTTCATTTGGTTTGTGTTGATGGCTAAACGTATTGCAACTACAATTTTCTGGACAGTAGTTGCTTCGATGAGATTCTATCAACTCATACAAAGACGACAAATGTGTCTCTACTTCGGAATTATTATCAATACCTGGACTTTGGCAGACTACAAAAACTGATTTCAGTATTATCTTAAATTCTTGATAAGACGATATTTTACTTAAGTAGACAATTATTGTTACATAAAAATCTTTTACATTGGGACCACATTTCTCGAAGCATTTCCATTGGGATACAGATTTTATAAGATAAAAAGCATGGTGGTTGATCATTTTCAATGCCTAAGACTTTATTGTAGCAAGATAAAAGATATTGTTTATAGGTGCAGTCATTAAAACTCAAGCAAACAGCAGTTTGCAAGCCACTGAAACCATCTGTCACAACTTGTTTTGGTTTCGTTGCACCCAAATTAATCCATTTGTCAAAGCAGTTTTTAATGAAAATTGCTGCATGATACTCTGAACTGAAACAAAGGATATATCTTTCCTCTAATTGATATACTGATAATATACAGAAATATATGCGATGTGGCTTCAGTAGAGTGTCGAATTCTTTTTATGGATCAACCAGCTGCGCCAATCGATACTCTAACATTGGCCGAAGTAAAAACAGTATTCCACAAGTCAATTTGTTCCGAGGAACAAAATATCACATGAAATGGATAATCTCCGGTTTGATGGATTTTTTCAGACTATTTATCATTTAGTTTCATGGAAAATATTTCACCTATGATGTTTATAGTTGGTTTCACTCCACATTGTTCAAAAATTGCTTATTGGCGACCTTTGCGTAGAACCGGCGTTGCATGAACTAAAGGACCTTCAACTTCTCCATGTTCCATAAACTTATTTGCTTCATCTCTCTTGAATTTCAGTGCTTTAACATGCAAAAGATCTTTTTTACACTCTTCTCGCAAATTTCCAGGCATTGGCCTCTTCTTAAAGTGTCGAATATTCTTTGAATCATGTGTACTTATTTCAAATTTATGATTTGTTGATGGCACATTGCACAATCCCAATATAGTGTTTCCACATTCTCTGCAGAAGCCACTAAATTTTTTCAATTTAGTTTGTTTGAGTACATAGCCCTTTTTAAAAGTAAAAGGACATGGTAATTTTTCAGCCATCCAGATTTTTTCCATAAAAATATGGGTCCATCCTTTTGGAAGAACTTTTCTTTTAAGGTCATTCTTCTATGATCGTGGTTTGATAGTAAGTCATTCTGCTTCAGTGAAATGTAAGCTAAAATTTAACTGAAAACATTTATTTATAAGCTTCTCTTCCTCGTTTGAATTGATGGTATCTTGAAAATCGTTGTTTTGGATATAATAATCTGTTAATTTAGATTTTAATTTATTCCAATCTTTCGAAACATAAGAATAAATTGTTGCATCTTCAATCACTTTTCCGAGTACAGAACTAGCTTTTTTCGAAATCTTATCAGATTTTTTAACAACAGTTCCATCTTTATTAAAAACGCACTCATTATGCAACACGTAAAAAATCTGATCAAATGATACTCCTGGCATTCGAGGCATTGTATTATTCTAATAATACACTTTTCTGTTACAGAAGAAAGACTATCAATAATTTATTTTCATACTGTACTTTAAATAGTAGAGTAGTATAAAAATATACTACTACGTAGTAAATATATATATGACAAATTGTTTTATCGATTGGATATAATAATTTTTCTGTTGTATAAAAAATATAACTTACAAATAAATATATATTTGGAATCACAAAAAAATTATAATAAGATATTAGTTAATATAAACAGAAGATTAAAAACTACCTTTTTAAATTATAATTCCATGACTGCAAGATATAATTCAGCATTTAGCATATATAAATTGTAGAGTATATAATACATACGTTAACACACTTAAACGCATGGAAACACATCAGCTTTTATAATAATCTTGATAATGATATGGAATTCTGAAACTGGAGAAAGTCAAATTATACTAAATGAAAGTAAATATAACTATTAGTATGGTTTATTAGTTATATCTATAAACTATCTTTGCTTTATTTTCTATTTTTATTTGGAGGATAAATGTGTAAAAAAGTTGGGTATATAATGATACAATAAAACACAGATTAGCATAATTCGTCCGGCTGGCTATTTAGCTTTATTTAAAAGCCTTAATATTATTTAAAAATAAGTTAAATCATAAATTCCCAAATTAAATTATTTCTAATAAGCTGCTGTAAATTCATTATTATTTGTTTGTAGTATATTAAAATTTTCAAGTCTTGTCACTTCCTTTTCTTTTCATTTCAGTCAAATAGAACAACTTGCAATGAAAATTTAATTTTTACTCTATAAAAACTTGTAAAAATTACCTTGAACTCAAATTTCATTTCCTTACCATAGACATATATGAGTATATATAAGCTGAACAATTCACTTTTTCATAAAAAAAAGACGATTGTAAAATCCTTTATCAAAAATGCATTGACAGCCCATCAAAATGAAAAATTCATATGAATAATCAGCACTTTTGTAAATTATCTGAAACTAAATAAACTAATAAATTACTTATATAACATGGAAATATAATTAAAATTTGTATGAATATTTCCTCTATACTTAGTTTTAAATTGTAAGTTATAGAAAAAGTATTGCTAAAATATTTCCTCAACTGTAATCAATTGAAGGCATCGATTCTAAAACGTCCTTAGCGCTCGGCTCGGGTTGCCGCTATATACATATTGACGTCATGGTGACCAATTTTTAAATTTGCGGAAATGAATTTTTAAAAATCGCATCGTATAGAGGATAAAAAATGGCAACTTTTTATATATATATACTTTGTTTGTACAATGTTTAGTATTTGAAAAAAAAAATAAAAAAGGCAAAATTTTAAATCTTATTTGCACCACGTTTTTTAAACTTAGCTCGCTGCAGCTCCGACAAATATGAACGGATCTTGCTTATTTTTTGCATAGACTCGTAAAATAGTCTAGCGCTGCTAATAAACTGATAGATAGTTAAATATTAAATATTTTTCTTTCAACAATATAATTGCAAACCAGTGAGTTGCCTTTTATATGGTTAAGTATATTCAACGAAAAAAAGTATCGAGGGAAGTTTAAGACTCAGTGAACTTTCAACGAGACATTTGTTTGTTAACATTTGAAGAAGTTTCTCAGAAAATTACAGATCAATTGGATGAAAAGTGGCAAAGATAGAGCGATTTTGCCAAACTTGCACGCTCCGCGCGAACATTAGCGGGTCTGCGCGATACATGACGCTCGCAGCGTATGTCAGTCATATAATGCCGTTTACTTGAAGATTTGCTGTCCTTTTTTTTTAAAAATACATACTTAATCAAATCATACTATTTAATACTGTCGATGTATAGTGTAGAAGTTAAAAAAAATAAGTATCTGATGAAACAATAAGAAATTAAATAAACAAAGCAAAGGCAAAATCAAACGGCAGTTATTCATAAAGTTGTTGAATTTTTAAATCTTTGTACGAAAGTTTTAGAAATTATTGTTAATTCTAAATGTTATATACACTAGATAATAAATGGTTATAATAAAGCGTTCAAATGAAATTCACACACATTAAAAAGAATATTGCAGCGTAAATGAATTGAATAGTAAATTACAATCTTTAAAAATATAAATTTCTGGGAAACATATAAATTTCACAGATTTTTGACATTGTTCAGTAAATTAGAAACTTCAAATAACTAATACTTATATTTATTTATATTTCTACATTAAGATTTATTTACAATTTAGTCGTAATACATACAACGCGTTTCAAAAACATATTACTTTTTTTTTTCCTTTTATTGTTTTTGTTTTCTTTTCTTTTTTATTAATTTTTAATTCTAATTTTTGCTTTTGTTCGTCGCTTACTTTTCTTCTTTTTGTTGAGACAACTTCCGTTTTTCGAACTTTTTTGTTACCATGTTCTTCTTTCACATTCTTTGTTTTACTGACAACAGTTTTAATAGAAGTTGTTTTTAAAAATTTTTCACCAAAATGTTGCCCATTAGTAGTACAAAATTGCAATAAATGTTTAAAATCATTTTCTTTTTCTTTCGTTATTCCTACCTTTTTAGCTAATGATACTTTCGACAAATCTACTTCACTGCTGTTTCTTAGTTTAATTGTAATTGGATTGCCATCATAATCGTAATACAAATCAATTTGTCCGTTAGGAAAATATACAATTCTAACAACTTTGCTTATTTTAATGACATTTTTCTGCAAGTCTTCGTCTCTCGCAAACAGTTTTTCATAATCTTTTACTTCGTACTGTGAAATAGCAACCATTTCGAATGGATGATTTCTAGAATTTTTTATTAGTTGCACATAATCATTTTCTGTTTCAATTCTTTCTTGCTTTTTTTTCTTACTACCATACGAACCGAAATTTCGGTCACACTGGCAGTAGGAATGCCCTCTAACAGGAAATAAATGTTGGATTTCTAATTGCAATTTGTAAGATAAAAATGAAAAGAATTTCAAATTAATGTAATTTCGATTTTGACCTCCTGCGCAAATCTCCACTGCGCCAAAATTTATGAAACATACTTTTTTGCCATTCATGATCTACTTTTAAAAAACACTTTTTAGGACAACAATTTTTGATTTCTGTGAACGTCTTTTCAAGCACTTTCTTTCCACTAACTGATTCATATTCTAATCCCTATATAAAAGACGTTTGGAAATCATCATTTTATATATAAGTAAGTAGATAGGCTATAGGCATACTGGCTCACGCGGGTTCTGTATCACCCCCCTGCCCTCTCAAAGTGATCCAGAACCCGTTCGGATTCTAAATCACCCAGAATGATCCAGAATCCGAAATCGAGAGAGTGGGAGAGCTTCCCTTTCTCTCACGTGAACCAGAATGCCTATAGTGTTTTCTACTTTTTTTCTTTATTTTCTTTGCAAATGTTTACAGGAGTGATAGAATAATTTTATGAGTTTGACGGTGTGAAGTGCGCAGGCAGTCTTGTACTTTTAAAACATAATCATCTCTCATTAGCTTGAAACCAATCATGTCTACTGCATACTCCATCTTGGAATGAGTGTTGAAACGAAAGTGTGTTGGATAATATGCTGTTTAGACAAGCTTCTTGATATCCCCACTGATGGGATTGTACTGAATGATGCGATCGTGTAAGATCATGCAATAAGCTGAAGTGTTAGCTGGAAAGTCTTTTTTAGACTCAAACTCTAAACGTACATCGACAGGAGCGCTCTTTATAGATTCGTTTTGCCGTGAACAGTCAATAACTATGAGTGGTTCAAGGTTGATAAATTCAGACTTTGTCAGCGGTGGCTGTGGATCTCTTCCATAGTAGGTGATTTGAAAATTGGCATACATATCATAGAGAACAGCGAACTGATTCTTAGATATGTCGAGATTCATATTGTTATATGGATAATATTGAGAATTCAAGAAAAGTCTCACATTACTAATCTCACAATGGTCAAATCGACTGGCATTTTCAGTTTTCAAAATTTTTTTCTTGGTTTGTAGTCCGAGAATGACAAAACGAGGTTTTTCTAACTGATTTGAAGTTTTCACTGTCCAGACATGTTTATTCGTGCTCGGAAGTAGAGGATATTCAAATAACTCCCAAGATCGATAGCACATAGAGATAGGATTATCTTTGCCAATGAAATTCAGCAGCTGGATCTTTTGTTTATCAGATGCAATAACATATGGCATTAACCACTCTATCTTCGTTATTTTTACCTGGTAGTCTTCATATGTAGTTACACTATTTGCTACAGTACCTTCTTGAATTATTGCATTCAAGTCATTTCTTGATCTTGTGAGAATGAGTTCATGCTTCACATTAACTATAATTTTTTTATAGTCTTCTGCAAAGCCCAAGATCATACTCAGAGGAATGGAAACGTCAAAGTTGCCGTGTGCATCTACCAAAGTTTTGCTTTCTTCTCTAACGTCAAGCCAGCCTGCATTTTCTAACATGAGAGTCTGATTCGGATTGAATGATGTCCATCCTTTCATGAGACTGCTTAAACCAACATTTTTACTTTTATCTATCTCCACAGCATTAATTTCGTAACGAATTTCATCAAACAAATGGCAAATGCCATTGTTCACGAATTTAGTTTTATTTAGTGCTGTTCCATCTGGTTTTTGCAGTTTTCCGCATACATGGATAGAACTGCGCGATGGTAAGAGACATAGATCTTGATGTTGGATAGAAATACGAATTTCATCACTATTATCAAAGCTTAGTGTTGAGTAAGGTTGATGTGCGTGAACCTCGTAATGAGCAATAGATTCATCGAATACGACACCTGATTGAATGCTTAGAATTTCGTCCATTTTTCTGGAAGCAGCAGAGAATTATACACGTGAATTTTCTCCACGAACTTTTAGACCTAGGCTTCTGAGGAACTGAATGCTCTTCCGTGTTAACGGTTTGAGTTTCTTCGGTCGACTGATGACCGATTGACATGTTGGTTGACTTATATGCACTCTAGAATTGTAAACGATGCCCATTATACAGATTTGATGTGGAGTCTAATAGTAATTTCTTCTCCACGGAAATTCACTAAATTTCCATCTTGATCTACGATTTGAATTTGAAGATGATCTATGCACTTGACACTGAGTGGTAGATATATGACATGAGATGGAACTTCCAAGATTTTATATCCTGGTGGAACTCTGGGAAAGAACTCATGGATTGTATGAACTTTTTTGTTGTTGATGTAAGCACCTGCGGTAATATTGCACTCCACTCTGAGTGCGTTGATTTTCAATATTTTCACAGGTAAATCAGAACTGTGATGAGTTTTTTCCTTGAGAATGCGAGGAGTAAAGCCAAGAAGACGACCTATTGAATCGTGAGGAGTGAGATCTAACGAATGACTGCAATTAATTTCACTTCTGAGAGTATTGTTGTTAGCTCTCAAAGAAAATTCAATTCCTTTAGATTTCAAAGTTTCTTGTAAAAATTTATTAATAGCATTAATCTCGTAACTGCCAGTAGGGATAGTAATAATATTTCCATTCACATGAAGTTTATTATTCGAATAGTCCACATTGGGAATCGAGTTGAATGTTAAAAGTTCAACTAAACCCAAAACAAAATTTTTATGCTGAGGTAGTTCAATTGAAGGAAAATATTGTGCCTCTAGAACAGAAGATTTTCCTGAAAGACTCAAAGTGAAACTGTCTTCCATGACTGATTGGAAGAGAATGATTCCCATTCGTTTGCAATCTTCTCTTTTATAGTCTTCCGGTTAAAAATTGAAGACAAAGATGACCACAAATGAATGAGTCAAAATTTTGATATCTTTTATAGTTATATTTTACTTCTTTCACGTTGAAATATAACATGAGCTCTATGGGAGGTTTCAGATCACCAAAACTGTCAAAGTAAATTACTTTGGGACCATGTTTTCGATAACACACCCAGTGAGTGCCTTTATTTTTCATGTCATCCAAGTTAACAATAGCAGATTTATTACTCCATGGACCATCGGAAGGCAGATTATTTCTCATAAAAACACCTCGGAAATGAGGAATTTGCAACATACGAGCATATTTTAGAAGATCACAGTCAGTCAGTGGACGATTTGGCAAAGTTAAATCGAAGTTTTTTTTTTTTAGTAAGTTGACCATGACCAACATGAGGTTTCATAAATAATCCCATTCCAGTTTTATATGGTTTAAGATAGAGACCTTCGCCTAAAGCAATATCTTCCATTGCCTTATTATGTCTCTTACTTTCTTCATGGTTTTTCTGTGCAGCTTTAGCATCATTTACTGCTTTAGCTATTCCTGCAGCTCCCCCTGCCAGAGCACCGGTCGCAGTTAGTCCTGCGAACAACGGTATGAGAAACGGAAGAACTCCACCAATTTTTTATGAAATTGGAAGAACACGTGGAATGATAACTTTCCTCTTACCATCAACTTTCTTAACAGCTTGACGTGCACCTTTCAAGGCGGATTGAATAACCTTGCGGGAACATTTACTTGGTGTCATTGATTTTTTAGCAGCCGTCACTAACTTACTAAATTTTAGACCCATTCCAGTTATTCCTTTTAATTTCATAGCATTTGTAACAGCAAAAGCATATGCTTTTTCACCAAGACTGGCATCCTTGGCTTTAACACGTTGCCAAGCTTTATCAGCGAGCTTCATGTCAGCTGCTTTACGGTCTCCATTTTTATCAGAGTACACTATGTCATGTTCTTTGCATGCCTGATCAAGCGGATTAATTCCAGGATCACCTCTTTTCAATCGTTTTTTCAATTTAGTTCCGGGACCACAGTATTGATATCCAGGAAGATGCATTTCAATCGGCAAGTTATTGATCACTTTATCAAGCAATCCATAACCTTTCGGTTGTTTCCGAGATTTATGTACGATCATCTCTCTTCGAGTGTTGTTTTATAACTAAAGATCAAAATATAAAACATGCGTTTATATTTCCACAGTTCAATATCAAACTAGACTTTGACACGTGAACATGGATTTTAGCGAGCAGAACGTCAAACTCCCCGTCACAAACTTTGATTTCGGAAAACAGAAGAGAAGGAAGCGTCATGGAGAATTACTACCTGATACTATACAAGCAGTATTCTGCGGGCCATCTAACTGTGGAAAAACAAATAGTTTATTGGCTCTAATTACACATCCCAATGGTCTTAGATTTGAAAATTTGTATGTATACTCTAAATCCTTGAATCAGCCAAAGTATCAATTTCTCGAAAAAGTTTTGGAACCGATAAAAGGTGTATCATATCTACCTTTTAGTGAGCATGAATCTGTAGTATCTCCAGATGAAGCCCGACCAAATTCAATTATGATTTTTGATGATGTGGCTTGTGAGCAGCAGGACAACGTCATAGCATTTTTCTGTATGGGAAGACATAAAAGTGTAGACAGCTTTTATCTATGTCAGTCGTACGCTCATATACCGAAACACCTCGTAAGGGACAATATTAATATGTTAGTAATTTATCGTCAAGACGATGTTAATCTAAAACATATCTATGAAGATCATGTCAATACTGATTTAACTTTCAATGAATTTCGAAATCTTTGTTCTGAATGCTGGAAGAATGATAAGTATGGATTTGTTGTTATCGACAAAGATAGAGTGATGGATGATGGTAGATACAGAAAAGGATTTGACTGTTTTGCAATAAAAAAGAAGTTATGAATCCGAAACTTACAGTTCAATTGTAGACAGCATCTCGTTAACATGTCAGACTTCAAGAAAGAAAAGAATATTCTCAGCGAGCTCTTGCGAGCACGTGAGGCTATTAAACAAAAATACTCTTTATTGAAAAAGGAGAGAGAAGATTTTGAAAAAGTTATTGGTGATACATTGAAACCAGTCATTACACCACTCGAGAAGCTCATCGATTCGAAAGTCGAAAGCTTGCCACCTATTAATCACATTTTGAATATAGACAGCAACAGGAAACCGAGGAAGAAATTGAGATTCGATCGATCAAGTTATATAGTAAATGATATAAATGAGTCGGGTTCCGCATATGATGATGATGATGATGCAGATTTTTCTTCGATGGATGGCACAATGATGAATTCAACATTCAAATCTGCGCTTGAAGAAAATGAATCAAGTGACTTTTTATCATTGTTAAATGAAAGCCGCAGCAAAATCGATAACATATACGGAGTACGGAACGTCAATGGAGTGTATATGATTGGCGATTCAGAAATTCAATTTCATGATAAAATGGTAAAAGTGAGAGATAAAAGTTATCCTAAAAGTGGGGGTCTAATGGAATTACTCTTCAAGAAACAACCAGATGACAATCTTATGAGTTCAACAGATCGAAAAAATTATCGCAGCATCCTGGAAGCATCAAATGCTCATCGGAAAAGATACAGCAAAGATGAGAGTATACGCACTTCGAAGAGTAGAAAATATATGAATATCATAGGACCCATGTTCCGCATCGTTCGTAAAAATAAATCCACCAAAGCTTACAATTCAAGAAAACATCGGACAATACGAATTGAGCCTAAAAATGTTACGCAGGCAAATGAAAGAGAGGTCAAGAAGCATTTTCCAAATGAAAAGTTACCTGTGAAAAAACCGAAATTTAAAGTAGGAGATAAAGTGCGGATAAGTAAGATAAAACATGTTTTTGAAAAAGGTTATACACCAAATTGGTCTACTGAAATTTTCACAATATCACGAGTTGTAAAAACCAATCCGGTAACTTATCATGTCAAAGATTATTATGATAAACCCATCTCTGGCGGCTTTTATGAAACGGAAATTCAGAAAACTATGTATCCAGAAATTTATCTAGTAGAAAAAGTTTTAAAGAAAAGTGGAAATCGTGCATATGTTAAATGGTTAGGCTTTAGTAATGAGCATAATAGTTGGATAGATAAAAAAAAAATTATTTGATTTAGCCAAGATTTAACCAAAAATATTAATGTAAACGCAATAATGTAGGTACTAGTAAATAAGAAAGCAATCATATTATGTTATTGTATTTATTTATGTATTATTATGTACAAGTTTTAATCTGAATAAAATAAGTATTATAATCAAAGCAAGCTGCGTATTTCATTCAAACTTAAAGGAAGATCCACCCTGATATGTCACAAATAAATTCATTTTATTTGCAGTATTGGAGAGTCTGTCAAAAAACTCTTGATCTCTTAGGATGGCTGATGAAATCTTCTCCGGTAAAAAGATTTGAAAACTTTCGTCGAGTTCGGCTACGACCTTCGTACCGAATCTCGTCTTCACCTCCTTAAGTGCTGTCACCATGTACTGATGATCTTTTTCCAAGTCTGTTACTTTCTTCCTTGGCAAGAAGTCGCGTTCAGCAATCTTATTAAGTGTAGATAGATCCATTCTGGAAAAAGTAAAAAAATTAGAACTTCTAATAGAGAAAAGATTTGTTAGAGCAAAAAAAAAAAAGAAAATTGGTAAGAATTAACTGTGAACTTACTTAGAAATTTAGTTGAGCCTTGGTTTCTTCCCAAAAGGATGATAATTCTCG
This sequence comes from Gastracanthus pulcherrimus, assembly GCA_949152435.1. NCBI lineage: Eukaryota > Metazoa > Arthropoda > Insecta > Hymenoptera > Pteromalidae > Gastracanthus > Gastracanthus pulcherrimus. Next base: position 116,140,455 of record OX424574.1, read on the forward strand.
AACTCTTCGATTGCTCGAATGTGCTCCTCGTCGTGGTCTGTCTGTTGATATAGTTCATTCCCCACCACAATTTCTGTCCTTTCCATTGCCTCCTGTAATATATCCCTTCTCTCTCCTCCCTCAGAGCGTATCCCCTCCATTGATGGATCCCAGTCATGCATAAACTCCTCTAACACATCCTATTCAATTCTGATTTGTTCACCTTCATTGTCATAACGTGTCATCCCCTCTCGCCTGTCTCCCCTTCATCAACTAAAATACTGTACATTTTGCTTCGTAAACCTATAAATTCCATCATGATCTTGACACAGCATTCGTCTTTCATTAATCCTGGGACTTTTTTATTGACACGTGGAATGTTAAACTGATTATTCTCATTATAATCAGAAGTATCAAACCTGTGAATGTCTTCTTTCATTATTTTATACATATCAATGTCCTCAACTTCATATATCAAACTATCAGTATCTGTATAAAGAAGTTTACATTTTTCTCCTACCCGCTGTTTCATATACGAGTAATGGAAATCATAAACTAATGTCTTGGACAAATCAAGGATACAAAGACCAACGTATATCGGTTTCTTGATTGTGATGCTTGTTCTCTTTAGCTGAATAGCAACTAAATTTTCATCAAAGATTGCACAGCTGTGAAAATGTGGTTGAGCTATGCGTGCTTCTGCCCCATATCTGCCTGTGAATTTATTTACTAATCGTACATCAACAGGAGACCGCTCTCGCTCGATACACTTTCCATAGACAGCGTTAATTAATAATTTATAGAAGAGTTTTTCAAACTCATTCTTCGCTTGCTTTCTCTTCTCAGTATTTAATTCGACATAAGGTTTAAGCCAGGCCTTCTGCTCGAAACTCAGAATTCTATGCACCTTTTTCAAACGATATCCATTATCCAGCGCCTGTTTGAGTGTTCGATAGTGAATCACATACTTTTTCTTATCGTTCAGAGTAGTGAGAAGTTTGTTCTGCTTTGAGCCAGGTGGTGCACGGTGCTCTGCGCAGAAAGGGAAGTCTCGATGTTCATCATGTATTTCCTCAGGATACTCCAAGTCTACTTCAGCAATGTAACCTATATCTGAATCTGGTGGTGTATTGAAGAAGCTTGGATTCGCCTCAAAGTCAATCCATTTGAATTTTCCAATCGGTAAATGCTGTACCATCGTCCACCCATACAGATTATTTATATCAAAATATAAGAGTGTCTTCGTTTTCTGTTTCTCGTCGTATGAAGAACCCATGTATGGATTGTTTGCCTTAGCATATCGATTACAACACTGGCTTATTCCTCCCCGAATGCCTGCTTCAATAAACATTAGCATGTCAATATCTGTAAGAAGCTCTAATTCCACCTTTGTCATTTTAAGAGCTGCTGAAAATGTTAACCCTGGAGTCGTGTAAAAGTGAGCAGGACATAAATCATAAGCTTTAAGAGATGTCTCTCGAAAACTTTCGAAAACGTCAGCCAATAGTAGAACATCTGTTAAGTAAAGATCTGAATACTCTCCCAATGTTTTTATATTGAACTTATCCCAGACTCGAACAGCATGCTTGTAGTCTTCTTCAGCAATATGGGAATCTGTTAGTTTATTATAAAACTCATTCTTTTCTGGCAATTTTGTAGACGATAGCTTATCAAATGCGTCTACATAATCATATGGAAATATACCTTTCCGTCTGAGAAGATCTATCATTTCATCTGTGAATCCATCTGATCGAAACTCTTTCACCGCTATAGGCACGTTTTGTAGATATGATGCGAGTTTTTCCAATGATGATGGTAGAAAACGCCAAGAATCTATGAATCTAAAGCTGATGTCGCAGTCATCTATGTATTTCGTGAACGAATTATATTTCTCCTTATTATGAGGTATTAGACTAACTCGTCCTTTCATCAATGTAGAAGTAGCGATCTCTTTCAAAATGAAGTGAGTATCATAATTGAGGTTATGAAAAACAACGGGAATGAATCTTGAGTTCTTATAATTCAAATTACATGAATTGTGAGCTGCACCTCTGAAACTGAAGAGAAAAAAGAATTCATTTTTTTTTTCTTTGGGAATCACCAAAAATTAATTTTAAATATAACTAAACTAATAACATACCGTCCTGTAAAATGACAATGGTCTCGCACTGCAAGTTCTTCATCACGGATTGATTTTCGACATATATGACAAACAGTTGACCTCTGGAAAGATAATTCTTCTAGAGCTGTGAGTTTCATTGGTTTAGGATTCTTGTACAGATGATCTATCTTCTCACTTATTGATTTTAGTTCTCGAACAAACCATTCTGCAGGTGTCTCTTGATCTCCAAATTTTTGTCTGTAAGATTTATAGACAGATAATCTGTGATCAAAGCTGCATTTTGTGTAGTAACCTATGCTGTATGCTTCATGTAGTTGAAAAGCATTCTCATTCTCAGTAGGCTTCAATAAACATTCAAAATCAGCATAAATAACGAAAGGAACTTTTTCTCTCTTTTTGTAATCTTCGAATTTGAGAATGTTGTTCTTTGAGTCTGGCAGATTGATTCGGCAATTATTCATATTTTTACAATGATTTTCATGAATTTCCAATCTTTTTTCATTATAGAAAACTTGTAAACACCTTTCACAGTGGTATGATTTTCTATTAGCTTTAGACAGTTGAGAACCCAGAAGACGAGACATGCTTTTGATCCAAACGTAATGGTATTTAGGCATACTTTCATCACCATCAGCAAAATTATTTTCTTCATGCTCATCAATGTAAAAATCTTGAATGATAAGTAGATTTACATGTCTACTCTTCTTTTCTGGTTGATTATTATTTTCTGGTAGATTTACATGTTGATCTTCCTCTTCTGCTTGATTTTCTTGTTCAGCCTTCTTTTCTGACGTAACGTGACAAGGCGATACTTCAAATTTTGAACCATACTTTCTGAGCATGTATACATTTACTGAAATATTATTCAATTTTTCGAATTTTGAAATATCTTTCAGTTTTACTGGGAACTGTATATCACTAAAGATCAACTCGTTCTCATGTACACGATATTGATTAACTCTGTTGGAATTATATTTGCTGGGATATAATGCTGAAAGAATAGCATATTTGAAACACTGATTGTCATTGTTATGAACATTAACACATGCTTTTTTGTTTTCTATAAACTTTGGGAGAGGAATATAAGAACTGCCCTTGAATGGAGAATATTTTTTCATATTTATACACAAACTTTTAATACTCTTCAATGTCCAGCCGGAATCCTTTTCCTGAAATTCTTCTAGTTGTGTAAGAATGGGCTCATTGATATAGTCTTTAAACCATTCCTCTAAATTTGTTGACATGTATACTGTAGCACTTTCACTCGTGAAATATTTAATATCGGTCGTTTCCTCTCCATTTTTCTGCATAGAAAATTCCGAGATAAAATCTGAATTTATTTTCACAGCATTGTATTCTTCTAAGCATTCTTGTGCCTTAACTTTGAAGAGCTTTTGTGCATCACTTAAGAAACTCACAATGTCCATGTGTTTTATATTTACAACTACGCCAGTCTTGATTCGATTTTGGAATGCCGACTGCACATCTCGTCACTCTACACTAGCTTCTGTTTTCTCAGATTGTAGATTACCTCCTCGTTGAAGATGTTGTTCAAATTCAACTTGCACGCACGAAAGATGAATCATGCAAGTTTGACATTTCTGTTTCTCTCCTCCTGTAAGTTTAGATTTTGCAATTTTTTCATTTAATTCTTTTATAGTTGAATTACACATGTCCAACCAATAATGAATATCGTTATTACTTAAATCATTTACACTTTGTAAAGTATCACGAAGAAGCTGAACAAGGCGTTCAAAAAGATCGACGGATGCCATATTTGCTTTTTTCTCACTGTAATAGCACTAAAATAGACACTAGAATAGGACTTCACAAATGTGCACGATAGTCAAGACTAAAACTCGTTGACCGCGATAGATGAACTGTGCTTATCCAAGAAACTGCTTCCCTTTTTGTATGCAATGTCGACGTAAGTAGAGGTAGAAAATTCAAATAACTGACCAAGGATAAAATGAAGAAGAGGGAGATTTTCTTAGGTAGGGATGAATTTTCTTTCATTTGAACCAACTAAAATAGTTCTTTTTGGGAAGAGGAAGGAGATTTTTTAAGGGAGGGATGAATTTTCTTCCGTTTGAACCAACCAAAAAGCGGCTTTTCATCCCTCCAATCAAGAATATACTTTCTTTTTTGAACGACCAATCCTAAAAGAGCCTGAGGCGGAGTTTCTTGTTATAAAATCAGGATGAGAGAATTTTCCTATTCATTCTCCGAGTTCACTTCGTACTGAACTATCAACTACAGAGCTGTAAGATGGCTAGAACACGTGACTACGACTTGATGTTCAGAAATGCCATACTGCAATTTCAAGAAGAGAATGTTTATATTTGTGACATTCAAGGATTCCAAAGAATAGCAGAGGATTCTTTCATTTTCAAAGAAGTAAGTTTTCTCAATTTAAAGAAAACTGCTTTACAGACTGCATACCTCTTTAAACCTCCTATGACATTGGAAGAACTGACAGCAGAAGAAAAATGTATGACTCACTGGGTGGAGAAGTATCATCATGGAATTGCATGGGACGCTGGTGATATTCCTTATCATCGTCTACAACGAATTTTCCAAATTTGCTCGCAAGGGATTGAGAAATTATACGTTAAGGGAGAACAGAAAGTGCTATGGCTAAGAAATCTCATACCAAATGTGTAAGTGATATATAATATGACTCTACTTTCATACTTTTTCATACTATTTTTATACTTTTTTCATACTTTTTCATACTTTTTCATATTTTTATCATACTTTTTCATACTTTTTTCATACTTTTTCATACTTTTTCATTACTTTTTCATACTTTTTCATACTTTTTCATACTTTTATCATACTTTTTCATACTTTTTTCATACTTTTTCATACTTTTTCATACTTTTTCATACTTTTTCATACTTTTTCATACTTTTTCATACTTTTACTTTTCTATGCTCATATTTCTTACATTTTTGTTTTTATTTACAGATTGATTTCAAACGTTGAAGACTTTGGATGTCCATCACTAGAAACGTTATCGAGCGATAACCATTACGTATGTTTTAATCACATTCTCTGCATTAGAAGGAAACCTATATGCGCTGTACATAATGTTATCTCAATATGAGCATGGCTACTAGATTATTTGGATGCTAAATTTGGCCAAGATGAAGTAGATATCATTTCTAAAAGGAATACATACTCATGTGTATATTGGAAATAAATTGTTATTAAATATTCTGTAAAAAAAGAGAAGCTTGATGATTGTATAAAAAAAAATTAAAAGTAAAATCATTTTACGATATTATTCTTTCACAAATATAAAATTAAAATATAATAGATAAATCTATAGCAAACATAGGGTACATGTGGGTGTTACTGCGGATATTTTATATTAATTAGAATAAAGCATTGTTCATCATATAGACAATATCGGGAAAAGGAAAATGGAGGAAATGACAAGGGGAATAAACGAAAACAAGTTGAAAAAATATTTTTTCATTATATTCAAAAAAACACTTATTACATTAAAAATTAATATATAATAAAATAATTATTTTTTACATATATATATATATATATATATATATATATATATATATATATATATATATATATATATATATATTATTACATAATATCTATTCTATGAATGTCACATCTTCTACGATGCGAGGTTTTACTATTGATGGTCGCGGTGGTGGTGGTGGTGGAGGTGATGGTAGTGATGGTGATGCTACTGTTGCTGCTATCTTCGTTTTATCCTGCACTCGGCTGTGCATTCGCAGCTAATCTCGTTTCGCTTGCTTACTTTGAAGCGAAGCTTTGTCGTCCTTCACTAGATCTGAAAAAATAAAAATGGCAAAAAAAAATAGTTTTAAAATATAATATAATATAAATATTAAAATAAAATGAAATTTTAATTTTTTGTATTTCTTACCAATCTTTGTCGACCTGGAAGGTGACTTCATCGTATGCAAATGGGGTGGCGTGGAAGGCGTTTTCGGCCTCGGCTGGTTTTCAGCTTCATCTATAAAAGAAAAGAAAAAAAACAAATTATTAGATTATTATTTATTAAGGTAAAGTAGGTAGTAGTTGGACACTTTTTGAAACGAAAATACGGAATCAGTGTTTATAGAGCCGAAACTCAATATTTTTCCCAAATCTTTAATCTAATCGTTAATTCGGCATGTTTTACTATTATTAGTACAAGAAAAAATACGCTTACATACTTTTTTATACTAATAAAGTAAGTTTAAAAATTCAACTATACGTCACAGTAGTTGGACATCATATGCCAAGCTGGTCCCAGTACTTGGACATAGTTAGGACCCAGTAGTTGGACATATGAATTAAATATGTCCAACTCCTGGGTTCAGAAAAAGCAGTGGACGTAAACTTGGACAATACATTCGGCATATTACAGTTCTCGACATAACCTCAAAATGTTATATTTACATTTATAACAAATTTAAGACGTAAATTAAGATAATTTTGGTTAAATTATATACTACACATCGTAAACTATCCGAATGAATGCCAACGAATACATATTTTTATCATCTTTATCAGTAATTACAATTTTTGTCACGGTCCAAGTACTGGTCACAATTTTCGTTTTGTCCAAGTACTGGGCACTTTACCTTATTTAAGTTTTACATAAAAAAAAAATTAATAAAAAAATAGTTACCTTCAGCTTTCCTCTTTCGCTCGTTGTTGCTGTTGCCGCTGCTGCTGCTCGGCGATGAAATTTTTGGAATCCGACCAACATCCTGTATATTTTTTCCTTTCGCAGCCTTTAAGCTGCCCCTTGAGCTCGAGCTAGAGCTGGAACTAGAGCTCGAGCTGGATCTCGAGCTGGAACTCGAGCTGGATCTCGAGCTCGACCTTGATCTCGGCGAGCGAGCAACCGGTGCGCTCTCTTGAGGTACTATTCCCTCGTATAACTGTTGCATAGCAGCAACAGGGGGTAGTGGTGGTACTGAAAAATAAATAAACATTTAACATAATATTATTTTAATTATTATTAATAAAATTCTATAAAATGTTACTTACATCAATGTATCGCATCCATTGCCCACGACACATGGTCAAGCATCATGAGCAATGTGGGCCCGTTAGAAATAAGCCACCGGATACGATCCCGCATCATTTGCAAATTCGTCTTGTTATTGGCCATCTCGAATTTTTCTTTCAAATTTCAAGTTCGTATAATTTTTTGAAATTTGAAAGTTTACTGACTGACCCTAGTTTGCGCCCTAGAATTTATATCGTCAGAAGAGCTTACCCCTTCTTTCACTTATTCAAGAAATTCTGCGATTGGTTAAAAATTCTCCTCCCTTAATTAGAAAAACGCCTGCCTTGCAGAAATTTTCCTCCCAGAATTTTTTAAGAACCACCTCCCTGTCGGTCACATCCACGCCTACACATTTTTTTCGTGAAAGTTTCTACAATCTTGATGACGAGAAAGTGCATCTCTAGAAACTGGCGTCAAAGTTGTTGGGAAAAGTGCGACCTGCGCGAAGTCCTTCAACATGTACGAGTGTTTTGGCTCGTACCAAGCCTTGCTGTAATAAATCTTTTCTCGCCGAAAAGCTGACAGCGTATAGGCCTAAAAAAAAAGCAAGCGTGCGCGCAGTAAGCCTTTCTCTAAGGGTCGTGTATTGTTGGAGACAATTTACTACTACCCGCGCAAGGACCTTCAACATGCGCTATGCCTTACTGTAATAAATCGTTTCTCGCCGAAAAACTGTCAGTGTTTTAGCTCGAAAATTGACTTTTCGAATCCATGCGCGCAGTATGCCTTTCTCAAAAGGTTGCTTATTACTGGGAAAAGTGCCACCTGCGCGAAGTCCTTCAACCTGTACCAAGCCTTGCTGTAATAAATCTTTTCTCGCCGAAAAGCTGACAGCGGATAGGCCTAAAAAAAGCAAGCGTGCGCGCAGTAAGCCTTTCTCCAAGGGTCGTGTATTGTTGGGGACAATTTACTACTACCTGCACAATGACCTTCAACACGCGCTATGCCTTACTGTAATAAATCGTTTCTCGCCGAAAAACTGTCAGTGTTTTAGCTCGAAAATTGACTTTTCGAACCCATGCGCGCAGTATGCCTTTCTCAAAGGGTTGTTTATTGCTGGGAAAAGTGCCACCTGCGCGAAGTCCTTCAACCTGTACCAAGCCTTGCTGTAATAAATCTTTTCTCGCCGAAAAGCTGACAGCGTATAGGCCTAAAAAAAAAGCAAGCGTGCGCGCAGTAAGCCTTTCTCTAAGGGTCGTGTATTGTTGGGGACAATTTACTACTACCTGCACAAGGACCTTTAACACACACTATGACATACTGTAGTATAGCGTGTATTGCGGAGAAAAACTGACAGTGTTTTGGCTCGAAAATAGACTTTTCGAATGTATGCGCGCAGTATGCCTTTCTCAAAAGGTTATTTATTGCTGGAATGTAATTTACTACTACCTGCGCGAGGATCTTCAAACTTGCGCCACCGCACAGTAAGTTCTCGAAGGCCGTTTACTGATGCAATCTTCCTGCTATCTGCGCGCATGTACAGCGCATACCTGCGACGATGACGTGTATTGCTAGCAAAGTAAGTGAGCAACGTTCCATCTATTTTTAAAAGCAGAGGAAAGAAAGGCTGACCCTTTCTTTTCATTCTTTTCGGCTACTTTCCATTTCCTACGCTTGCCATCTGTTTCTTTGAAAAGAGGAGCAAAGAACTCTTCCCTCTCTTCGGGTGGGAGTAAAACGCTTACGTATTCGGGCCTACAGATTGGGGATAGAAAAAATCAGATACGAATTCTAGATCACATTAAGAGGGGACAGTTCAGAGGCGGGGCTTAAAACACACACAATACGAATCCGGTAAAAATTGGAGAAGGGACCAGGCATAGGCCTTATACACACTACAGATTCTGTATCACTTTGAGAGGGGGTAAATCCATTGGAGGGGCTTAAAACATACAATACGAATGCTCAAAAATTGGAGAAGGGACCAGGCATGGGCCTTATACACACGACCGATTCTGTATCACTTTGAGAGGGGGTAAATCCAGGGGAGGGGCTTAAAAAATACAATACGAATGCTCAAAAATTGGAGAAGGGGACAAACAGGGATAGGCCTTATACACACGACCGATTCTGTATCACTTTGGCATGATACAGAACCCGCGTGAGCCAGTATGCCTACAGCCTATCTACTTAAGTATTAATGAAAAAATTTATTTTACAAAATTGATTACAGCTTCATTTTAAATGATTTGAAAATAGTGCATTTTGACACGGGTGTGGAAGTTGATTAACGCATGGGATGCCTAAGTAATTAAAATAATTAACCTCAAATTGTTTATTTACATAATATTTCACAACAGCATACAAATTTAGAGAGTTCTTCGTTTTAATTAATTTCGAGTTTTATATACATGTCATTCAATCATATTTGCAACAGAAATTCTTTTTTATAACACGTCTTACGATATTTTACTTACCTTATTTTTACAACTTTTATTAATAGTTTGTATCTATACATGCTCATTTCTAATTCTTTTACGTCCTATATTGATCGACATTATGCTTATCATTTATTTAGCAAGTAAAACGTTTTTTAAAAAGATTAAAGAAATTAACAAATTTGTGAATAAATGCAGCTTGTAAACGAACAAGAAAATACAAGACCCGCTAATGTTCGCGCGCATCGTGCAAGTTTGGCAAAATCGCTCTATCTTTGCCACTTTTCATCCAATTCATCTGAAATTTTCTGAGAAACTTCTTCAAATGTTAACAAACAAATGTCTCGTTGAAAGTTAGTTGAGTCTTAAACTTCCCTCGATACTTTTTTTCGTTGAACATACTTAACCATATAAAAGGTAGCTCACTGGTTTGCAATTAAATTGTCGAATGAAAAATATTTAATATTTAACTATCTATGAGTTTATTAGCAGCGCTAGACTATTTTACGAGTCTATGCAAAAAATAAGCAAGATCCGTTCATATTTGTCGGAGCTGCAGCGAGCTAAGTTTAAAAAACGTGGTGCAAATAAGATTTAAAATTTTGCCGTTTTTATTTTTTTTTTCAAATATTAAACATTGTACAAACAAAGTATATATATAAAAAGTTGCCATTTTTTATCCTCTGCACGATACTATTTTTTAAAATTCATTTCCGTAAAATTGCAAATTTTGGTCACCATGACGTCAATTTTGATATAACGGCAGCCGGGCCGAGCGCTAAGGACGTTTTAGAATCGATGCCTTCAATTATCATATTATACCTTGGGATGATAATTAAATGAAATTTAAAAATTTTCTAGATAAAATTTAATAAATATATATGTATATATATATATATATATATATATCAATATATATATATATATATATATATATATATATATATATATATATATATATATATATTGACTTGAATAGGCGGAATAGGTACAGTAGCATAAAGTGTAAACAAAGAAAAATATAACAAATCAATTGTTATGACAAATAATAACTTGAAAGTTTACGTTGGTTGCTTATTTCGTGCATTACACTTTAATAAATGTATAAAAAAAAATGAAATTAGTAAAACACAAATTAGTGATAGGAAGAATTCTGAAAAAAAGCAAGAAGACGATTGTGGAGTACAAAAAAGAATAGAAAAATGCAGCACTGAGAGTATGAAACAAAATGAAATTAGTGATTCAGAAAGTGATGAGGAGAATTCTGAAAAAGAGCAGGAAGAAGATTGTGGAGTGCAAATAAGTTCAAATATAATGAAAGAAAAAAAAAGGAGAAAGTTGGCACTATTTACGATATTATGCATAAAACAAACTAGATTGTCTACAATTAATCTTGTCGAAAACCTTTATAAATAGAATAAAAGCTCAAAATTATGAGAGCAGTGATATCGATTTGTATTCAATAGTCGGCATAATAGATATAAACAAAATATATTCATTTTGTCATATGATACCAGAAAATGATAACCAATTATATTTATTTTTATCAGAATGGATAAAATCCGGAGCATCGATACCAGATGAAATATTTTGTCCATGTTCATACCAAATTATATCTGCAGTTTGTGATGCATTTAATGAATCAATGAACTATGAAAAATACATTATAAAATATTTACACTATTTACAATCAAATGCAATAGAGACTACCTACCACTTTCCACTACCAAAATGTATCATTCGCATTAATATAATTGATGTAATGAATTGGATTAATGATTTAAAGTGTTTTCAAAAGGAAGCTTGATTCATTTACAGATCTAACTAAATGCAAAGATTTACTAGAATCCACGATTGATGAAGATCTACTTATTAAAAGTAAAAATGAAGATTCAATACAATATGAATGTAACAAATCAAATTCAAAACCATTGGATACTGCAGAAAATGTAACACCTGCATTTAAAACATATACAGATCTCGTTAAACATCAAAATTTATCTGCAACACCCACATACAATGAAGTTATATTCAGCAAGAATAACAATGAAAATTCCCAAGAATTGGAGAATAATAACAAGCAGGTAGATTATAATAATAAAAATGTATCAGATTTAGAAAATTATGAACAGCAACTTAATAATACTATTGTGGTAAATGTTTGTGATTTATCAAAACACACGTTTCTTTATAATGTGAATATGCTTCGATCTCTTCTTTACAATGATTTGAATATCAAAGCAGTTCATATACGTCCAATAGATAGCATATGTAAACTTTTGATTCTTCTCTTAAACAGAGCATTCAAATAAATATCCTCAAAATATTTAAATTATCATCGATTTTTAGTGCATTATAAAACAAAGATCGAAGAACATTATCCTTTTGTAAAGTAACGCACTAAAAATCGATGATAATTTAAATATTTTGAGGATATTATTTTTTTTTATTATTGATGAATGCTCTGTTTATTTCATTTATCAGGAGAGAATTCACATCATGTTACAAATAAGGAAAGGAGAACATTTTGATACCAAAACTAATACAGTAAACTGTACTTACAGCGTAAGTAATTTATTTACAATATTGATGAATTCTACATGCGATAACTTCGAAAAAGTTATGTGTAATAGCTGCAATAATATGTACACAAAAGCTATGCCTGTAATCGATCTTGGATGGCTGAGAATAGTAGCTGACGGAATTACTTGTTTAGAAGATGAATTGCAAGCACGCATTAAAGACCGAAAAGTATTTTGTCAAAATTGTCATAATGAAGCAATTTCATCTTATGATATTAATTCATTTATAGTTCTAGATGTAGAAGATAGTTATAGAGATGAAATAATCAAGAAATTAAAAAAAAATCCAGAGTATCCACATATAACTTCAAGATCAGTTAAAATCCAACTACAACAGATCCCGAAATTTATTAAAGTAAATAAACAAGACTATTTTTTAAATGGCTTCATTGCATTTAGCGGTTCTAATGAAAATGGAGGCATTGCGCATTATTTTACCTTTTATTATCATGGAAATAAAAACTGGGAACTACGCAATAGCATGGCAAAAGTTATAAAAAAAGAATTTGAAGAAGACAAGTTTTCAATAAAAATCAAAATAGCTGTAGTAATGTATATTAAGGAAGAGTGTGCAGGGGCTTAAACATTAAACCCAAGTATTGTTAATAACATATACATATTAACACATATTTTGAATTATTATTTAACTCTCACACATTATTGATTCATGCATATTTTAATTAACTGAAACTTTGATTGTAAATTTAAATTTAAAAACTAGCTTTCATTAAAAAAAAAAAGAACTTAAGCAAGAAATTAAATTAAGAAAAAAGAGCTTAATTGTAATAAAAAATGAAAACCGTCTACACTCTATCAGGTTTAATAATTATCTGTAAACAATACTAGACATTATTACTTGTTAGTCAGCTTCTCAAAAGTCTAAGTGGACACTAAATTATTCGAAATTATGCTCAGTTTATTCTTAACATATATTGCAAATTGCTACTTGTCAATATTTGAAGTAAACATTTTAATTATTAAAGCAAACATTCCCATTACATAATTTTTTTACAATAGATTTTAAAAGTTCAATAAATTTCTTTTTATATTCGACAAAAATCGCCATATAAAAATCCTTATAGAAATCCATATTTTAATGCCCATTGATATATTTCTATGACTGGACCATACATCTGGACTGGATATTACATTATAAGCTAGATGTCAATAAATTATAAGGAATTGTTAACAAAACATGGATTTTTATGTATATGTCGTGTAGCGGTTTGAATGGATTCCTTATGGATTTCCATATAATATAGTCCATATATGAATTCCCACAAGTTTTTTTATATAGAAATCTATATAATGTTTTTGACAGCTTTCTTTGAGGAGTCAATATTTCTAGTCTTTAAAACATCAATGCGAATGTATATAATAAAAAGTGATTCAAGTGTCATTCATCGTATTCTTGATTCTTAAGAGCCCAGGCGTGGGTGTGATGAGCCCGCACTGGCGAACGCATTCATCTAGAAACACTACGCAAGCACCGCAACAACTACAACACTATACAAAATCTCCTATCTTACTTTCTTCTTCTACCTTACTCTGTAATCTATCTCTTTTACCACACATTTCAAACAAAAAATGGGCCAAAAATCCTGCTGTCGTGGAGGATGCGGGAGCGATGACAACTGCCCTGAGAGGGGATGTGTAGAATGATTCGCCACCTGGTCTTACATGGCAACGAAGTCAGCGAAGGCGCGCTGCCTTGCAGGGGGGCGTTAGGATATGAGAATGAAACCGAGTGTGTCTGACGACGAGTTGACTATGTCCTCGCCAAAGTCAGAAAGCTCTCATACTTAGTTCTAGGGAGGTATGAGGGTTATCACCCCTAGACGGATGGACTCACCTGCGATCGGAACAGGATCCAAAACGCGCGGGTTTAACTTACTATCATGGCTCAAAGAAAACAAAACCAAACCAAAACGAAAAGAAACTTGAGGGTGGGAACCTGGAATGTACGCAGTCTACACAGAGCAGGCGCGTTCCGGGAAATCATAAATGAAACTGAGAGGTACAATTTAGATTTGGTAGCAATACAAGAAACCCGATGGAAAGATAACGCGATGCTAGGATCCGGTAACTTCACCTTTTTATATGGGGGCGCGAGCGGGCATTCTCTAGGCACCGGATTTCTTGTTAACAAAAGCATCATACATTCCGTTAAAAGTTGGAATTTCGTGAATGACCGACTCTCGTATATCATCATCGAAGGAGCGTGGTATAATTACGTGGTTATTAACGTCCACTGTCCCACGGAGGACAAAGAGGAAGAAGTCAAAAATCTTTATTATGAAACTTTAGAGCAATTAATCGAGCAATTCGCGTCTTACGACACCAAAATAGTAGTGGGGGATTTCAATGCTAAAATAGGGAGAGAGGAAATGTTTAGGCCCACCATAGGCAAAGAAAGTCTGCACGAAACCAGCAATGATAACGGTATTATGGTCATAAATTTCGCAGCCGCAAAAGATCTTATAGTCAAGACCACGTGCTTCAAGCACAAGGATATACACAAGGCAACGTGGACATCGCCGGATGGGGCCACGCACAATCAAATCGATCATTTTCTTATTGATAAGAGGCGCCACACGAATGTACTCGACGTAAGGACCTATAGGGGGGCGGATTGCGACTCAGATCATTATCTAGTAGTGGCCAAATTAAGAGCCAGATTAGTAGCCGGTCAAAATAGTAAGCGAGCGAACAAAGTAGAAACCTTTGATATTGGAAAACTACGAAGCGGGATAGAGCGAATCAAGTACCAAGTAGAAGTTAGCAACCGATTTCAGGCGTTCGAGGAAACGGATGAACATACGGGAGTAGATGACGATCCGAACAGGTTGTGGGGGGCTATCGAAAAAACTATAAAAGGGGCCGCGAACAAAGTACTGGGTAAGAAAAAAAAGCCGAAGAGCAAACCATGGTTTGACGAAGAGTGCGAACTCTGGTTTGAAAGGCGCAAGAAGGCTAAATTAGATAGTGTACACAATGAAAGCGGTAGGGCCGTAGAAGAATACCATGAAATAAGAAAGCAAGTACGTGTGATTTACAGAAACAAGAAGCGCGAGTATCAGAAAAATGAAATTAGAAAAATAGAAACTAATAGTAGGGAAAATAACCCGCGCGAGATGTACAAAGGAATAAACGCTATTAGGAAGGGTTTTCAGAGTAGATCGCAGTTAATGAAAGATAAGGACGGGAACCTCGTGACAAGCGAAAATGAACTATTGAAATTATGGAAAGATTATTTCGATAAGTTATTAAACTGCATGACAACTCCAAGGAAATGGGAGACGAAATCCACACTGCTGAACTCCATATGGACGAAACGACCTACAAAGAAGTAGAGGCCGCGATCAAAAAGCTAAAAAACAATAAGGCCGCAGGAAACGATTCTATACCAGCTGAACTACTTAAATATGGAGGCACCGCGCTTACATCTAAAATTTTTTATCTAGTATGTGCTATTTGGAGAAATGAAACAATACCAGAAAATTGGAAAGAATCCATCATCATACCGATCTTTAAAACGGGAGATAAAACAGACTGCAATAACTACCGGGGAATCTCACTTTTAGCTACCTGCTACAAAGTTCTGTCAAACGTAATACAGGCCAGACTCACACCATTCGCGGAAGATATAATAGGAGATTATCAGTGTGGATTCCGGCGCAACAGGTCAACGAGCGATCAAATGTTTACCATAAGACAATTATTGGAGAAAAAGTGTGAATATTGCGAAACTATACACCAGCTATTTGTGGACTTTAAGAAAGCGTACGACTCTGTCAAACGAAGCAAAATGTATGAAATCCTAGTGCTCCTTGGCGTACCAAAAAAACTCGTAAAATTAATTCAAATATGTCTGAACGGAAGCACTGGAAAGGTCCGAGTAGGCGGTAATGTATCCGAATCGTTCATGATACGCGACGGTTTGAAGCAAGGTGACGGGCTTTCAAAGGTACTCTTTAACCTGACGCTAGAGCATGTTGTTAGAAAAATGCAGGCTAGCGAGCTAGGCGCAACACTCAACGGAACAACGCAAATTTTAGGCTATGCGGATGACTTGGATATAGTGGGAGATAATGGTGAAACGGTGGCGAGAAATGCGGAAATCCTTATAAATGCGGCTAAAAACACGGGGTTAGAAGTGAGCGAATCGAAAACGAAATATATGATCATGGAGAAACTGGGCATTCGTGAAGCAGAGGGGGATCTCAGAGTCGGAAATTTCACTTTTGAAAAGGTTAGCGAATTCAGATATTTAGGTACAACTATAAATGATCGAAACGAAATTAAAGCCGAGATTAATAAGAGACTTCATTCGGGTAATGCCTGCTTCTACGCTGTGAACAGATTACTTAAGTCAAAGCTACTGTCGAAAAATGTCAAAATAAGGATATATAGGACTATAATAATGCCGGTAATCTTGTATGGGTGCGAAACCTGGGCGCTCACTAAAGCGGAAGAAAATCGTTTTAGGGTATTTGAAAATAAGGTTCTGCGGAAAATATACGGGCCAAAGAAAGATGAGGACACTGGGGAGTGGAGGAAACTGCACAATGGCGAGCTACATAATTTGTACGCGTCACCAAATATTAACAGAATAATAAAATCACGGAGACTAAGATGGGCAGGGCACGTGGCAAGAATGGGCGATGATCGTACAGCAGCGCGCATAATGAAAGGAAAACCGAAAGCAACGCGACCTCTTGGTAGACCTAGACGCAGATGGGAGGATATCGTAAAATCAGACGTAACTGAAATTGGGCTGGAAGGCGCGAATTGGATGGGGTTGGCACAAAATAGGGAAACGTGGAAGGCTTGCGTAGATGAGGCGATGAACTTTCGAGTTCGAAATGCCATTTAAAAAAAAAAAAAAAATTACACTCAACTACTCATAATAATGGTTTTGAAAAATTGAATTAAAAAATTTTACTAACAGAGTAACACCACAACACCAATTTATCCACTTTAAAACCTGCAAATGATGCACACTCATGCTGAAGGTTAAGAAGCTGAGAAACTGATCAAACATATCTAGTGTCTGTATTTCATGAGACATTTATGTATCTCAATTTATTTGTAATTGAAAAATAAGCTGAAGAGTCAAAGATAATATTGTAGTTATATTTTTATAAAGCAATTTTGATTTTGATCTTTAAATACTGTCGTTTCTTGCTTCAGTCTTGAAGGCGTACAACTGGAAACAGGAGCGACTGGATTTCCAATGTGTACGATAGAAATGATTCAAGAGTCATTGATGCTATTCTTTTGGCTATAAAAAAAATCAGTATAAAATTAAAATTATAGTATTAAATTCAGCATATTTTTAAATACCATGTTACGTACTATTGGAATTCTACATGTTAAGCAGATGTTATTTATATAACTGATCAACACTTGATGTATTATTCTCCAATTTTGTCAATAAAGTAATAGATGAACTTTTGCAACTTTTGACTTTAATATGTGAAAGTTGATCAAAATCAATACAAATTGAATTTTCAAAAGAATGGACTTATGTTGTTATGCTGAAAAGCCACAAAATTAAAAATAAAGAAAATATTTCTATGTTTTACCTGCAATACTCTATTTTGTTCACTTGTCCTTTCATCTCAGCTTTGGTAAATAATAATTGAGCAGCATGCAGGCTTTTATTTACAAATCCATTATATCTGAAAAAGTTAAGAAAGCACAAAGTATCTACTACTTCAAAACTAATTCTTACAATAGTACTAATTTCAGAATATACTTAGCTAATTGTCCTTATTTCTTCGTAAACAATTTAACAGAACCATTTTCTCATACGAGTAAATAAATACCGTTCGTGAAAGACAGAGCCAAAAGAAAACCCTGACTGGACCAATTAGCTGATGTACCTAACCTATCGTATATAATGCCTGCATTTATTTGCGATACTTTTATTAATTAATTCAGACCGTTTAAGCATTTATTTAAGGCCGTAAATACATCCGCTTATTAGGAGTAAACGATTGGTACAACTATTATGTGTAAAATTACATAAATTTATCTCGATATTGTCATTTTTAATTCTTAATATTTAGCGCCCACAAGGGTTACTAGAATAAAGGAACGATCGAAATAAAAGTCACTAGAAAAATTACTAGGGAACTGACCAAATTTCTACGGGATACTTATTAATAAATTTTCTCATTATTTTTCTGGAAAAATAGGTATAACCGGAATATTTACGTAATCCGCAAACTAAGAGGGATCGAATCGTACATGAATTATGTTTTTTAATAGAGTGTTTTATGATAACGGTGGCAAATTCAGTTTTAGAGCTGCGCCCGGTTCAACGATTTTCTTTTCTAAGTAACTCAAAAACGGAAAAAACACAAATGAAAATTCGAATGGAGACTATTTCCGCAAACGAAGAGGAATATTTAAGCCGAGCTAAGTTCGGAAATATTAATATTTAATATTTATGGGCGCTAACTTCACAAGTTTAATATTTTTTGTATCTGTTTCCTGATTCTTCGCTCATTTTGATCTAATGAAAATCTGAAACAGTATTACGAAAAGTAGAGGACAAAATAAAGTCAATTCCAGTGAAAACACCATAAGGGTCTGGCTATATTTACATCTTATCCTGTCCTATGTTGCGTATAGTTCTGTTCCGCCTATTTGGTACTTAGTTACAATTCTTGCCGTCTTATGAGATACCGCGCGTATTTAGTGGTGACACTTAGGTATGTGTGCATCCAAACGCGAGTTATTTTTTTAGCGTGCCTCCAGTGCCCCCACCTTATGATCTACATCGTAAAAGTTGTTGGCAAGGGCATACTAGGAATACAATTTTTTCCCCAGTCTATGTGAACATTCATATTGCATTCTGTGCGCGTGTGTCGAATCGGTAGATATTGTTTTATCTGGACGAAAGGTATAAATCTACGGTTTATATATAATATTGTGTTATTACCTCCGCCGTGCACGTGTTTAACACACCCGTTTTTTCTCGCAAAGACAATGGTTGAACCGAATTTTGCATATGTTCGTTTTCAAGGTGAAAACGACAAAACTTGCATTAAACCTGTTTCGGATATCCGAACTAGATTTGCAAAACGCAAGAAGTACGTTTTGCAAGCTTATTGTCCTAAAAATGACACGGACTTTGTGAAGAATCAATGGTACTACGTAAAATGGATGTGTTATATTACATGCACAGAATATCATATACATACGTCTTTTTTGAGGGCCAACATACTATTACTAGGGGGTAAGTTTTATTATAGTAGATACTGTGGTAAGATATGACGTATCCAAAATTTACAAAGAAAATGTTTGCTCTTCATAGAAACAAAAGTCATCGTACAACAGAAAAGACTCCAGACGAGACTGAAACTTCCTAACGACAAATTTATAAATTCTGAAATATCTCCACAGACTGACAGTGATGATGAAGATGTCGAGGAAGCTGTACAGGAGACTAAAACTAACGTAAGTTTTTATTGTATCCATTGCACAGTACATGTGCTATTATAGAAAAAAAGTTATGTTTATAAAATGAACTAAAATTTTCTTGAAATTATAACTTGACTTTTCTAATTATAATTTATAAAATCTGTTACGAACTTCAAATTTTTATTCTTAATCATAATATCCTTAAATATTTTGAAATTTTGTTGTCATCATGTTTAATAATTAAAAACTATGTTTAATACGGTGCTCAATTAAAGTTTAGCTTGACTCATATAATTAATGTGCATTCCATTGTAGGTAAATAGAATGTAGCATAAACATACAAAACTGCAGGTGCTAGCATACTTAGTAAGAAGAAATTTACTGAATTTATGAATAGTAGAAAGTTGAATCTTGAAGAATCGACTATATCTAATTCATTTGATACTAAGGATAAAAACGAAACTGTTACGTTAAGCCAGAATGATGGAGTAAAATCTCCAAAAATATTTAAAAAAAATATAACAGATTATAACCTGCCAAATTGAGAAATTGAAGCTATAAACGCAAGAGCGATAGAGCGAACATTTAAATTAAGTGGTATTATACTCCAAATCAGGATACTTTAAATGCAATTCAATTGGACCAATCAACTAGTAAGCGTAAGTGTTTATCATGTTTAATGAAAAAGAATATCTTTTAAATTTAATTTTTAATTTTTTGTTATGGATAAAATGTTAACTTTTTTGTTCTTATGCAAAACAATTTAAATAAATAAAATTCAAAGAAATTGCATTTATAAATGAAAAAGAAAACAAATAATAATATTATAATTAAATTTATTTGTAGTGAATGTTGGAAAGTTTAAGTTGAATAAAGACAGTGATGATGCTGATGTTAAGGAACCGACTACATCTGATACGTATGATACTAAGGGTCAAATCGAAAGTGTTACGTTAGGCCAGAATAATGGAGTAAAATCTGCTAATGTGCTTGACCAAGAGTCAAGAAAAAATGAAAAAATCGAAATAGAAAATGAGGATTCCCGAACAGTTTCAACAAATACGAAAATTATAATTTACTGTAAAAGTAATTAAGAGTTTTGAAGTATAAGTAAAATATTATTTATAATATTTGTAGATGATAGTTTTGCGACGGTCGACGAAAAAGAAGTTGTTAAGAAAAGGTACAGTAATTGTAAAAAAAATAAGTTCTAGTTAGTTCTATATAAAAGGGTGTGTGCGTGCGTGTGTTGTGTGTGTGTGTGTGTGTGTGTGTGTGTGTGTGTGTGGGTGTGTGTGTGCCTGTGTGTGTGTGTGTGTGTAATTTATTTATATATATATACGTATGTATGTTGTAACGAGTCGCGTAAAATTCACGGACGAGAGGCCACGCACGGCGCGTTCCGATAAAGTTTAAATAAAAAGATCTTGCACCTCGCGAGTTTTTTTATAAATCATTCCTGGGATATCGGCCAACATGGCAGCGGGAGGGAAAGATCCTCCGGATAAGACCAGTAAAAAGTTTCTGAAATGTCACTCACAGAATGAAGTAACAACAGTTATTTGTATTATATGTGATAATGCGTACCACCAAAGTTGTGCAAAACAAAAAAGTCTAATTTTTATTAGTGAAAGGCTAATAATATGCCAAGAACATAAAAACATAACCTCAAAAGTTGATGAAGAGGTTTTGAGTGAATCAACAAAGGCAATGATTGCACAAATAAAATCGAGGCAATCAGAAGAAATAAGGAAGGAAATACTGAAGGAATTAGAGTGTAAAGCACAAGACCTACTGAACTCAACAGTGAGAGATAGTGCAGCTGATCTTGAAATCATGCAAAAAGAAAATGAACTATTAAAACAACTTAACAGAGAACTTTTTGAAAAAAATGATCTACTGAAAGAAATTATAGGAAAACAAAAAAGTTACCAAAGAAGCAATAAATCTTTTGCTGAAATAACAAGTGCTGTGAAACCTCTACAAAAACGAGTTCCAAAACTTATAGTTAAAACCTTAAATAATGCAAGACAAACAGATGTCAAAAAAAGTATAGTAAAATGTTTAATAGATGAGAAAAGCATTCAAACAAAAGAAATATACAGCAAAAATAAAGATGAGATTGTTATTAAATGTATGAATAATGACTGTGTTGAAAATGCTGAAAGTTTATTAAAGAACTGCCTAGATGGAGATTGTGAAGTGAAAATAGAACAATTAAATAATCCAAAAATTAAAATAGTTGGAATTGATAACAATATGAACATGGATGAGAATGAAATTGAAGGAGATATAAACATAAGGAATTTCGCAAATTTTAATACTAAAGCTCAGGTGTTACACTTGTATACAAACAAGACGACAAACCTCAGTAGTGTTTTAGTGGAAGTGAGAGCTGAAATTTATAAAAACATCAGAGATAACAAGAATAGAATCTTTATTGGATGTCAAAGCTGTAGAGTTTTTGACCTGATAAATATAAAACCATGTTTCAACTGTGGTAGGTTGGGACACAATGGTACAAAGTGCAATAATAAAATAACATGCCTAAAGTGTGCAAAAAATCACAAAACTATTGAATGTGATAATGAAGTATTAGTATGTATAAACTGCAGTTACAGCAATAATAAATTTAATACAGTTTTTAATACGTGTCATAATGCAGCAGATATAAATGTATGCGAAATAATAAAAAACAAGATTAAAAAATTAATTGGAAACACTGATTATCCTGTGATACCTACATTACCAACAGTGTATACAATACCGAAGCATAATCAACTGAAGATAACTAACCAACAAAAAGAAAATGCAAACAATATACAAAGTGAGAAATTTTCTCAACAACAGCAACAACAGCAGCAAGAACAACATCGAGAACAGCAACAAAACCAACAACGGCAGCAACAACAGCAGCAAGAACAGCAACAAGAACAACAACAAAATGTTCAACATCAGCAAAAACAACAAATAGTAACAAGAAATAGCACAAGAAAAAATACAAAGACTTAAGTTTTAAATAATTAAATATGGATTTTGAATTTCTTGATAAAATACAAAAAGACTCTATTCAAAAGGAAAAAATATGTGACAATATCAATTGTCTAAATAAAATCATTAACGATAAAAATGATATTATAATGCATGTAAATATAAGAAGTATGTCTGCAAATTTTGATAAGTTAAAAATTCTATTACAAAGTCTAACTAGTAGACCATGTATTGTTATATGCACTGAAACTTTTGTACAAGTAAATTATAAAATACACGATTTAGAGGGATATAATAGTTATTATAATGAAAGTAACTTAAATCAGAATGATGGTGTCATGGTTTTTGTTGATAAGAATATTGTACACAAAACTAAAATTATTAAGTATGGAAAGATTAAAATAATAAATACTCATATCACATTAAATGATAACAGTAGTATGGAATTTTCCGCTGTATACAGATCTCATCACATACCTAAAGCAGAATTCATTCTAGATTTAAACAAGTTCTTGAATAATAAGAGAAATACTAAAAATCATTTAGTTATAGGTGATTTTAATATTGATTTACTAGAATCTGATAATATTAGTCAAGAATTCCTCTGTAACTTCTTACAAAATGGATATTTTCCTGGTTTCGTGGGAATTACAAGGTCACCTATAGGAAACTGTAAAGGATCTTGTATTGATAATATCTTCATTAAAACTAATAGCCTAAGTACAGTTACATATAAATTAAAACATTCTTTAACAGACCATTACCCTATTTTTATTGCTATAAACAAGATGAAGACTAAAAGTAAAGAACCCACTAAAATAATAGACTACAAAAAATTAAGAAACGTTGCCAAGAAAATAAATTGGAATGGAACTATGTCAATACATGATCCTAATATTGCTACTGATACACTGTTAAGCGAAATAAAAAAATGCATTGAATTAGCAAAAATAAAATTGAGGAAAGATAATAAGAAACAAAGGAAGAACTGGATTACAAATGCTATAATAAAATCGTGTGATACTAAAGAATTTTTGTATAATTTATGGCAGATGGATCGTGAGAATGATCAACTTAAAGTACAGTACAAAAGATATGCCAAAATATTAGATAAGGTAATTACAGATGCAAAAGTCAAATACGATAAAAGTCTGATCCAAAATAATACAAATAATCCCAAAAAACTGTGGGAAATTATAAACACAAAAATAGGGAAAAAAATTAAATCTAATGATACTATTAATTATATTAAAGTTGATAGTGAGAAAATAACAGATAAACGTTTAATAGCTAATAATATGAACAAGTATTTTTGTGAAATAGGTAAAAAATTGAGTGAGAAAATTGATAAATATTCGGATGCTGATTTAAAATTACCAGATATGAATGCAAGCTCCATCTTCTTAAAACCAACTAGTGCGCATGAGGTTGCAAGTATTATTAATAATTTGAAATTAAAAAATGGAGGAGTTGACAAAATAAATGCCAAAACTTTAAAAATACTTTGCAGCAATATTGCTGAACCTTTAGCGCATTTAATTAATTCTTGTATTGAAAACGCTGTATGGCCTGATGCACTAAAAAAAGCGGAAATTGTTCCTATATACAAGTCTGGAGAGAAGCATAATATATCAAATTATAGACCTATTTCATTAATATCAAATGTAGCTAAAATTCTTGAAAGAATTATATATAACAGAATTTATGATTTTATTAAAAAAAGTAATATAATATCTGAACACCAATTTGGTTTTATGAAAAAAATAGGTACAAAGAATGCTCTCAATTACATAACAAATACATTATACAATAACTTGGATCAAAGTAAACCGATACTTATAACGTTTCTAGACTTAGCAAAAGCTTTTGATACTGTAGATCATAAAATATTATTAGATAAACTTTATTGTTTAGGAATAAGAGGAAAGGCGTTGGATCTACTTTCAAGTTATCTTAATGATAGATATCAAGTAGTTAAAATAAATGTTAATGAAAGTGATAGCATGTTAATAAATACGGGTGTTCCACAAGGCACAATATTAGGACCTCTACTTTTTATACTATACATTAATGATATCCTGAAAGTGATCCCGCTAGAGACAATATTGTCATATGCTGATGACACTGCAATAATAGCAAATGGTAATACTTGGAGTGAAGCGCAAACAACTATGAATAAGTATTTAATAAAAATTGATAAGTGGTTAGCAGTAAACAAATTATCTTTAAATGTTGAGAAGACTGTTGTTATGACCTATGGTAACTACATTGATAGTGTTCCAACTCAAATAGATATTAAGATTAAGGATAGAAATATAACTAGAGTAGAAAAGTGCAAATATTTGGGAATAGTATTTGACTACAATCTGAAGTGGGATAAACACGTTCAATATATAATACAAAAAACGAAATATCTAGTCTATATTTTCTATAAAATTGCCAAATCAATGCCAACAGAAATATTAAGAATGATATATTATGCATTTTTTCATAGTATAATAAGTTATGGAATATTAGCTTGGGGTGGAGCTTATAGAAATAATAGAGATTTATTGCAAAAATTACAGAATAAAATTTTGAAAGTTATTAATAAAAACAATTTTGTTGAAGATAATCCTATGCACTTGGAACAACTATTTACTTTTGAGGCGTTAAAATATCATTATACAGACCTAAAAAGCCAATATCTTGCAACAACTAGTATAACTAGGAGAAAAAACTTAACTATACCTAAAAATATCAAAAGGGTTAGCGACAAAAATAGTTTTAAAAAAGCAATTACAACTTTTAACAATTTACGAAATGAGTTTAAAACTTTAAATATAACTAAAAATTCTCATAAAAAGTTGCTAAAAGATTGGATAAGATCTAATTAAGAAGCGCTGTGATACAAATTTACTGTTTTGTATATAATTTATCGCTTTATATAAAATACGAAAATTGTTAAGAAACGAAAATTTTATATGCTTAGTTTTTAAGTCACTTTTAGTATTAAGTTAGTATTAAGTATATATATATTTTTTTATTTAATATTTTGTATAATTTTTTTTTTGTTTTTTTATGTCTTAATACCAGACCTGCGTATAGGTAACTAAGTTTACCTCTGCAGGGTTTTGCAGTTTGTATATAAACTGTATCTCTTTCTGGTTTTCAATAAATAAATAAATAAATATCTTCCGATGATTTTAAGCCTAAAATGAAAATAATCCCCGGAGGGATTTTCAAATAAACTCGACATTTGATCATTTTCGTAGGTTATCGTGACTATTTTCTATATTGTATCTTGTATTTAGATTTTTTAGGCTTTAAAAATATATTTCAATATTAGAAATAAGTTTATAAATTCTTAATACTCATTAAACTTTTAAAATTCATATAAATTTTTTTAAATACTGCTCAAAAATTTAATTTTTTAACTTCTTATTTCAAATATTTTTCTGTGCGCTCGAAGTTTCTTTTTTTTTTCTTTCATCGAGGATAAATTTGGTATTCCGTTGCCATGGCTGCGATAAATAAACTTATGCTGATTTTACGGTTAGTAAAAATGCCGAAGGCAAGAACACACGATGAAAATCGTCATCAAATTTGTTTACTTTGCTTTGGAAAAACTAAAGTAATGATTCCTGTAAAAGGAGAATTAAGAGTGCTTGTTGAAAAACAGTTTGAGTACGATACTAGTGATGACCGATTACCTCTCGTTCTATGCAGTAGTTGCAAAAGAGATTTATACAGAATTAGAAACGATGAAGATATAAGTGTGAATCTACCAAAATTTTCTGATCTTCAACCTTTGAAGAAATCTACTAGATCAAGCGACGATGTTTTATGTGCTTGTCATATTTGTGAGCTTGCGAGAAAACCCCCTCCTGGAAAATTTTCAAACTTTGCAAAGAATAATGTTATGCCTCAGCGACATGGAATACTTGTTGATGTGACAAATATAAAAGTTCCAAGTAAGCTATTAAAACATATCTTTTTCTAGTTATAATAACTACAATATAATACTACAATTTTAATCTAGATGAAAGAAAATCACCTTCCGTTGAAAGCCGGTGTAGTTACTGCTTTTCTTTGTTGGGAAAAGGAAAATCTCATAAATGTAACTTTACCGTACGCTTGGAGAATTTGACTGAAAACATTATGCAAACAAGCCCAAGAGCTACAGATCAAGTAATTTCATCTTTGCTTAAACGCAAAATGATTACAGAAAATACACAAAATACTACAACTCTATCACTTTCTCAAACACGCGTTAAGCCTCTTAAAGTTGCTATTGGTTCACAAAATAACAAAGCTTTAAGCAAACCTGAGCTTTTTTCTGCAGACGATTTTTTAAAAATCCAGACGAGTTTACATTTGAGCCAAACGAAGACACTTGCGATTGCTACAGCTTTACGAGTAGCTACGAAAAATGCTAAGGTCGTGGAACCGCATTTGAAAAAAAAACTATCAATTAAAAGTCACTGTGTTGATAATTATTTTGGTACTATAAACTTTGACTTTGTTCACGTCAAGGCTGATAAAGTTTCATCTGCAGCCGAAACAGTCGCTTACTGCACAAATCTTGATGGTTTAATAGAACACATTAAAGAAAAACGCTCATTGTACGAATTTCACTTGAAGTTTGGTATTGACGGGGGAGGGGGTTTTCTGAAGATATGTTTATCCATTCAATCTACTTCAGAAAGTGAAAAGCTAAATAGACACCGGCAAAAGTTCGAAGATGGTATTTCTGCTAAACGGTTTAAAGATTCAGGTGTTAACAAATTATTGATACTAGCATTAGCAAACAATTCTCAAGAAAATTATGAAAATGTATCGCAGCTGCGGTCTGCAATAAAAATAAACAACTTTCAGGGAACTATTGCGACAGATTTAAAACTTGCTAATATTATGGTTGGCATCATGTCGCATAGCAGCTTTTACCCTTGCACTTGGTGTTTCGCATCGAAAAATGATTTAAGTAGCTGCGGAATACCGAGAACAATAAATAATACGTTTCAAAATTATATAAACTGGCATCAAGCCGGCTCTGTCAAAAAAGATGCGAAGAATCATAAAAATTGTATTCATCCGCCTCTTTTATCAACTGATGTAGACAAAACATTTCTTCAGATAATACCTCCACCTGAACTTCATTTGATGCTAGGTGTAGTAAATAAATTGTATAGACACTTATTGGCTGAATTCGAGAAAGACGCTCTTCTATGGGCACAATCATGCCATGTCACTCGTGATATACGTCAGGGTAATACAAGTTTTAATGGCAATTCGTGTAAGATATTGTTAGACAAACTTGATTTCCTGCGTTCACGAAATCACAATTTGGGATGTTTGATATATGTAAATGCTTTTGAGCACTTCAAAAATGTTGTACATGCCTGCTTTGGAAAAAATCTTGACCCAACTTTCAAAGATAAGATTAATGCCTTCAAGCAAAGTTATTTACATTTAAATGTACCAATAACGCCCAAAATTCATGCAGTATTTTTTCATGTGCCTGACTTTTGCGAAGAAGTTCAGATGGGACTTGGATTTTATAGTGAACAGGCTATGGAATCTGTCCATGCTGATTTCAAATCTGTGTGAGAGAAATATAAAGTTTTTAAGAACCATCCAGAATATGCAGAGAGGTTGCAACGTGCTTTATGTGAATATAATAGTTTACATTCATTTTAATTATTGTAGATAATAAAGATATTTTTTTAATGTAATAAAATGATCGCAAAGTTTGAAAATTTGAATACGGTTTTGAAAATTTTAATACCTATTGAGCATTTATAAACTTATTTCTGATGTTGAAATATATTTTTAAAACCTAAGAAATCTAAATACAAGATGCAATATAGAAAATAGTCATGATAACCTACGAAAATTATCAAATATCGAGTTTATTTGAGAATCCCTCTAGGGATTATTTTCATTTTAGGCTTAAAATCATCGGAAGATATCCCAGGAATGATTTATAAAAAAACTCGCGAGGTGCAAGATCTTTTGATTTAAACTTGATCGGAGCGCGCCGTGCAAGAAAGGGGCATGAGACGTCATCTCATCTCCAGAGCGGAGAAGGAGCGGGGGGGGGGGGGGCACGGCCGCGGAGAGGAAGAACCAAGACCGCTCGACTACTCACGCCGTGTGCCTCGTGAAGGAGGCCAAGCAATAGCGTTTGTCGTTGACATAAAACCTACCTGGAAACCGCCTGTACCATCGCGTACGGGAGAGTCCGTAGTTTATTCCCACTATGTTTCCTACTCGAAAATATAATTTGTTAATTTTTTATAATCAATTATCAACAAAAAATCGCATTTTTAAGTTTTTTTTATTGTGAAATGAAAACTATTAAAGCAATCTTAATGGATGAATTGTAGAGAATTGAATTACGAAGAGATTGACGGATCGGATTAATAGAACCGAAGAAAAGTTTGCTTTTTCGTACAAATTTGCCATTTTTTAATATTAAGAGTTGAAAATTTGCACAATGATAGCTATTCATAAGTACTTTATGTGTGCAAACCCTGGACTCGGTCGGATTAATAGTTTTCGCACAATCCCAATTTTAATTTTTCTTTGCAATATTTTCGCGGAGGGCTGGATGCGTTTCAGGTCGTCTGATTGAAGTCTAAAAAACGGATTTAGAAACTAGACGTGAACAGCAACAAAACGTCTATACTGATTTTTCGATAAAATGCGTTTAAGTGGGTCAAACACTATTATAAACATGAGCGATAACGGCCGAACGCGCGAGAGCGGTCGAGTGGTGGGGGTGGTGCAGGCCGAGGGGAAAGGTATATATAGTATACGCGCGCACTGCGTGCAACTTCCCGCCGCTTGCCCAGCCTCCAGCTCTTAATATTAAAAATGGCAAAGTTATGAATTTTTACGAAAAAGCCAAATTTTCCGGCTTTTCCGGCTGTTCTCCGGTTCCAATTATCCGATCAGATCGTTTGACCCGTCATTGTCTTTGTAATTCCATTCTCTACAATTCAACCATCTAAAAAAACGCAATTTTTGTTGATAATTCTTTATAAAAAGTTAACAAATGAAATTTTCGAGTAGGAAACATAGTGGGAATAAACTACGGACTGTTCGGCATGTGATGGTACAGGCGGTTTCCAGTTAGGTTTTATGTCAAAAAGTCAATCATTTGAAGCTCTATTGCTTGGTCTAAAGAGGGACAATCCGCCGCCATGTTAAAGGATGCCACCGAGGACGCCGACGTTCTGCCATTTTGCTGGTGCGACATGAAAGAGGAAGAGAGAGAAATGGAGAGTGCGAGACTGTGCCTGCGGAGTGGAGCGGAGACTCCACTTCCCGCATACGGACCAGCTGTAATGAGATTGCAGCGAGAAAGAGTTTACACTTCACCCCACCGTCGCTTTCTACAGTGTTAGAGGTAAGGGCTAGCCCGCGGCAACCGCGGACGTTTATCAGGGCCACACTACGAATAGTATCGTGCCCTCAAGATACAAGGGCTCTGAACAGTCCATCGTGAAGAGGGCCGCACGCGATCGCAACCCTCTCCGATTCCGGCAGCGTGTTCAGCGACGGTCGTGCAGAACACGCATACGGCGCTCGACCTACACGAATTTATACTTTTATTGTCCATCTGATTTATATGTTAAAGTAGTTGTATGATATTTATTTAATCGTTCTTTGGAATACAGCTTTTTGTTGTTCTTGTTAAATCGTTGTGCCATTAATTAACCCGGACCCGCCTGCTCCCCGCATCGAGTTAGGCCAAAGCAAGGCTACATCGCTGCTCGCATTGCGAATGGATTAGTGTTTGCGTTTTCGTGCTCCTTCCATGTCGCTAAAATGAGCGCGTCGAGTAAACTCCACGCGAAGCCGAATCCTCGCGGATTCGGCGTATACGTGGGAACCGCCTGCACAGCTATATCGAGGTAAGGCTACAGCGGCGAGTCGCCGTGGGCCGCCTCCAAGGTAAGAGCTGCGATAAGCCGCACACACGCGTTGCGTGTAGCGCACGCCTGCAGGATATTAGCTCGGTTAATAATTACATTGTTATTAACAATTGAGCACTCCGTTATAATGTATATATGTTAATAGCAAGTTACAAACTCATTGCTGAAGGAAGAGAACAATACAAGGTGAACAACAAAAAAGTCAGTATCGCTGAGTTTTACAACGTTTATATCGTATTGTTCTTTAAGGAAAATAACTATATTTATATTTGCAGGTTTACCTCGGCCTTGACATTGAGGTCGATAAAGACGTTTGGGAAAGTTTGCAATTGAAAAAATCACCAAGGACGTATTTGCGAGATTTGGCTCAAATGATTTGGACGCCTTATTACTTAGTAAATCGAGCACTAAATGTAGAAACAGTTAAATTTTAATTGCCAAATCGTTCACCACGAAAACAAATAGAAGAAGACAAAATGCAATTCTTAAATGGTAACGTACTTAATTAATGTAGATATTTAAAGGCGAGAATACGCTTTGAATAATATTAAAAAATGAATATGATTCAAACAAGTAATGGTTAAATATTCTGTTAGTGCTTCACGTTTTTGTGCACATATTTATCATGGCGGAGTTTATTTATTAATTTTTTTTCAAATATCTTTTTCAAATATCGGTATAACCTTAACAATTGTTTTCGTTATACATTCGAATTGTATACGAAATATAACGCGCTATATAACCATCCCTACTATAAAAGCAGAACAAAATTTGGGCTGTTAATGTAATATAAATAAATAAACAAATTCGAGTTTTAGTGTACTGTCGTCTTATTGACAAACATATAAAAATGAAGTATATAAATTATCACTTACACACACACATATATATATATATATATATATATATATATATATATATATATATATATATATATATATATATATATGTGTGTGTGTGTAAGTGATAATTTATATACTTCATTTTTATATATATATATATATATATATATATATATATATATATATATATATATATATATATATATATATATATATATATATATATATATATATATAGAAGAAGGGTGGTGACTTGTCGTGGCAGTGGAGCACCGTGAGAGAGTGATGACTGAAAGTCATTGCATCAACTCCACGGGGCACCTGGGACTGGGGAAGACGTATGACCGAGTAGCCCGCTGGTACTATTAGCCTGTCATGTACTATGATGTGCGCCACTTTGTACAGTCGTGTCTTGAATGTTTGAAGCACAAAGTTCCCGAAACTGGACCAATAGAATTACTCAAGAAGCGGATAGTAGATCCTGGGCCGTAGGGGTAGCCGATTTTATGGAATTCCCGCCAAGCAAAAGTCAGTTTAAAACTTGCAGGTATTCCAAGATCTCATCACGCGCTGGATTGAGCTGAAGCGGATGGGAAGTCGGTGGCTCGCGCCATAGAGTAGCTTATCCTGTTTCGATTGGAAAATCCAAATTAGCGGATGGGAAGTCAGTGGCTCGCGCCCTGGAGCAGCTTATCCTATTTCGATGGGAAACTCCAAATTATCTACTTACGGACAATGGAAAGGAGTTTATAAATAAGTACCTGGCCGAGACGCTGAAGGACTATGGAGATGTGACCACGTCATCATACCATCCCCAAGCCAATCCAGTGGAGAGAAGTAACCCCGGACCCTAAAGATAATGATAGTGACCTTTGTAGCGGCTATGCAAGTAACCACGAGAGTATCACCTGCCTTTCTGAATTTTGGACGAGACCCAAAGCCTGTGAAGTGTTTGAGGAGAGAAGTAGAGGCAAAACAACTTATAACCAGTAGCGACCCGGAAGTGTGAATTAATTTAGGACGACGTCTTAATGCCTTACGCGACCTAGTTATCAGACACACTAACTCAGCGAAAGAGAAACAGGCGAAATATAACAATAAGGGCCGAAAAGGTGCGCTCTTTCAAGTGGGAGATTTAGTGATGAGAGCGACCCATTACCTGTCCAACAAGGACAAGCGTTTTTCAGACAAGCTAGCGGATCGATTTGACGGCCCATTTGCCATCAAAGAGGTGAAATCTCCGCTGGTTTATGTCCTAGAGATGGGAAATGACCAGAGATTACCCAAGACACACGTGAAGGAGTTGAAGAGATATATTCCCCCGAGCGGAACAGCCCGAACAGCGACCTAAGTTTTTTTTTTTGTGATGTTACAGGACTTGCGTCCACAATGTTCCGAGCAAGAGGAAGTCGTCGAGGCAGAACTAGCAGGAAGGACCATCAGCCTTAACCCAATTTCCAGGAATCTGCGGGTTGACTGCTGCCCACTGATGAAA
Organism: Gastracanthus pulcherrimus; assembly: GCA_949152435.1. NCBI lineage: Eukaryota > Metazoa > Arthropoda > Insecta > Hymenoptera > Pteromalidae > Gastracanthus > Gastracanthus pulcherrimus. The sequence goes on from OX424574.1 coordinate 116,173,259, forward strand.
GGGCGCAGCAGGTGGAAGCAATGGCCCTCTCCAGCAGCCCCACGCCTCTCCTGGCCGACAATTCAATGGCCAGTTATGATTGGGAGGCAGCGGTGGAAAGGGAGGACGCCCTCCAAGAGAGCAACCGGGTCTTTAATGCCTTGAGGATGGCGGCCAGATCCCGGGAGCCTCCACGGGTTCTGCCACCTATGTACCCATCAACGATGGAATCGGGAGCTATTGGTGGAGTCGGAGAACCAACGCTCCCAACAGGGGAAAAGGGTGGCGCAACCCTCTCCCCTAGCGACCCCATCGACACCCAGCCAAAAGAAGGTGAGGCCAAGAGAGACAATAGCGACCTTGCCGCAACGCGGAGAGGGAGAAGGAGCGACCCTCAATAGACCCTGGAGTGAAGCGATTCCAACTAAAATACTACATAGCGTAACGAAATACCACGTCATAAATATTAAATCTGTTTCAGATAAGATTTAATAATACGTTGCTAGGTTCTCGAATCAGAAAATACGTGAGACACATTTATCAAAGTACCTATTTGCCTAGAGAGGACACATTCCCGTAATATTATACTAATTACAGTAAGTCTACCACGCTGATCGATCAGATAATAAAACTGATACCCATCCATCTAATTTAAAATAGTTTTAGTGTTTATCCACAAACTTTTAGTACCATAATCAGACATCTCTGATCAACCAAAATTTAACAAAACGTCGCCACTATTACAAATGGAGGAATACGTGAGATACGTAGGGTGGCCATATTCCCGTAATGCAATGTAAATTATAGTAAGTCAAGTACACTCTTCGATCAGATCATAAAGCTAATGCCCTGCTGTCTAATTTGAAGTAATTTTAGTTTTTATGCACAACCTCTGATTGGGTTCATCAATTTTCTTCTGATCCGCCCCCCCCCCCCATCCCCCCATCCCGGGCAAGTTGGACAATATACTATTTCATCCATGAAACGTCATCAGCGACCCCACATACCTATAGGCGGTCAATATACGTAGTGTTTTAACAATGTAAAGTAAACTAGTTAACTCGCTTGGATAATTCCGGTAGGCAACGGTACAGAAAATATACTGAGGTGTTTTAGCTATATACGTATTATTGTCAAAAACAACTAAAATAGTTTTTATTTATACTCACTACGACTGTGTTTTATCGGTATAGTAATAAATAGAACGCTGTATCGGAAAGAATCTAGTCTGAGGTATTTCTATGCCACTAATATTAAATCTTCGCAAACTGCTCATAAACGCTATTGGCACTTTGGAGAGCTCTCCAAAGTACCCATTAAAGGTATGGCACTTTGAGGAGCTCTTCAAACTGACTGAAATCTCCTCAAACTGCCCAATGTCGCAAAATTTTCTCCTCAAACTGACACTTACATATACATACACATATATATATATATATATATATATATATATATATATATATATATATATATATATATATATATATATATATATATATATATATATATATATATATATATATATATATATATATATATATATATGTATATATATATTTATTTGCATTTTGCATACTTCCATTGCAAGGTGCATCCATTTGGCAAAATGCAACTATATTTACCATAATATCTCTTGTAAGACCGTTGACCGAAAACTGTAGCTTTCATTGACTGGTTACACACATACAAAAATTCAAAAATAAGTGACCTGGGATTAATTAAGACCTCGGCTACATTGTTATATGTTTGTCAATAAGACGACAGTACACTAAAACATATATATATATTTAAAACGCAGAATTTAAAAAATGTAGAAATTCTGAATTACGAACTTTAGGAAATTTACGAAATTCGAGTTTTAGTGTACTGTCGTCTTATTGACAAACGTATAACAATGTAGCCGAGGTCTTAATTAATCCCAGGTCACTTTTTTTTGAATTTTTGTATGTGTGTAACCAGTCAATGAAAGCTACAGTTTTCGTTCAACGGTCTTACAAGAGATATTATGGTAAATATAGTTGCATTTTGCCAAATGGATGCACCTTGCAATGGAGGTGTGCAAAATGCAAATAAATCGGCAAAATCGCTTTCCATTTTCGAAAATCCACGCGATGATTTGTTATATGATATAGAATCGGATTTCGCGAACGTTAAAATAACGTGCTTATCGACAATATAGAAGCAAAAACTTTGATCGATACCGGAAGTCGGGTAACTGCTATATCGGAAAATTTCATTACGCAAATTTGAATGTTTTCAAAAATCATCCGACCTTTCCCATAAGCGGAAAAATGATTAAAGGCGGTACGGGAGGCAAATTAACGCGTCTAGAAATCCAAGTATTATTGAAAGTCTTATTGGGGAAATTAGAAACTAACATAATTTTTATTGTAGTACCAATATTGGTTAAACCATGTATTTTGGGCTATGATTCTCATAAAGCGCTCAAAATGTTAATCGACACGGTTAATGAGTAAATACTTTTTACATTAACCATCAAGATGGTATTTCTCAGTACACAGATGTACGATTATGCTCAAATGAGTATACGTCTCTGCATATTGAGGAAACAAACGAGTATCCCGAAAACAGGGATTATTCGAATTTCAATGAATATAACGTAAATTTCTTACGATATTTACACAATTGAAATCGACCAAAAAATAATATCTTGCTATAAAAATCCAAAGGATGAGCAAAAATTGAAATCACTTGTAATAAGTCATATATAAGTATTTGTGAAGAAACTCGAACTATTGACGATAAACGAGTATACATCCAAACCGGATTCTATTCCTAAAAAGTACAGAAAAATAATTGAAAAAGAAATCGAACAAATGTTCAAACTTTGAATAATTAGACGCTTGATTAGTCCTTGTACAAATCGCACCGCAGTCTTAAAAAGGAAAGAAGGCTCGTTTGGATTTTCCTTATACGCCCATGAATTAAATTAATGACTCATCGATGCACCTTTATTACACCGTCGGAAATCGATAGAATATCGGACAAGTGCGATGATAAACGTGTCACAAATAGTATCAATTTCATCTGTAATCATTACGAGCCATCAGAATAATTAATAATTTCAATATCGTTCTATAAGTTTAAGCGCAAATGGAAAAAAAGTTAAAAATATAAAAAGGAAATTAACTTTACTTTATAAATAATTATTTTCAGCATAGACTAAATAAGTAATAAGTATTTACGAAACTATATGAAATTAATATGCTAATATTATATTTTCTAAATAAGCTTGTATAACAAATATATTATTTTCGAATAAATTACATTACATCTATTTGTATGTAAATATCTTTCTATATTTACATACAAATAGAATCAGTGTATATTAGTAACATTTATACATTATGGTTCCGATAATTCCATATCGTTTTGTATGAAACCTATAACCTAACCTACATGCATGAGCACATAAGGTTAAATTCCAAGAATATCGCTGTGCAATGGGATACAAAGGGTCTTGTATCTTTGCATATACAAAGAATGTATAAGCAAATGGTCGATTCCGAGAAATATCCATTATGACTGAATATACACACATTTACTGTACGATTATAATTTAAAACTAACATTAAAATTGTCTTCTTATATAATTAGTTAAAAGTATTTTGCAATAAACCAAAGTAAATAATCTACTAAAGTAGCCTATTCAACACATTGTGAAAACGTTTTTATTAAAAATAAATATATATTTTACGTTGAAAGAATATTGAACAAATAATAGATCGCAGTGATTATCAATTATAACCAAGTATTTCGTTGCAATGTTAAATATAAAATAACGTTAACTTTAAGTTTGTAAGTTAGATTGTAAACAAGAAAATATTAAAATTTTATATTCGAACCTCCATAATTAAAATAAGTTATAGTATGTAACAAATATTAATTATATACTTCATTATATTTCTAGTTAAAAATAAACATCCTATATAGTTTAGGCATTGTTTAACAAACTTCGCACCAATATATCATAAGATACGTATGGGCATCTTCTATCTCTCTGTCATCGACCTTCCCTCTCTCTCTCTCTCTCTACACATACTGCGGAAAAGAAGAGCAAAGGATCCACCACCGAAAATCGATAGGAGAGGGAACGAAGGGCGGTCCGAAAGAGGGTCTAAAGTTCCGTCGCTTTCTTATTGGCTGTTGAAGAGCCAATCAAGGGTACGCTTCCCTGAATCACCAATGATAGTACTTCAACTCTTAGTACTACACAAAAAAAAGCGTCGGAAAAGCTTGGGTCGGAGGGTAGAAGCCTCTCGATGCATTCTCCAAAATAGCAACAACTACCTCAGCATAGCTCCAGCAACTAAGCAGAATTTAGACGCTATCTACGAACTTCGGTAGTCGACGCCAATCTTGCTCAGCCGACGCCAAATTCAGTCTCCAGGGCTTACCGGCGCCAACCTTGTTCAGTCAACGCCAATCTTGTTCAGTCGCCGCCAAATTCAGTCTCCAGGGCTTACTGGCGCCAAAATTGTTCAGCCGACACCAATTTTGTTCGGCCGACGCTAACCTTGTTCAGTCGACGCCAATCTTATTCAGCCGACGCCAACCTTGTTCAGACGACGCCAACTTTAGTTTCCAGGGCCTACCGACGCCAACCTTGTTTAGTTGACCCAACTCCGGTCTTCCAGTTCCTCAGGCTTACCTAAGCCAGTCTCTGATCTTCAGTCTCGACCAACCCTGTTCGTCCAGCTTCTATCTCTGTCATCGTAGAGAGAGCAAAAAAGAGAGAGACTGGGAAAGAGAGAGAGAGAGTGTTTACTTCACAAATAACAGATAAATAGTAAGTTGAATCTTATTTTGCTGTCTAAATCTATTCTACAATTCTGGTCTACACACTATCCTTTCGATATAATATTATATTCCGCCAATAAGTGTACAGTGGTCTAACAGTATTGGAGGTAGGTCTTGTATATTTTTTCTGTGTCCTATTCCTTCCCAGTAAGTGCGCTCTTTGGGTCACCTGGAATCTGACGCTCCTTGAACGGCCCCTAGCAACACTTATTCCATCTCTCACATTGTCATTTCCCTTACGACAGGGACATTGCTTTAACCTAAAATATCTAATCCCACGCTAATGCACTAGAGTGTATGCGTAAAAATAAATATTTAAAATAAGACGTCTACTTAGGACGTCACACATTTCTGGGTGCTCAAATCCGGGACGAATAGGTAAAAGTTAAACCATTATCCTTCAATATTCTTATTTTCTGCTTATTTCAAATCAGTGTTACTGTTAATTTTTATTGAAAAATATACTAAATCAGTTAAAAAAGTATAGATATCCCTATGTCTAATTCCGTTTGTCTAAATCCGTTCTTCTAATATCCGCTTACTAAATCAGTTTAAAAAAATACAGAAATCCGTTTGTCTACTTCGCTCGTCCTAAATCTGTTATATTCTAACTCCGTTAATACTAAATCCGCTATTAAAAAAATATACTAAACCTGTTTAATTTGTTGCTAAATCCGATTATTAAAAATCTTAAATCCGTGTACAACTAAATCTGTCAATTAAAAATTTCGTTTGTCCTAAATCTGTTATTATTATTATTCGAAAATTACAACTCAGTTAATACTAAATTCGTTATCATAAATTTGTCCTAAATTAGTTTGAAAATCTGCTAAAGTTAATTATTATAAAATTTGCTATAATTTTATTGAAAAACGCGAATCCGTTTTAAATTATAAACCCGTTCATAATTAAAACGACCAACTAAAAAATTTGTTTTTTAATGAGCTAAATCTGTTTATTAAAAAAATATATTATAATCAACTAACTAAATCCATTTTTCTATGAAAAAATCATTGTTGCTAAATTCTTTTCTAAAAGAAAAATATTATTTTAACTAAAAGTCTTAAATCTCTTCTGTCTAACTCAAATTATTTTAAATTATATATCAAGGATAGTCAACATTAATCGTCTTGGGACTTACACCGAGAGAGAAACCCGATAATGAAGACAGCTCTGCTCACGGTTCTTTTGAGGTGTGGTTTTAAACATGGGTGTTACAACTCTAACGAGTGGAGATTGTTCAATCAATCAAAATATTAAAAAGCAGTACAAGAACATGTTTGATTTAGACATGAAAATTGATGAATTTGATTGGGTTCCTAAAATCATATGCGCAATATGTAGGAAAATGCTACAGAAAGACAAAAATGGTAAAACTGAAGTAAAAATGAAAGTGCCTACGATATGGAAGGAACCTTTAAGAAAAGAAGACTGTTATTTTTGTAATACGAATTTGCATGGAGTTAATAGTAAAAACAAGTCGCAAATTAATTACGCTAACGTTGAAAGTGTCACGAAACCTATATATGAATCGTCAATTGATAAAAGAGAAGATCCACTGGGTATGTACGCAAGTGGAAGTATGGATCTTGAGGAAAATTTAGAAAGACATGATGAAGATGAAATCTTAGAAGAAGAAATGGAGGAAGGAGATATTATTGCGGAAGAAGAAATAGCGCCTGATGAAGACAATGACGTTGCTAGTACAAGTGATACAAGTGACGAAGAATACATCCCCTACAATACTAAGAAGGAGAAAGGTCCACTTACACAGGAAAAAGTGAATGATCTCATACGCGATTTGGGCCTACCAAAGGATGGGGCGGAGTACTTGGCTTCATGGCTAAAAGAAAATACTAATGAAGCTGGAAAAATTAAAGTTTCTTACAACCGAGACAGAGATAAGAAATATCGTGATTATTTCGCTAAAGATGAAGAATTTTCCTTAGTTTACTGCAAAGATATAGTTGGGTTGATGAATTGCTTTAAACATGGATGTTACAACCCTAACGAGTGGAGATTGTTCATCGATTCGTCAACGAGAAGTTTAAAAGTCGTTCTGTTACACAATACAAATGTTTATGCAGCCGTTCCCATAGGATATTCGGTAATACTGAATGAAGAGTACTGTAACATGAAAGTAATATTAGACCGAATAAAATACAATGATCATAAATGGCAAATATGTGGGGATCTTAAAATCATAACAATACTTCTGGGGCAACAATCGGGATCCACAAAATATCCTTGCTATTTATGTGAATGGGATAGTAGGGATAGAAAGAATCATTACATAAAGAGTGTCTGGCCCCTTAGACAAAAGTTCGAACCGGGTTGTAAGAATATAAAAGATAAGCCACTTGTTGATCCATCAAAAATTCTTATACCACCTCTGCACATTAAATTGGGACTTATGAAACAATGGGTAAAATCTTTAGACAAAGATGGTAGCTGCTTTAAGTATCTGCGAAATCAGTTTCCCAAATTAAGTGATGCTAAAGTAAATGAAGGAATTTTCGATGGCCCTCAGATTCGTAAGATGATAAATGATGAAATTTTTGTTACGAAAATGAATCATACAGAGAGAGAAGCATGGTTATGTTTCAAGGACGTAATTAAAAACTTTCTTGGAAATCATAAGAGCCCAAATTACCAACAAATAGTTTTAAATTTAGTAAATAGTTACAAAAATCAAGGCTGCCTAATGAATCTAAAATTACACTTTTTATATTCGCATGTTGATGAATTTCCAGAAAACCTAGGTGATTACAGCAGGGAGAGAGATTTCACCAAGATATCAAGGAAATGGAGCGCAGGTACCAAGGAAGATGGGACGTAAATATGTTAGCAGATTACTGTTGGTCGTTAAAAAGAGATCTACCATCAACATCGGAGAAGCGGAAGCGTAATCCACTTCGTAGATCATTTGACAATAAAATAGTTCGTTACCATAAAAAAGAGTAATGGGCTTAATATTTTTACGGGTATTTTATTGAATTGCATATACTTCTAACAAATTTAAAGTAAATGAAGGAGCAGCAAACTATGATATAGTTTTAAAGGATACGATTGTACTTGCATATACATTGTTCTTTGCTTTATGGTTTACATTACCTTTTGCATTGTTTCAGTTTATAACTAATTTTTTCACTCTCTTTACGTCCATGACCTTGAACTAACCTTGAACTGACCATAAATATAACCTTATGGGACTATACTGACCCTGGATTCGGATTCAGCGACCCCAAAAACCCCTAAATGTCATGGTTTGACTCTACTTTTTATGAATCTTTATGATTTGACCTTCAACTGACCTTGACCGTGATCTGATAGGGTTGTAATAAGCCCGGATTCAGATACAGCGCCCCAAAAAACCCAAGATACCATGGTTTTAGTGTATTTTTCATGTATTTCGATAATTTGACCTTCAACTGACCTTGAGAAAGTTCTGATGGGGTTAAACTGACCCCGGATTCGGATTCAGCGACCCCAAAAACCCCTAAATGTCATGGTTTGACTCTACTTTTTATGAATCTTTATGATTTGACCTTCAACTGACCTTGACCGTGATCTGATAGGGTTGTAATAAGCCCGGATTCAGATACAGCGCCCCAAAAAACCCAAGATACCATGGTTTTAGTGTATTTTTCATGTATTTCACACAAAAACCCCAAGATACCATGGTTTTAGTGCATTTTTCATGTATTTCGATAATTTGACCTTCAACTGACCTTGAGAAAGATCTGATGGGGTTAAACTGACCCCGGATTCGGATTCAGCGACCCCAAAAACCCCAAGATACCATGGCTTTAGTGTATTTTTCATGTATTTCGATAATTTGACCTTCAACTGACCTTGAGAAAGATCTGATGGGGTTAAACTAACCCTGGATTCGGATTCAGCGATCCCAAAAACATATAAGTACCGTGGTCAAGTTTTTGGGACTTACAATTTTTTTTTGTGGGGCTGTGTTATTAAAATCATCTATTTAAAAATGATATGAAACCAGTTATTCAATCGCTTTAACTCTTTACATTGTAAAACACTAGATAAAATATTATATATATTATAAGTTGTATATTTTATTATAAGAAAGTATACATATATCCTTCGGAATAGTTTTATACAAATTAGATAGTAACCGCCAAGATAGGTTAGTTAGTAAGAAATATTACTAGTGCCAAAATTAAATAAAATTATATTTAACTCTTTGTAAGTTAGTAATTTGTGCATTATTTTTAGTGAGACAAATATATATTCCTTATAAAAATGTCATTTTATTTTTTCTTCTTCTACTTTACATGTTTATTAAGTAGTTTATATAAACGGATATTTTTATATTTTTCTGTGAAGAATAGGAAACTATCCAACGGCCAACGCAGACGGCGAATTAACGCTTTGAGATGACAATTAGAGGCAAATAGGGAGACCTTTATTGCTCCACAAGTGCATGCAGCATTTAGAGGAAGTAGAGAGGAAAAAAAAAATAATTGTGAAAATATGGCTTTAACATCCGTCGCATGAATGTATACGTTTCATGCATTTATAATTACGGAGACGTAACATCGTTAGAAATTACAATAGGATAACAAATAAATAAAATAAAAAAATATTACTATTCTTCTAATTCCTCTTAGCACCTATATCTCACATATGACCTTAGTTAAACTCAAGATACTTGGCAATAATCTTTTTATTTTTTACATAATCTCTTTAAAAAATAAATATATATATATATATATTTTTTTATTATTTAAATTTTATATGTCATTTTTACTTTTCAATTCATAGTTGAATTAATTCAAGAAATTTCTGATTTCTCTCTTTTTACTTTAATAAAAACAGTAGTTTTCAGTTACGTTAGTTTTTAGAAATGGTTCCTTTTACAAAATAATAGAGAAATTTAGGAAATTTTAGAGAACTTTTTGAAAATTTACCATTTTCAAAACACTCGAAATTCTTAATAAAATTTAGTTTAAATTTAAACTCATCAAATTTATTTAATTTTTAGCATTCTTAAAAAAGAAAAAATATCTTCCTATATGAATGTAGGAAGAATAACCAGGAAACAAGCCCAATTAGATGAAAAGCTTAAATTAGAAATAGAAGCATACTATCCGTTAGGTAAACAACCAAAACCCTCTAGTCCCACCAACTCTACCAGCTCAACAGAATTTCAAACCGCCGAATCTACTAGTGAAGCTTCGTCACATACTAGTGATAACGAAGCCACACTCGTAGACAAAGGTGACCAGAGCAACTCCTCCATTAATATAACAATTAAACAAATAGCGGTCCCATTATCAAGTAACATTTGAACCAAAACTAATACAATGGTGGACGGAGACGGTGCCGGCGACAGGATCGTCTAACTAGTCTCAGTACCAGGGCCGGATACTCAATCCGTAAAGCTGAAAGATGCACGTAAGGTGGTACCCGAATTCAATGGGTCAGATATACCCTTAAGGTAATTTTTAGAAGGATGTACGGATGCGAATGAAGTGATTAATGAGACCTCAGAAGCCAATTTAGTTAAACTCCTTCGAACTAAAATTTCTGACGAGGCTCGCGGTGCCCTCACCGGACAGACCTTTTATAATATAGAAACCCTTCAGGACTACCTAAAATAAATATTCGGATTGAAGAAAGCAGTCCACCAATTGTTAGGCGAACTCGGTAACGAATTCCAAAAAGACCATGAGAGCGTACTAACCATTTGCCAATAGAATTAAGGATACAGGAGTTAGAATTTTAGAAGCCGAAAAAGTTCAAAACAATGAGGTATCGGATGAATTTAAAACTAGCACCGAGAATTGTATAATTGATTGTTTCAAACGTGGATTAAAGCCAGATATAGAGCAACGCATGGCAAATAAAACGGATATAATGGACATTATTAAAGAAGCAATAAAAACAGAATATCTGATCGAGTCCAGAAGAGAATTGCGCGAAAAACATGCCCCTAAGGCAGAAATAAAAGTGATTAAAATACTTATACTTGCCAAATTAGTAAAAAAGATGGACACGAAGCAAATGATTGTAGTGTCCATCTACAATCCAAACGAGCAGAAAAACCTTCCTGTAGTTATTGCAAAATGCCGGTCATGTCGGAAATAATTGTTTTAAGAAGGTCAAGGATTTCTCTACTAACTCCATCTGTCAGATTTATAACGGACGTAACCACACAGCAAAACAATGCTTTGTTGTATATTTCTGTTAGTCGTGTAATCAATCCGGTCATAGTACAGCAAATTGTAATAAAATAAATATAAAATGCCAAATTTGTGATAAGTCCGGGCACTCTGCTAATGAATGCTATAAACTAAATAGCCGACCGAATAATACATCTTTCAATAACCAAATCAAGACCTGAGCGGATTTAACCTGTCAATTATGCGAAAGACTAGGTCACACCGCCGCGACTTGTAGAGTCAGTAGAAGTCAAACTGCTTCTTCCAGTAATTCTGAATATTATTATTGCAAAAAAGGCCATGTTATAGCAGAATGTAGAAAACGAATGTTTAACAATGACAGGGATGCGGGAAATTAGAACGGTCTTCCGAACATGAGCACGAAGAAGACCCCGAAACATCAGATGCGTTCTTTGAATACGTCAGATCTGAACAACATATTGAGCCACTGCTACCGTGAAACTTAGCTTCGCGAGTAAATTCATTCCATATATCACAACTAAATTATCAATAGATAGCGAACCGATTAGTCTCATGTTAGATAGCGGATCGGAAGTAAACATAATAAGAATAGCTTTAGTTCCCAACTTAGATATAATTGATAAAAATAAAATCTATCTTATTATATTAAGGGGGGGGGGGGGGATAAGGTATTTAAATTTTTTTTCGTATTTTTGTTTATTTTTGAAACTGAATGCGTTGTATCTCCAGAATATTGTGTACAAATTTCAAGTCGATCGGAGCAAAATTGCAGGTGTTATGAATATTTTCCTACCTGTTGGATTTTCATACCTGCTCGGTTCGAGCGCGCTATTGTTACCTGGCAGCTGCTACGCTCCCTATATTATAGCAAACCGTTCCTCCTACTTTCTTTTATAGAAATTCGAAGACAAGTATAAACATGCTCATACCTGTACCGTATATTTAGTCAGTGTAGAGAATATAATTTAGTTTAGCAGTAAACTTTCTATCGAACAGACGTACACGTGCGCTCCAATTTTTTGCATAATTTTCGTGAAGTTTTGTGGAAAATTATTGCTACAATGCCAAAAAAAGTTAAACGGTGTGATAGAAAATCAAGTGGTTCGAGGTTATATCGATCTAGATAGATTGTACCGCCGCATAAACGTAAAAGAGAAAACATTTCAACAAGTAGCGCGCCAGCTAAAAAAATAAGAGTGACCGTTGAATATCAAATTAAGGAGGATCTTGAGAAACACTATAGGATAATAGATTTTCTATTAGCCTTTTCAACAATTTCTACGCTAGTGAAGTGTGTAAAATGTGATGGAAAAGTAAATTTCCATTCGACTAAGCGAGAAGGCCTTGGATTTAATATCAACGTGTCGTGCGAAAGCTGTTCCGTGATTACAAATGTTCCGTCTAGTGAAAGAATAAACTCCCGTGCTTACGAAGTTAATCATCCTGTGTCTTCAATGAAGGTTCTTTTGCTCTACTATCCTTCATGCAAGACATGGGAATCAGTAGTGGATCAAGCGCTCATGAATGGGCGCGATCAACTGATTACATTCGTATAAGCCGAGCAGAGCAGGAAGCTGAAAATCAAACTAGAGATGGCAGGATTCGTCGTAGACAGGGGCAAAAAGATGCTTTAGACATCATAGATGACAGCAACATCCTCTATGGACCTGGCATCAATGATTCAGTGCGAGGTAAGCCGATAAATCTCGCTTATGAACGTTTTATTCCAAATTATTTAGTGTTCAAAACTTTAAAGCGTTTTTCCCAAAACTCAAGTTTTCAAAGTCGGTGCCCATCATAACTTCAAAACTATTGCACCGATCCTTTCGAAATTTTAAACACTATTTCTTTACATAATTTATGAGGTAACGCTGGAGCTTTTTTTCCAAATTCATTTATATTTTTCATTTTACAATAACAAATTAGCCTTTTTTTTTGGCAAAAATCGCGTTTTTTCATGTAAAGTGTTCCCGCAAAGTGAAAAATAGAAATTTCGAAAATCCCTCCCAGTGTTACCTGGGAAAAGCAATTATCTGACGAACGAACTTTGGTTTTTTGATGTCAGATGATCCAGCACCGAGTTATGAGGGGCACCGCAATTCAACTTTTTTCTGAGACGCTTCCGAATAATTGTCGCCATTGCCGTATTTTTCAATATTTTTTCATGAAAATATTCCACAATATTATTTAAATGGACTACAATAATGTAACATTGGTTTTAATAAATTAATTTTAACTGAGTCGTGAAAAAAAATTACAAAAATGTGCCTTTTTTTGCACAAATTAACCTTACCTCCCCCCCCCCCCTATAGAGCTCACGTTTTCCGGCTCTGCCGGTCTAAGGTGAATCTGGGTTTCCCAAAAGCTTGACATTAATATGTAATTTGAGCCTAATATTTTTGGGCCTTATAATTTTGGGCTTTAATTTTTTTGGGCCTTATATTTTTGGGCCTTAAAGTTTTTTGGTCTTATATTTTTTGTGTCTTAAAATTATGGGCCTTATATTTTTTTGGTCTTAAATTTTTTGTTAGATGAATAAAAAATCGAGTGATCTCTAGGAACTAACCCACTAATTTATTTCACATTAACTATTGTTCCTCTATCAAAACAGGAATTTTTTGAAGTGGTAAATTTACTTTTAGATTCGACGTTCCTTAAATTCAACGATAAGTTCTACAAACAAATCCTAGGTGCTCCTATGGGGTTTTGCACTAGCCCGATTTTTTCCGACATCACTCTCGAGGCTTTGGAGAATAGTTGTTTAAAAAGTCTAAATAATAGTATATTGTTGTATAAAAGATATGTTGATGATTGCTTCTTAATTAATAAAAAGATTGATACCGATAAAATTTTGCGAACTTTTAATATGTACAATAATGAATTGCAATTTACAATTGAGATTGAAAAGGATAATAAAATATGCTTTTTAGACATGGAAATTATTAGAAAAGAGAATGACTATGCCATCACAAGTTGGTACAGGAAACCTACAGCATCTGGACGATATATAAATTTTCTCTCTCATCACCCCTTATCTCAAAAAATTGCAATTATTTATAATCTCGTTGACAAAAGTATCAATCTGTCTGACCCGATTTTTCATGAAGATAATTTGAACATTATAAGGTTTTTCCTAGTTAATACTGGCTATCCGCTAAAATTTATCGATAAACATGTTAACAAAAGACTTCATCACATTAAAAATTTTGACAATTTTACTAATAATAATGCAAAAAAGCGTGCTATATTTAAGTATCCGAAAATGGTCCTTCCCTTTGTAAAAAACGCCACATTGAAAATTAACAAAAAATTAAGAAAGTATAATGTTATTCCGATTAACAAAACTATCCACAAATTCAACTATATGATTAAGTTAGGGAAAGATAAGCTTGACAAATTTGATAATAGTAATGTTATTTACAAAATAGATTGCCAACAGTGCCCTGCCACTTACATTGGGAAGACTACTAGACGGTTACATAAAAGAAAAAACGAGCATAAAAATTATGTAAAAAATAAAAAGAGTTCTTCGGCACTTGCCAATCATGCTAGTTCTTTATCTCACACTATAAGTTTTGACAACATTAAAATTCTTGATCGGGAAAGTAACAATAATAAACTCTCATTTTCGGAAATGTTAAATATATACTACCATAGGGACACTATTAGTAAAATTGAGGATACTCAGTTCTTAAAAAATATTTATAAGAGCTCTCTAAACTTAATAAGAAAACATTTTAAATAATACTTTTAGAAAACAAATTTTTTGTTTACCGTATTTTATTAATTTATTATTATTGATTATTATTTATATAACTATTTCATATTACAATCTAGATTGTTGTTGGTTGCTCTATGACCTTTTTTTATTTTGTTGCTCGTTCTTATATTATAAAATTGAACGTTGACACAGAGAATTGTATTAGTTCACTATAATAAGAGAGAAGGTTGTTTGAGTCATTCTCTCCTTCCTTCGTACGGACGCACTGGCCTCTCGCGAGAGGCTTTGAGATGGCAGGGCGGGATCCGGGGAGCATGTGGTTGGTGGAGATGGCGCATCGCACATGGCTGGCCGGCGCGCTCGCTTAAATCGCGCGCACCGAGCCTCTCTGTGGCCGTGCCACCTCTTCATGCCGCATGGTACTCTGGGTTTCGTTCGGCCTGACCTGCGATCTGACAGCCTTTATACCCTTCTCCAAATGATTGGAGATCGCGGGGGGTTAGTTCGTTTGTATTTTAATTGCTCCTTCAGTGGTTTCTGGACGTGCCGCGCGAAAACATCATGCGCCGGCTAATAAATATAGAGACGCTTTTGTCTCCTTGTGTGAGCCCCTCAGAGTGCAAGTTTTACAGTTTATTGTGTTTTATGTGAGTAAAAGTATTAGTTGTGTTATATTCTATTAATTTAATAATATTAGGTTTAATAATTTCGTAGTTTGTTTATTTTTTGTGTTTTAAGGCTGTACCTTATTTATTGGTTTTGCTTGTTGTGATAAGAGATTGTGATCATGAAACCGTAATTTTGTTATATTAGGTTCAGTTTATATGACAATTAATTTTTAGTGCGAAAAAATCAATTATTGTATTGTGTATTTTCTTTTTGTAACCTGAAGAGGGAAGTAATAAAAAACTCCCGAAACGTCGCTAATGTGAAATAAATTAGTGGGTTAGTTCCTAGAGATCACTCGATTTTTTATTCATGTAAGAATTTCCCTTAGAACAACAAATTCATCTTTACAAAAATTAAATTTTATGTGTTTTAAAATGTTGGGCCTTATTTTTTTGGGTCTTAAATTTTTTGTCTTAAAATTTTGGACCTAAAAGTTTTTAAATTTTGGCCATAACAAATTTGGGTCTTAAATTATTTTTTTGTGTCTTAAATCTTTTATTTATTTCTTTGTCTTAAAATTTTGGGCCTAAAATTTTTAAATTTTAGTTATAAAAAATTTGGGCCTAAAATTTTTAAATTTTAGTTATAAAAAATTTGGGCCTAAAATTTTTAAATTTTAGTTATAAAAAATTTGGGCCTGAAATTTTTAAATTTTAGTTATAAAAAATTTGGGCCTTATAATTTTGGGCATTAAAATTTGTCGACTTCACAATTTTTAGACCTTACACTTTTTGGAATTTGTTACTTCAACATTTTTTCGGAATCGTTATAAATAGAGTTTCGTCCTAGATCTGTTTATAGGACTCATCAGTAAGGCTTATTTTTAGACACAGATCCTACCTTATATGCTATAAATGTTTATATTTATTATTCACAGCGCATTTTGTACATGCTATCGGTTTTATACATTTATTATTTCACATTGCATTTTGTACTTGCTGACGGTTTTATAAATTTATTACTTCACAGCGCATTTTGTACTTGCTGCCGGTTTTATACATTTATGACTTCGCAGCGCATTTTCTACTTGCTGCCGGTTTTATAAATTTATTTCTTTACAGCGCATTTTCTACTTGCTGCCGGTTTTATACATTTATTACTTCACAGCGCATTTTGTACTTATTTTAAAATTTCATGAAATACAATGTTTTTTGTATATGTTTTTTCAACATTTTCAGATATTCTTTTTTTTTTAAATAGAATTCTGGGAAAGGCTAATTTTTAAATTACTTCTTGATGTAACTCTTGATAGTGCTACGTATAATTGACCGTGACTGAATACTGGAGTTGGTAGGTATACACCAACATTTTCAAAAGTTTGACCTTGAGATTTATTTATCGTCATTGCATATCCTAATCTAAGTGAGAATTGACGTATTTTCATATCAAAAGGAATTTCTTTTTTAAATGAAGTTAAGTCAATGCGAGGTATTAATACAATATTCCCTGTTTTATAACCGCTAATAATTTCCGCACAAATACAATATTACATCAACTTTCTCACAATTAATCGAGTTCCATTACATAATCCATCATTTAAATTAATATTCCGTAAAGGTATTACTACAGCACCCTCTTTCAATAGCAATTTGTGAGGTGGTAGACCATTTGGATAACTCCAAAATGTCCAAAATGTGAATTAAGAAACTCTATTGGTAAAGTTTCTGATAAATCTGAACCATTATCGCCATAACAGGAATCAATACTCAAATATTCTTTCACACCTCCATCTAATTTATTTATGATTTCATGGTTTAAATTTAAAACGTCTATGTTTCTTGGTTCTAAAATTACTTTTCTACCAATATCTTTATTTTTAAAATCAATTTTGCTACCAAAAATTTCCGTAGTAATATCTTTTGTGCATAATAAATCTTCTGGGACTTTCGTTAACTCATTAATACTTTCGAATTTGCTACTAACATTACCTTCTACAATATCTATAAGCCATTTCTTGAAATCATCTTCATTATTATTAACTCTCATATTGTCCTTCAATGACATATGATAAAATTTCATCCACATTATACTTTTTTTTACACAATTTTCAATAATTTTAGTTCTATTAGCATGTTTGATAACTGGTAAAGTTTGTCTAAAGTCACCTGAAACAATAATTACTTTACCTCCAAAAGCAGTTTCATTTTTACAGAGATCTTTAAATAATCTATCGACTACTTCAAATGCATGTTTCGATGTCATTGTTATTTCATCCCGAATTATTAATTTAAGGTTTTTTAGCTTTTTCCCATATTCGGAAATTGTTGAAATATTACAAGTTGTTTCATTAGTTATATTGAGAGGTAATTTAAAACTCACATGTGATGTGCTTCCATTTATCAATAAATTTGCTGCTATTCTTGTCCAAGCTACTGGTAATACTGGTATATTTTGTTGATTTAAATAAGTAATTATTGTATTTAATAAATAACTTTTTCCACTTCCTCCAGGCTCGTCAATAAAAAAAACATTTACTTTCATTATTATTAGCGTTACTTAAACTATGCATCACCTTATTGAAAATACAACGTTGCTTGGTTGATAAAGAGTTTATGTCATATTGATTTTTATCAACGTCATTATTAATTACAAAATAATTTTCATTACTATTATCTATATTTATGTTTTCATTTATATCGGATAAATTAAAATCTTTTAGAGTATAACCATTTATCAACAGAATTGTCTCTACATTTTTTAAAGCTTCAATTTCACCTAATTCTTCTGATAATCGTAGATTATAAAAATGATTTTTGTATTTATCAAATAATTCTCGGGCGTCTATTGGATTGTGAAATATACATAAGTAAGTAAACATACCACACAATGCTTTTGGAAACCCAGTTTGTACACCTTCTTGCAAACATTTATCCCATTCTTCATTTGTTGAAATCAACTCTTCGAAAAAAGTTGGATATGCAATATTATCAAAAGTTGTTACTTCTTCAAACGATCTAGGTCCTTCAATATATAATAACAGTAGTCTTAAATAAAATCTTTCTCTATCTTTTGGATTAACAAAATACATTCTGCTGATAACTGGCTTCCAAAATCTTTTTCTTGCATTCCACTTTTTTGTTTTTTCATTGAAAGTATAAAAACTTGGTATTTCTGTACATAAATATTTTCTAACGTTAGGGTCGATTGCATTAAGCTCAAACCATGCTGTTAATGTTGTATGTAAGTTTTTATTAAGTAATTCTTCTTCAGATCCTTCTTAAAAAAAAAAATTGCTCATTCATTAAACGAAGTGCTAATCTGTATATTATATGTCACAATAAATATAATTCATATTTGAAAAGATGATACATTGCTTCAGGAGGACTGATATATCTGGTGTGTATATACTGTTTTATTTTATCCTAGTCAAAATTTTCAATTCCATTTTCATTTTCATAATTCAATGAATATATCGCTCATTTTTATAACAGCACATTCATGACCTTTAAAACAATATTTAAATAAATATTTTACACATTGAACTGTTGAGCAAACCTCCACGTTGATGTGACAATTATATTTCAACAATAAATTTGGATTATATGGTACTACAAATCGGTTATCGACATATTTTTTTTTATTAAAAATTATTTTCTTACCATCGTTTCTTCTTCTATAAATTGGATATCCATTTGTATTGTAATTTGTTACATCGTTGAATGCCTTTGGAAAATTTTTCGTACATTTCTGTGTTTCACTATCCATACAGGGTGAATTCATATTATTCTTTCCACAGGGCCGATGTATCATAAATTGTTTTACAATATTGTACAATTTTGGTTGTTTTACTTCGTCAGGTATCTCAGCGCAAATAAATTTATCTACGTCATCTGAATTATAAATTTTATTTTGTGAATCTACAAAAAGCAACATGTGCATATGTGGAAGTCCCCTTTTTTGAAACTCAATCATATATGTGTATGCTATACATTTTCCAAATATTCCCTTTTTAGTAACTTCTACTAAAAAGTCTTTTACTTTCTGATGGAATACTTTAACTACAAGATCTGGTCTATCAATAGCTGTTTCATTTCCTTTTAAATTTTCAACAATTGCTTTCCATTTAGGGTTACAGGTCATTGTAATGAAAAAGTTTGGTTTACCATATTTTTGGACAATTTTTGGCCTGTGCTAGCGCTTCACAAAGATCGAGGTCTGCGCGATGGAAGTGAGTGGCATTGTCGCTCCATATCTCCGCGGGTCGGCCTCTGCGCCCGCAGAAGCGGGTGAGCGCCCCCATGAGGCTCTCAGTCGTAAGGTCTCCGACTAACTCAAGGTGTGTTCGCATTCCCCGGTCTTTCGCTGCCAGCACATGGAAGGGACCGGCATAATCCAGACCCACACGAGCAAAGGTACGCGATGGTATCACGAGTTCCGGTGAGAGAGAGGCCATCTTCTGCTCTAAGGGACGAGCTCGGGCTCTTGTGCAGATGACACACCTGTTGATGCAAGCCCGGATCCGTCGCTTACCGCCAACAAGCCATGCTCGACAAACAGTGTAGACATACGTGGACCGGAAGCCACCGTGTATTGAACGTTGGTGAGCCCAGTCGATGATCAAGTTGGCCAAGTGAGAATCGCCACTTAGAATAGGTGGATGCCGCATGCCGTATGGAAGAGTGGAATGGTGGAGGCGACCACCTACCCTCAGGAGACCATCAGGGTTGATGAAGACATCGAGACCTCGGAAAGGACCCCGAGCGGGCAGCGGTGCATTCTGACGTAACATCTCCAGTTCATTACCGAATGAGCGCTGCTGACTTGAAGCCACGCATGTGGCGAATGCGGTGTCGAGCTCTTGGGCAGTGATGGGACTCAATGTAGCGATCGTCGGTGTCCTGGACAGACGCAAACGAATCCAACGCCTAAGACGCACCATGAAGCGGAGTAACACGTTGAGATTGGAAAAGACGGCGGAGAGATCACCATCGGTGCACCGAAGCACACAGGCCAGAACATTATGCGGTGGATGGTGAGAGTTAGTGGCAAATGACTCGGAATTATTTTGAGGCCAAGTCGTGAGCGGGTTAGATAGCCATGCCGGTCCATACAACCAATCTCGAGAGTGGAGGAGTTGAGCTGGGTCGGCCCCACGACTCGCTACGTCCGCTGGATTGACGTGAGTGGGGACGTAGTGCCATACACGGGACGGCCGCACCTCTTGTATATGGCTTACGTAATTATCCACCAGAGAGTTTCCTACTGGCTCTGAGGACCGGAGCCAACTCAGCACTATCTGTGAGTCTCCCCAGGCATAACACTGATCCAAGTGGATATCCAGTTCCCCAGAAAGGGTTCGCAGCAATCGAGCAGCAATCAGGGCAGCCCTCAATTCCAGTCGCGGGATAGTCATTCGTGGCGTGGGTGTCGAAGCGGGTTTCAAGCTGCGAATCGGGGTCAGCTTGGTCTTGGCCGCGAGGAGATTGACGAAAGCTGGTGAAGAGTGGTTTGACACTCTGATGTAAACAACTGCCGCCATAGCTCGACGGCTTGCATCCGAAAAGGCGTGGAGCTGGATGTCTTGAGTTGTTCCCGTTTGAAGCCAACGCAGAACCACATTCTCGGCAATAGTCTGGAAACCGCCATGAAGGGTTCCCCAGCGACGGGCGAATGAAGACGGCAGCTCTTCGTCCCAATCGAGCCGAGCTCTCCAGAGATCTTGCATCAAAAGCTTAGCCAGCAAAATGGTGGGTGCAAGCTAGCCGCAGGGGTCAAATAGAGAAGCTATTGCAGCCAAGATCTCACGTTTGGTTCGCTGGCAACTCTTGATTTGAGGAGCGGTGAGGCGAAGGCTGTCTTCCGTCGGATTCCAGCTCACTCCGAGTTCGGTGACTGGGCCATCAGCTTTAAGCTGGCACCACGTTGACCGTAGGTAATCCTCGCTTGGAAGGTCCTCAAGAAGCTCTGGGGAGTTCGCGACCCATTTCCCGAGTCGAAAACCACCAGCTTTTAATAGTTGAATGAGCTGATCTCTTAACTGACGAGCATCCTCGAAATTACTGGCGCCGGAGAGTATGTCATCGACATACCGATCTTTGAGCACGGCTTGAACGGCCTCGGGATAGGGACCACCTTCATCAGAACACAGTAGTTCGAGGGCACGCAACGCGAGGTACGGCGCGCATAATTCCCCATAAGTCACGGTAAGCAGCTGCAGATGCATGGGCTCCTCGCCCTCTGCGGAGCTAAATATGATGCGTTGGAGGTCAACATCACGCACGTCGATCAGGATCTGTCGATAAATCATTCGCACATCGGTGGTGAAAGCTACTCGATGTCGTCTCAGCAAATCAATACGCACCACAAAGAGGTTTGAAGTTTTCGCCCAGTATACAAAATATTGTTCAGGCTACGTTCCGTGGAGGTTGGTCTGGACGCATCAAACACGACTCGTATCTTTGGTCCCTGATCACCATGCTGCCAAATCACATGATGGGCTATGTAGTGGATTGGAAGACCTACCGGTGGCGGATTGTCAGCCGCGACCACTCTCATGTGACCGAGGCGCAAGTAATCGTTCATGAAATGCTTGTACTCAGATGCCAGCGTTGAATCTCGGCGCATACATCGGTGGAGCGATTGAAGAGCGGCCTGAGCTCCATTTAAGCCGTCGCCGAGAAGCTTCGCAGCGCCTGGCTTCACCGGCAAACGCACGACATATCGTCCATCTTTGTCCCGTCGATGATCGGCAAAAATGCGTTCACAGGCTTCATCATCCGGGGATTGACGAACGGAGTGGGGTATGTCTTCCATTTCCCAAAATCGTTGTAGGGCTTGCAACAATTTTTGATGCCATTGAGGTACAATCTCGCTCTGCATCGCTGAGCATGATAATGCGACTGTGTTGGCACCCAGCTGCCGAGCACGTCCGGAGATGGCCCACCCGACAGCGGTGCGTTGGGCGATGAGGTTAGCCCGCCGCAAGAAGCCCGGTCTCATGAGATCTGAGAGAACGTTTACACCGATAAGCAGCTGAATGTCTCCAGGAATGTCAAATTGTTCATCTGCAAGATCTATCCCTTGCCACATGATCTTTGACAAGGCGTCGATAGAAGAGGCTGGGGTGGAGAGTCCGAGATTCCGGAGACAGTGGGCTTCGAACATGACCGGTGTTGGAAGATCAGGCAAATGCATCTCGAGGTGAACTTTCAGGTATGCTCGCTCAAATGTTTGTCCTCCAACGCCGCTGATAGCGACCTCGCTCTTCTCCGGGATGATGTTCAGACGATGGGTCAGCTTGAGTGAGATGAGCGAGATCTCCGAACAAGCATCTAGCAAGGCTCTCACAATGATTGTTTGTGCACGACCACTACCAATCCGAAGGGAGGCCGTTGGCAAAATTCCGAGTCAGGCCGACACTGTAGCAGATTGCCCAGAATCGGTAGAATCAACATCAGATGCTGGTAGCCTCGGCTGTTTCGAAGGTATAGCGATATCATTATCTGACGCGATGCGCTTTTGATCATTCTTATGCAACAACGAGTGGTGCAATGCTTGGCATAGCTGACAGACTGACTTGGAGAGGCAGGAGCGCTCTGCATGACCTGGTCGAAGGCAGTTGAAGCAAAGATGCTTCTGCAGTACCACGTTTCTTCTCGCATCAGGGTGCAGACCCAGAAAATGTTCACAATACCCGATGTAATGGCTCCCTTGACACTGAGAGCACGAACTTGCTGCTGCCCGAGTGGCAAAGCTGCGAGAGCCACGGCTGGTAGATGGACCGCTTGAATGACTACTGGATGGCCGAGTTGACGGTAGATGAGATGGCACAGAAATTCCGTCAACCTGGAAAATGTAGCCGTGGCGTCTCCGGCGCGGGTGGATTCGGCCTCTGAACGTGTGACATCGAATGGGCTGGAGCTGAGCTTCTCCAGGTCATCTTCCCAGACACGTCGAGTCGTGGGGTCCATGCAGGAGGCAGCGATGGATATAAACCAATCTTCTCATTTATCGACTGGGCGGTCAAGCCCCTGTAGTTGGTCACGGTGACGGCTCAGTGTGTCGATCAATGCTTGAAGACCGGTCGAGGTCTCGTGACGCAGGGGTCGAAGATTGCGCATCGCAGTCAAATGATCTTGAACGAGCAGCCGACGATGCTCGTATCGAGACTCTAGAAGACGCCAGGCTGAGGCATAATTGGTATTGGTAAGCTTCAGGGTGTCTAAAGCTGCCTTTGCCTCGCCTTGAACATGCGTCTTCAAGTAGAAGAATCTCGCGACGTCATTGAGGCGTGGGTCTTCGTGAATGAGTGCTCGAAACAAGTCCCTAAATGACTCCCAGTCCTCCCGACGCCCTGAGAATGTCGGCACGTCGATTTGAGGTAGCCGAGAGAGACCCATTCTGAGAGCTTGGCGGGATCGATTCGACTGGTCGTCTGTACCTTCATTTATGGGAGCCAGTGCAAGTGGCCCTAGTCGTCACTGGACGTCATACAGCACCGACTGCGCGGTTATGTATGTTCGTTCCGTGTCTGAATAGACTCGCCTCCGGTCATAGTCGGGTGCTGGCTCGCCCCCTGAAGCGATGAGTCCAAGATGGTTGCTTTGGAAATCCATCCAATAACCTCGTAGCACCTCCATTCTTGTCTGAATCAAGCCCATGGTCCAGTCCTCCGGACGAGTTTCATGCAGCGTGGCAGAGAAGTCCTGGATCACTGCCACGAGGGCTTGCTGCGTGACGAGC
Organism: Gastracanthus pulcherrimus; assembly: GCA_949152435.1. Taxonomy (NCBI): domain Eukaryota; kingdom Metazoa; phylum Arthropoda; class Insecta; order Hymenoptera; family Pteromalidae; genus Gastracanthus; species Gastracanthus pulcherrimus. The sequence goes on from OX424574.1 coordinate 116,197,304, forward strand.
AGATCGGTCATTGTCCCTGAAAATCACAATTGCGCTTAGCTCGACGCTCATCGTGGGCGGAGGCTCGACTCCGCAGTCGTGGAGGATCACAAGAAACCTAATTTGCAACGTGCCCAGGTCGCTCTCGAACCCCTTAGAGACAGCGTAGTCACGGAGCGAGACTAAAAGACTGTAACAGGCGTGCGAGCGCCGTTCTCAAAACATTGTTCATGGCGAGCGAGCGCCGTTCTCAAAACATTGTTCATGGCGAGCGAGCGCCGTTCTCAAGACATTGTTCATGGCGAGCGAGCGCCGTTCTCAAGACATTGTTCATGGCGAGCGAGCGCCGGTCTCGAACCACTACCAGCTGCACGCAGCGTTAGGCACGGCAGCGTGGCGAGAACCTAGCTCATGTGAATGGCAGGCAGGAATGGACGCTTTAATCTCAGGCTGCGCTGCCGACGATGCTACAAATATACATATATACATACATACACACACATACACATACATACACATAAACACATACACACACATATACGCATACATACACATGCACACATACATATACACACACACACACACACATATATATATATATATATATATATATATATATATATATATATATATATATATATATATATACACATATATATACATATACATACACGTGCACACACACACATACATGCGCGGCTCTCTCGAACCATTGAAGGTCGCACGACCATTTGGCGAGAATGCGGTTAAAAGAATGCAACCGTGCCAACACGCCACGCCAGCACCTACCAGGCGAGATTACGCGACAGTAAGGTGACGTGCGCGCATTTACTTCGAGTTGAGCCATCAACGTAGACTGGCGAGAGAAATCGAACGCGTCCCCACGTAGTACTCGAGCCATGGCTAGCTGGGCCGCCACGTGGCGACACAGCGCAGTATAACATGGCGGTTCGCGCACATTGGCTTCGAGCTAACTGCGAGAGAGTGAGAAAAAGTGAACGCGTCAAGCGTAGAGCTCGAACCATGACTAGCTGGACCGCCGCGCGGCGTCACAACGCGGCACAACATGGCGGCATGCGCACGTTGGCTTCGAGCTAACTGGAAACGCGGAAGAACGAGAGAAATTAAACGCGTCAATGCGTTGAGCTCGAGTCATGACTCGCTGGGCCGCCGCGTGGCGACACAGCGTGGCACAATATGGCGGCACGCGCGCATCGGCTTTGCATTAAATATCAGCGGCGACGAGCCACGGTCAGACGCTTATGCCGGCATATCACGCAATTTCCACTCCGAAATCGACGAAACGAGATAAATACTTCGATGACTCACCTTATGTTTCGACACAATCAATTAGATTGATCGATCGTCGTGATGGATCCGGCTCGAAGGGACCAATGTTGGAATTTCCTGTGGAGTCGAAATAAAAGTCAGAAGGCGAATGTTGAATGTTTCAAGAAAGAAGATAAATTTATTTTTTCGAGATAAACAAATGTACAGTATAAGAACAAATAGTATAGGAGAAGGAAAAGAAATATATCTTTATCTCAAAGTAATATGGCGTTCTATTTTTCTAGAAATTGAATTGCTTAAAATCAAAGTCGTAAAAATGATAACAAAATCACGCAATTCAATTTCCATAAAATCGGAGGAAACACGACTTTTCTCGCCATGGGCCTAATCTTAATAGACGCGATAAGCGGCGATGCGTATACAGCATCAGCCGAAATGTTCCCGATCGATGTTTTAGAGAATATATAAGCTAAGTGTGGCCCATGTAAAATAGTTCAGTGTATTCTAACTCACGTATTGTGCGAAAGCTCTCACGATTATAAAATGTATGTGTTATAAAGTATATTGTATGCTATTACGGGGCAAGTTATAAAACCAAGCTAAAAAATAAAATTCTTCTTAAAAATTATAAAACATAATATACACATCAATAAATAAAACCTTATAAAATTTCTATAATAAAGAAATAAAGAATACTTTATACAATATTCATATTTTCCGCCAGAGCACAGCTCTAGCAGTTCGCAAACCTTCTGCCCTTTCCTTTTCTTTTTGCTCCACGCTAAAATAAAACTTGTCCGCGCAGCCACTCGGCACGAGACAAATAGACTACTGTTCAATTATAGTTTATTAAATTAAATTATAATTGAATACAGATCGTCACATTCCATATATTTAGAAATTTTTAGGTCGAAATGAATTTTGGGCAGGGCGGTGTTCCGGTTGACGTAGAACGTCACATATATATACTGCTATGTAATCATATTCTAAACTGCTATGTAAAATTATTAAAACTAAAATAGGTAAAAGACAGAGCACAGATAATGAAATTACATATATATATATATATATATATATATATATATATATATATATATATATATATATATATATATATCTCGGAAAGAAGATGCCTGACGTGATAGGATAATTCAAGGAGGCGGTGGTGAACCAAGTCCTGAAGATGGAAGAGGGGGACTTTGTACCCCGATTCAAAGAAACTTTGCGAGGAAGGGCACCCTTGTCTTCGTTTGCGAAGACAAGGAAACAGCGACCTGGATAAAAGGAGAAGCAGAGAAGCTGGACCTAGGGGACTCGAACCTGAAGGTCAGAGTAGTAAGTGCGAAGGAGCTGAAAATCACCAAGGTGATGACTCGGCTCCCCGAGGAGGTTAAAACTGCACCGGATTTCCTGAAGCTGGTCCGGCGACAGAATGGGGAAGTGGACACGTCCAGGTGGGCGGTCCTAAATCAGACGCCGGAAGGCTATCTGATTCTGGGCCTAGACGAACCATCGGCCACTACACTGAAGAATCAGAATTACAGACTCACGGCGGGTGTCGGTTCGGTGACTTTCAAGACACTGAACCGGGAGAATACCGCCGTGGGGAAAGTAACGACGGCTCAAGAGGAAGCGCAGTCTCAGGTGGCACCGAAATAAAATGGCTGCCACCAAGATACGCTTCTCTCAGATTAATTTGCACGATAGCAAAAGCGCCTCTGCTATTTTAGCAAGGAGCATGGCTAAGGTGCATACAAAGACAGCCCTAATAACATTAATACAGGATCCTTGGGTATGGAAGGGACGCGTTAGAGGGCTAAATACAAGCGGAGATCTGTTTGTAGGAATTAATGATGGAAATGCACGCGCGTGCATTAACGCTTTTTTGTTACAGGAACTAAGCTCCAGGGACTGCACAACCGTCAGAGTGGACATCAAGGATGAGGAAGGCCGTGGGAGAACAATCATGATCACTTCAGCATACCTTCCTCACGACGAGGAAATACCAACAATGGGTATGAAGAAAGTAATAGAATACTGCAGAGATAAAAAACTCGACCTAATTATCGGCTGCGACGCCAATGCTCATCATGAAGTATGTGGCAGTACAGATATCAACGAGAAGGGCGAAACTCTGCTGGGATGTATTACTAGTACACAAATGGACACAATGAATCAGGGTGATGAGTCGACTTTTCTTACCAGTAACAGAAGAGAAGTTCTAGACCTCACCCTGGCCAGCATGAACATTAGAAACCATATACATGGATGGAGAGTGGAAGATGAACCATCTATGTCAGATCATAGGACCATCTCCTTCTGGATGAAAATCCAGAAAATATGGAGTGAGCCCAAGAGAAATCCCAAGAACACAGCCTGGGAAAATTATAAGGAAGAACTAAATGAACGTTTAATACACCTTAAAGGAACATATGGAATATATATACATTTTAAAAATGGTTAGAAAATTTTTTTTTATATATATATATATATATATACATATTAAAAAGCAATAGATTTGTCATTTTTATTTTTCACCCCTGTAGTGAATAGAATAAATAATTTCAATTTGGAACATTTTTTAAAGTTTGAGGAAGCTAAGTGCCAATGAATTGGCTGGAGTTTTTGATATACACAATACATACAATAATAAATTTAAGATAAGATAATAATATGTAACGAAGGAAATCTTAAAAATGTTCATTAAGTATAATTATTCGAGTCAATTATTCGAAATAGTTTATTCAAACTCATTTTAACTGTGTAAAATTGTATTCCTAACAAAATGTATTGGAACATTGAATCAAAATTGAATTTATTAACTCAGAAATGCTCTACACTATGAATATAGTAAATGCATTTTATTTTTAAAAATAAAATTTTTTCGTAATTTTGTTAGAGTTTATAAACAACAGATTCATTTATTACAGAAATATCATAATAATGAAAGAAACGGTATAAAACAAAAACAAATTTATCAAACCTAAATTTATTTTAATTTCAAATCTTCATAAAAAAATAAAAATAGACTTTGAATGCCCAAATGTTACCGCATAATACTGACAAAATTCTATTAAAATTTTTAAAAATGTATATATTCAAAATGAAAAGAAAGATATAAAGAAATGAATCGATAAGTCTTAAAAATTCTTCTTCATTTTAAATCTCCATCAAAGAACGTAAAGAATGATCACAGAGTGGCCGGAACTTACCGCACAATACTCAGGAAAAAGCTATTAAAATTTTGTTGAATAAAAAAATTAATGTCATAAATATAAGTTATAAAACAAAAACGAATCGATAAATCTTAAAACAATTTCTTAATTTCAAATCTTCATAAAAAAAGTATAAAATTAGGTTTATTTGATAAAACATTACTGCGTGATACATAATCTACAATGAACAAGTTTTTTAAAAAAAATATATAAAAAAAAATGAAAAAACGTTATAAAACGAAAACGATTCGATGAATCTTGAAAATTCTTTTAGATTTAAATTATTGATCAAGAGACAAAAAATAAGCGATATTTAGTCAAAAGTTAATATGTAATACCCAAGAAATAAACAATCGAAAAGTTTTGTTAGAATCTCGAATATCACGAAAAATAAAAGTTCTGATGATCTGAGCAAATAACTTTGCCAGGAGATACTAAAAACTACCTTTTTGGAATTTTTCAGAAAGGCTAATGCCATTTTACTTAAGTTATCGTTTGCCATAGAAAATCAATCTTTTTTACGAAATTATGTTTTTATCAATCATAGAAAAATAAAATGTCTCCAAAATTTTACAGAATAATCTTCTGCATTATCTTAATTACCTGAATTTTTTTCAAAAACTTTCCATCATATATTTTAGAGAAATCACCGTTTAAACGTAAAATGTCGTTTCCATGTATAACAAAAGAAAGGAAACACCTCATCTAAAATTTCGCGTGTTAAAGGATAGGTAATTTTATGCTCATTCAAATGCATTTTCAGTGGATCAATGATATTATTTCTAACGTACCAAAACACCCGAAAAATTAAAAGCCAAAAATCGAATAGCTCCTAAAAAAACTAAAAAATAATCCGAAAAACTATAAAAATTATTATTGTCCTCCCTTCGTTTAAAAAGAAGAAACAAAATGAGCCCTGAGGCATTAAACGCTACCGTGGATTACACGAGATATGGATGCATACATACACACGCACACACACATACACAAACACACACACACACACACACACACACACACACACACACACACACACACACACACACACACACACACACACACACACACACACACACACACACACACACACACACACACACATCCATATAGTCATTTTCTAAAAGTAGTGTATTTTATTTTATTAGCTAAGTATACGTAGTTTCATTTATATATTAAATAATGTATGGCTGGGTCAGTAATTCAGGGAATTGACATTCGGATCCCCTTAAATGAATTTACTTTAATTGCGTTTGTTTTTACAAAAATGTTGTCAATACAAGTTTCATTTAAACTGATATCTGAAGTGAAGATTGTTGTACTTAGAAAACATGGTCTATATCTCAATTCCTGAAAGTTATGTAGATATTCCTGACTAATATTATTTATATCTAATAGATCAATATCGTAATCTTCTATTACATAATGATTTTTATAATTTTTGGTTTTACTCAGAAATGTTTTTAGTTGCATAACAAATCCTATTTTGGGAAGATAGAGTATGATCTGTATATAACAGAGATCACAAATCTGTTGATATTATCTATTTTTATACTAGAATTTATAATACTCAGCCTTCCAATTTGTACTATTTCAGTCTTTTCAACTACGTCGTACTCAATGTATATGACCACTTCGTCAGATCTCTTAATTCTGCTGTTGTTGTAGTATATTTTACAACCAGGTAGTTCATAATATGAATAGTGTTCCATATTCCATGTTTCCGAGCATAAAAGATTATGTATGGCTTTTTTCCATTCTTTCAATAAATAATTATAAATTAGCGAAAGTTGCGTTTAGACTTCTTATGTTTAAGTATAGAATAATTTTACTTTTAATATTTTCATAATGTATTAATTCTTGAACGTTTGTATTTTGATTCATTTTTGTTAAGATTGGGTGTTTGAAGGAAATTTGAAGGTTCGAGTCTAGACTAATAGACTAATATAAATTTCGTTCGAATGGCATTCGTAGAGGTTTTGAAGTTTTTGTTTGAAATTTTGTACGGTGGTAGATAATTGTATTATGGAGGGCAATGATGTCTTGGTTTTTCATAATTTAGTTTATTTATTAATTGTAATCAATTGTTAAAGAATTTGAGATTAGGAATTTCGGCGGGAAATTTGAATGGTTTGACACCCCCTTAATACATTTAATGTTATTTCCACTAACACATTTCTCTGTCTTATGTGGTCCAGCACATCTTAGATATGTGGGATTATTTTCGCAGTTTGTGCCTTTATATTCAAATCTTCCACAAATATAGCATGGTTTAATATTTATTAAGTCATATACTCCACAACTTTAATAGCCTATAAATATACCATACTTATTCTCTCTTATATGTTTGTATATTTCAGGTGACACTTCTAAGAGGACACTCTGTGTATTACTTTTAGTATTACTGTATGAATGCAGACCAATGAATTTGGATATATATTTTTCAAAATTTCTGTCATATATATCTTGCTCTATTGCCTTGTTATCCATTTTGAGGGTGCTATCTATACCAACTATTTTTATTTTAGGATTCACTAATTGATCTGTTTTAATGGTGTAGTGTTGAGAAAGTTTTTTGGTTAGAATTTTTGCAGTTGTTTTTACACTGTCTTCATTCATACAATATATAATTATTTCATCTTGATTTTGAACATAAAGTATTTTGGTTTGAATAGTTTTTTCTGTTGACACATAATAGGACATATGTTCTTTCATGTAAAATTTTTTGTCTTTCTTTGCTCTTTTTTCTATGATTACCAAACTTTATTGTATTCATAAAAATAAATAAAGGGCCTTTGAAATAATATAGATCATTTTGAACTGAAAAAATCTGCAAAGAACTTTATTTTATTAGCACAGCCTTTAAAAAATCGAAATTAGGCAAAATAACCTGAAATTGCAATAAATAGCTTTGACTAAACTATGAAAATTTTTAGCCTAGTATTTACATTATCATTATATTGATATTTCTATCTGTTAAAGAAGGGTTGATCCAACTTTTAATATATTCAACAAAAATTCGAAATATTTCGCAAAAATAACAGGAGAGCCACCTTAAGCAGAGAGTTTTCTATTTTCATAGTTTCAAATTCAGTGTTGTGACGATTTTGTGGTCATTTTCTAAAATTCAAAACATTCTACTAGGTCTCTCACGGCACCTTAGGGGCTGAAACTTGTTTTGAAAACTTTTATTGGTAGGTACTTCCGTATAATAAAATCGGCAGAGAAAACTGACAACTAGATGCGCACTGATTTGTTCATTTTGGCTGGCCTGACTCATATACATGTAATTGTATGTTTGTATGTTGATATCTGCTGACAAATATTTATATATATATTTATAAACAAACTGAAGATATGTAGAACGTTGTTATATGTATATGACGATATAGGCTATGAGAATAATATAAAAAATATAGGGATAAGTGTTATGTAATATACTATATTCGTCTACTATTTTCAGACGAAGAATTTTAGACGTTCTAAACCTCAATTCATATTGATTTGGTAAAATGGGATACAATCAAACATAACCTAAATAATAAAAAATTACGGATATATACTCAGCTTTATGTAAATACCCTAGTGGAAATGAAAATTGTGCCAAAGTGTGTCAAACTGTGCCCAATTGTGTCAAACTGTGCCAAACTATACCAAATCATGCTAAACCTGTGCCATTTCGGACGTTTCGGACAGTTTGGCACAGTTTGGCATAGTTCGGCACACTTTAGCATAGTGTCGCACATTGTGGCAGTATGTGGCATAGTCACAAATTTTGAAAGAAATTACTTTGTCTACCGTTTTTTTTAAGATTGGCATGGCTTAGCACGAATCTACACAGTCTGGCACAGATTAGCAGTACGGTACATATTGGCATAGGGCGACATAGTTTTACACAATTTGGTATGATTAGACATAATAGAATTATTAAGAAAATATTTTTATATCGTAAGCAAATACAAAAATTTTGCAAATTCGCATGTGTAAATTTCATTAATTTAATTAATTGAAGGATATTTCTGTGTGCATTAAATTGAATGTGTATGAGGGGGTTTTAATAATTATTATCAAAAATTTGTTACTATAATAATTGGATAAAAGAATCTCTCACTCTCTCCCTCTCTCTGTCTCTCTCTCTCTCTCTCTCTCTCTCTCTCTCTCTCTCTCTCTCTCTCTCTCTCTCCCTCTCTCTCTCTCTCTCTCCCTCTCTTTGGGCGTATGGCAGCACCGACTGCTGTGGCGGCTGCATTTAGCACTCGGGCAGCGGCGCCACTTGAGGTTAGTTCGTTTGCGCTCCCTAAGTGAGCGCGCCGCGTGTTTGTTTTGGTCGTACTGCGCGCCCGCGATGAGAGCGTCGGGTATACGAGCACGCAGGTCGCAGTGTTTCCAAAATCGAACGCGCCATCGCAAACGTTATTGTTTGACTTGAAAAGATATCGTAAATTGGCATTAACTGTGTAAACTCTATAGTGTAAACCTATAATATAATAATATAAAAAACGTTAATGATATTAATCACAGCAAGACTATATAGGCCAAGAAATTTTGTAAAATTCAACAATCGAAAAACCGTTTGAGGTACTATGCATGTATGGGGTTGACACGATACATATATGTATATATACTATTTATTTTTGTGCTATAATTTTGTGCAACAAAAAAGTATTCAAATCATTTTTGTCGAGATTTTGGTATGATTAAATCAAAGACTACTTAACTGACTAAGTCTGATAAAAAATTATTAAGATAAAAGAAGTATATATAAAAAGCTTATTAATGAAAAAAGGTTATGTTGACCAACGAGTAAATTTATTAATATATTCAATTTTCAAAGTAAGTTAACATTTTTTATAAGTGAATTGTACTTTAAGTTCCTTTGTATTAAAAGATTTTTATGAAAAAATTTGTCGTATTCACAGATATATTCAGCACTATGAGATATCGAACATACTATGATAGGTTTTATAATAAAACAATTCTTCGCTCTACGATTAATTCCCGTAAAATGAAACTATTAAAACGATGTAGAATTAAATCTACTACTGTTGTACGTGTAAAATTTTAATATTTACATTTTTTGGACACTCAATTTATTGATCTAGCTTGCATTTACTTATATTTAAATAATTATTGTAGAGACATAAGTTATTAATTGCTGACGAAGTTGAGAACTATGATAAGTACACAACTTCTAATAATAGTATGAACATATCGAAGCCAATTAATTTTCAAAAAACTACTGAAGACCAGCCTGCCAAGGTAAAGTTTATTATTAAAATATTATATAAAATGTGAATATGCCCAATGTTCAATTAATATGTAACTATACAACTACATTATTATAGTATATATATATTTATTATAATTTTATTTTATATTTTTATAAAATCTACTAATAATTTATGCAAACTTTTTATCTATTAGGTGAATGATGTATCCAGTCATAATAAACAGCACAATGACCAACTTTGTAAACCTGTTTGTGCTTGTGGAAATGTTAATGTTGCAGAACTGATTCTAATGACTCTAAAAATTGCAAGAAAACACGCATTGACGTGGAATACTTGATATCTTTGAAATGCTCAACTATGCTTTTGACTTAAATGTTCTACCAGTAACAAATTAAATGGTAAAAAAGTTATTGGATGTTAACAACGATTTAGTTACTTATCATATGTTATGTACTAAATGCAATAGACGTACTGACAAAACACCAAACTCTATATGCAAGTGTGGCGCTAAGCAGGATTCAGGACAAGCTGCATCTTTTTTCATTGAACTAGACATTCGTAAACAATTAGAAAGAATCTTTTTAAATGAATATTTCATAGAAAAAAACAAAATGAAGATGCTAAAATTAAAAGAATTAGAAATGAGCATGCATGGAAAAAAACTATTAATAAAAGTTGTAAAAATAAGGTAAGTAAAATATCGTAAGACGTGTTATAAAAAAGAATTTCTGTTGCAAATATGATTGAATGACATGTATATAAAACTCGAAATTAATTAAAACGAAGAACTCTCTAAATTTTTATGCTGTTGTGAAATATTATGTAAATAAACAATTTGAGGTTAATTATTGTTGAGGCCGAGGTTTAAATCCTCGCGCCAAACGACTCTTGGAGCGCTTCTCTGGTCACTCGTCCTATGCGTGACCAGTTCGTGACAACTGCGGGAAGCCTAGCCGCAGGGTGAATTGCGACGAGCACGACTTCTCCCTTCCGCTTAATACTTTCCTCCACTTTTCAGGCGGAGCAAGGAGAACAAAACTCCTTGGCCGCCGCGATTTCGCTCTCTCCCGCTCTACCCGCGGCTCTACCTTGAGCAATTCTACGACCGCGTAAGCAACGCTAAAATTGCCACCGCGTGTCGCCTAGAGGATATTCAACACCACACTTTACACACACACACCTCGAGTCACTGTTAAGTTTTTATTGTTAAATTTATAATTAAGACAGGCAATAAATGTTATTTAATTGTGTTGTATATAAAACCAGTGCATTCTAGACATTCACTCGCCTCACTCTCCCGCTTCCTTACGTACGCAAATTCACCAGCGGAAATTGGTGTCTTGCTGCACCCGCTCAACGCTAATACCGCGCCTGATAAATTTAAATAAATTTTCAGCCGGTTAGCGCGCGATCATTTGGTCCTTCGAGCCGGATTGCGTACAGAAGTGGAAGTACGCGAGTGATAAAGTGCATTGATTTGTACAAAAGTGCTACCCGATTCGGACTTGAATTCCGCGCCGAAAGACTCCCGAATCTGTGCGACGAAAGTGACTTTCCGGGTGTGCTAATTAAAAAGTGACATTTAATAATCCAGTAAATAGATATTACTTAAAATATCTATTAAAACATTCATCTTGACCTGTGGAGAACCGTGCGAAAATTCGCGAAGAATTTTCGCAACGGAAAACCAAGGTCAAGGTCGAGTGATTTGAATCTCGGCATAGGCTCAGAGACAACAGCGCCGCGAGAGCGGAAGAAGACCAGAGTCTCTACCTCTGTTCCCCACTCTCTCTCTCTCTCTCCCGCTGCTTCTCGTTTTCTCTGTCGCACACAGCAAGCTGTATACGTGTGCTCGCAAGCGAGCTTAGCAACAGCTCCTTGGCGACAGTACAGGGCAAAGTACTGCATTGCCGACGCATCGAGTCTACTACACGCTGCCGTAGTACGACTTCGTTACACGAGAGGCGCGCTTGCTGGACAAATCCACGCTGCTTGCTGGACAAATCGACGCCGCACGTCGCGAGGCTATAGCAGTGTCGCACGCGTCGCCTGCACGGAGCTCGCTGCAGCTATAACCTCAACGCGGTCTTCTCAGCAGGAGGATTGCGGTCAATTCAAGTCGACATCGCACTGCAATTACAGGAATTACAGCCTACAGAGAGCATAAGTATCACATGCTAATTAAAGCCCTCAGCTCTATCTACCTGCTACGCTACATTTAATTATTACTGTTGCTTTGCTGTTGCTGTCTTTTTTCCTGCTTAGACTACTAGCTTGTTTACACTAGTTGCCAGAGTCGACTTTTCTACTTAGACTACTAGCTTGTTTACACTAGTTGCCAGAGTCGACTTTTCTATTTAGACTACTAGCTTGGTTACACTAGTGGCCAGAGTCTACTTTACCTGCTTGGGTTGCTCTGCATTTTATAAATTAGTATTTATTTTTTTTTCCTGTCCTTTCAGTCTGCAATCATGGGAGATAAGAAGCTTCTGAAGCAGATGTCGGAAGGGCAGCTGATACGCAACTTTATCTCCAACACTGACAGAAGTGCTCCACAGACTCTTACGCTATCAGTAATGAAGGGGAGAGAAGCCCTTTTGGAAAGCTACTGGTCCAAGGTTCTCAATCGTCATGGTGAGATGTTGGCCCCAGAGGAAATGGAAGGTGCGGACACCTACTGGGCAGATAACCTCTTTGCAGTCTATGAAGAGGCCTACATCTTGGCCAAGGCCGAGCTGGACAGCAGGATCGCAGCCTTGCAACCATCTCCACCAGAGGTCAAACCTGCTACGACGCAGCCAAGCTGGAGTGGCGCCTTGGCCACATCCTCGCTTCCCAAGCTTCCGCTGCCTAAATTCAGCGGAAACCAGCTTGATTGGGAGACCTTCAAGGAGCGCTTTAGCGCCATGGTGGTAAATGTGCCCACACTCTCCAACGTTACCAAGTTGCAGTACCTGTTGTCGTGCGTGGAAGGCCCAGCAGCCAAACGACTCAACAACATGGAGATGGTTGGCTCCAATTTTGAGGTTGCTTGGGCAAGCCTAACCAAGCGCTACGACAATATGAGGGTAAGACTGTCCGCCCAGTTGTCGAGGGTGCTGAGCCTGCCTCCTATCTCGCAGCGGTCCTCTAGCGAGATAACTCGCATCCTGGATGAAGTGGACGAGGCAATTCGAGCACTTCGTTCCCTAGGGAGACCCGTAGACCAGTGGGACGACTGGTTTACAGAGATTGTGGCATCCAGGCTGGACACCTCGACCAGAGAAGACTGGGAAAAGTCTTTGGAGTCAACTCCTGGCTTCCCCAGCTATACACAGCTGATAGACTTCCTCGAAAACCGTGCCCGTTCCCTAGAGACGGCAAAAAGTGGCCATAGTGTAAATAATAAGACTACTGTAGTGAAGAAGCCGCCAAATAAAACTCATCAAATTGTGTCTGCCTTTCACAGTTCTTCGTCCACAGCTCCAACCAACCAGAGTCAACGCTCAAGAGGCGGGTGCAGTCTGTGCAAAGGCGAGCATTTCGTCAGCTACTGTCCAGTGTTCCTGAGGGCGGACAGGGCGAAGAAATTAGAGCATGTGAGAGCTGCAAATCTATGCTTCAACTGTTTATCGAGAAAGCACGCAGCATCTAAGTGTACTTCAAAGGGTCGCTGTTCGGTATCAGATTGCGGAGCCAAGCATCACACCCTTCTGCACATTGAGAAACCAGCTGGTGGAGGCAGAAACGAGGATCCAGAGGCGTCCTTACCAGGCTCGTCCTCAACTTCGAGCTACACCACTCAAGTAAGTGCTGTGACTCAGTGCAAGGATGCAAGCTCGCCAGCGGTCAAGAGTAAGACTACCTTGATGCCCACCGCCTGGGTTATTCTCGAGTCTTTCACTGGAGCTTCAGTGAAAATCAGAGCATTGATAGACCAAGCCTCGGAGGGCTCATTTATTACGGAGAGAGTCGCTCAAGTGCTCTCTTTGAGTAAAAGGAAAAGCTCTGTGTCAGTGATTGGTGTTGGTGGACAGGTCAACCTAACCTCAAACTTCACCACTGAGGCCATCCTACGCTCTCCGAAGAAGCCTAGCTTTTCTTTAAGCTTTTCAGCCATGCTCCTGGGCAATCTAACCAAACTCTTGCCTAAGGAGAGATGCTGTCAGAAGATATGGCCTCATCTTGAAGGACTGGAGCTTGCTGATACTGCTTTCTTCGAGCCTGCTCGTGTCGACTGTATCCTGGGAGGCGATGTCTACCCATCGCTCCTACTGGACGGTGTTCGACTAGGAGCAAACCTTAAGCCAGCAGCTCAAGAGACTGTCATGGGATGGATAGTGACAGGTCCAGTGGCTTCGCAAGGCTGTGAAGTGAGTGCTACCACTGTGCACAGCCTCCACACGCTCACTTCTCCAACGAGTGAGGAACTTCGACGCTTCTGGGAGATTGAGGAGGTCCTTACGAAATCTCGACTCTCTCCGGAAGAAGAAGCCTGCGAGAAGCACTTCAGAGAGACGCAGCGGAGAGACACCGATGGAAGGTATGTGCTCCGCCTTCCATTTCTTCACACTCCAGAACTAGGAGACTCCAAGAAGACAGCGCAGGCAAGATTTTTGCAGACGGAGCGACGCCTGCAGAGTAAGCCTGCACTCAAGCAAGCCTACACCAAATTTATTGGAGAGATGGTGTCCTTGGGTCACATGGAGAAGGTCCCAGAAACAGAGAAGAATGGCAGCAGCAAATACTACATGCCACACCATGCTGTGACCAAGCAAGATGGCTCTGGGAAAATCAGAGTTGTCTTCAACGCCTCCCAGCCTTCCTCCAATGGGGTCTCTCTCAACGATTGCTTGCATACTGGGCCCAAGTTGCAAGCAGAAATTATTGATGTCTTGACACGCTGGAGATTTTTTTCTGTTGTTTTTTCAGCCGATGTCATCAAGATGTTCCGCCAATTCACTATAGACGAGAGAGACAGAGACTGGCTCCGGATTGTGTGGCGAGACACACCGCAGCAGGAGCTCTCAGAATACCGTATGCGCACTGTGGTATACGGCACAGCTTGCGCCCCATACCAGGCCATCCGCACTTTAAAGCAGCTGGCTTCGGATGAACGTTATGCATCCCCCAGGGCAGCAGAGATTCTGGAGAATCACGTCTATATGGATGATGCATTGGCGGGGGCGGACACCCTGCAGGAAGCTCTCCTTGCACGGAACGAGCTCATCACCACGCTGAAGGCTGCAGGGATGGAGCTGGACAAATGGTCAGCCAACGAGCCGTCACTACTTGAGAATCTCTCCACCAGTGCAAGTGCAGTGCGCTCATTCTCTGAGGACGACGTCGTAGCCACCTTAGGACTCCAGTGGAACACGAAGAGAGATTTTTTTTGTTACAGAGTCACGCTGCGTCCTGAGGCTCCTACAATCAGCAAAAGAGTGATGCTCTCGGAGATAGCACGGCTATTCGATCCCCTCGGCTGGCTGGCTCCGGTCATCATAGTTGGGAAAATCCTCATCCAGAGGCTCTGGATAACCGGCTGTAATTGGGACCAAGCTGTTCCAAACGATACGCTCAACTCCTGGATCACCTTAAGGGAACAACTCCCGAGCCTGGAGAATCTGCGCATCCCTCGCTGGCTCGGAACACGAGCATCTTCAAAATGGTATCTGCATGGCTTCGCAGATGCCTCGACTCACGCTTACGCCGCTGCGGTGTACCTGGTCACCGAGATGGAGGGCGAAAGCCCGCGCTCAACGCTGCTCATCGCCAAGTCGAAGGTCGCCCCGATCAAAACAATCAGCGTCCCACGGCTGGAGCTGTGCGGAGCCCTACTGCTAGCTCGCCTGCTCAACAACATCTTGTCGCTGCTGTCATCGCTACCTGATGGAGTTTATTGCTGGTCAGACTCCCAAGTCGTCCTGGCTTGGTTGAGTAGCCACCCGTCAAGATGGAGGACCTTTGTGGCCAACCGAGCCAGTGACGTCCTGACCTTGGTGCCAACTGCATCGTGGGGACACGTGAGGACCTCGGAGAATCCAGCGGACCTCGCTACGCGAGGCATGATGCCCTTGCAACTACCTCAGCAGACCCTCTGGTGGAAGGGCCCTGCTTGGCTCACTACCCGCTGGGAAAAGTGGAAGCCTGATGAGCAGCACCACGTAACCATAATCGACGAGAAGAAGGACTGTCTTGCCTTCGCCACCCCACTCGAACGTGCTCAGGACAAGCCGATGGAAGCCCTGTTAACGAGATTCTCAACCTGGTCTAAGGTATTGCGAGTAATCGCCTATATTTTCAGGTGGAAATGTAATCTCACACCCAAAAATCAAGATCGAGCGGTATCGTTTTTGAACGCTGAGGAGCTCCAGCGCGCACGGTGCGCTGTTATTCTCGCCGTTCAGAGAGATTGGTACGAGGTCGAGACAACTTGCCTGCGCGTGGGTCGCCCTCTGCCGACTACAAGCACCCTCCTCCGATTCCTGCCCTTCTTGGATACTGAGGGCCTGATGCGGGTCGGAGGACGCCTGCAAAACACGTTTCTCGGGGAAAACGAGAAACATCCCGTCATCATCCCGGGTGAGAGCCATCTGGCCGAGCTTCTGATCCGAGATGCTCACCTTCGAACGATGCACGGAGGACCCCAGCTGGTCATGAGCCTCTTATTACGTACCGTCTGGATCGTGCACGCTCGAAATCGGATCAGACGACTCACACGACAGTGCATTCGTTGTACCAGATTTCAAGGCCAACTGCAGAGGCAACAGATGGCCCCGCTACCTGCCACGAGAGTAACCCCAGCGAGGCCCTTCGCCAGCACAGGATTGGACTACGCCGGACCCTTTCAGTTAAGGACAACGAAGGGCCGAGGACACAAGGCCTATAAAGGCTACGTATCTATTTTTATTTGTATGGTTACCAGGGCTGTGCACGTGGAGGTAGTATCGGACTACACCTCACAATCCTTTTTAGCGGCCTTTCGACGGTTCGTGTCGCGGCGAGGACTCTGCAGTGTTCTCTTCAGCGACAACGGCACCACCTTTCAGGGTGCCAGTGCAGAGCTCCAGCGGCTATTCGACGCCACGTCCCAGACCAGCCGGGAGATTGCGGATGCGATCGCAGCAGACGGGGTCAGCTGGAAGTTTATCCCACCTCGAGCGCCTCACTTCGGCGGTCTTTGGGAGGCCGCAGTCAAGGCCTTTAAACACCATCTACGACGGGTGTTGGGCGATTCCACGCTCACCTTCGAGGAGTTCTCCACCTTGGCCGCGCAGATAGAGGCTTGCCTCAACTCGAGGCCACTCTGCCCCCTCAGCAGCGACCCGATGGACGTCTCAGCACTTACGCCAGGCCACTTTCTGATTGGCTCGGCGCCATCGGCCCTGCCCGAGCCCTTCGAGCCACAGCAGTCTGTTGCAGGTGTACCGAGGTATCAACTGACGCTGCAGATGAGGAACCACTTCTGGAAGCGCTGGCAGGCTGAGGTTCTCCGCCAGCTACAACAGCGCTCCAAGTGGCTCACACCGAACGCGACGGTCTGTGAAGGAGATCTTGTTCTCCTCACGGACGAATTACTGCCACCTACGAAGTGGCCCCTGGCACGTGTTGAGCGCCTCCACCCGGGAGCAGATGGGCTGACTCGAGTGCTTACTCTGAGGACGGCCACCACGATCCTCCGTCGGCCATTGGTGAAGGTGATCCGCCTTCCGGTAGAGCAGGAGCTCGACCAACCTGCGGGCCTAGACCCGCCCTCAGCCGCTTCGACTCCTGTACCACCAGATGCTTCCATGGCGGGCGGCGCTGGAGCGCCTTAGGGTATCTTGAATACACGCAAGATCTCCCACACGAAGAGGACTAAACTGAAATCATTCTCTTTTTTTCATTCTTTATTTGAATTTCTTTTTTTTTCTTTAATTTTTCTTATTAATTCACCTATTTTAATCAAGTCTCTTCCCTTTCAGGATTTTCTTTTATTTTTTGCATTTTTCTGTTTTTTTTCATCACCTACTGGCTTCGTTGTAGCTTTACAACGAGGCGGGCGGTATGTTGAGGCCGAGGTTTAAATCCTCGCGCCAAACGACTCTTGGAGCGCGTCTCTGGTCACTCGTCCTATGCGTGACCAGTTCGTGACAACTGCGGG
Source organism: Gastracanthus pulcherrimus (assembly GCA_949152435.1). Classification (NCBI taxonomy): domain Eukaryota; kingdom Metazoa; phylum Arthropoda; class Insecta; order Hymenoptera; family Pteromalidae; genus Gastracanthus; species Gastracanthus pulcherrimus. The sequence continues at coordinate 116,215,138 of OX424574.1, forward strand.
AAGCCTAGCCGCAGGGTGAATTGCGACGAGCACGACTTCTCCCTTCCGCTTAATACTTTCCTCCACTTTTCAGGCGGAGCAAGGAGAACAAAACTCCTTGGCCGCCGCGATTTCGCTCTCTCCCGCTCTACCCGCGGCTCTACCTTGAGCAATTCTACGACCGCGTAAGCAACGCTAAAATTGCCACCGCGTGTCGCCTAGAGGATATTCAACACCACACTTTACACACACACACCTCGAGTCACTGTTAAGTTTTTATTGTTAAATTTATAATTAAGACAGGCAATAAATGTTATTTAATTGTGTTGTATATAAAACCAGTGCATTCTAGACATTCACTCGCCTCACTCTCCCGCTTCCTTACGTACGCAAATTCACCAGCGGAAATTGGTGTCTTGCTGCACCCGCTCAACGCTAATACCGCGCCTGATAAATTTAAATAAAGTTTCAGCCGGTTAGCGCGCGATCAATTATTTTAATTACTTATGCATCCCATGCGTTAATCAACTTCCACACCCGTGTCAAAATGCACTATTTTCAAATCATTTAAAATGAAGCTGTAATCAATTTTGTAAAATAAAATTTTTCATTAATACGTATATATAAAATGATGATTTCCAAACGTCTTTTATATAGGGATTAGAATATGAATCAGTTAGTGGAAAGAAAGTGCTTGAAAAGACGTTCACAGAAATCAAAAATTGTTGTCCTAAAAAGTGTTTTTTAAAAATAGATCATGAATGGCAAAAAAGTATGTTTCATAAATTTTGGCGTAGTGGAGATTTTCAAGTACAGAATACAATATTAGAAAATATGATTGTAAGAAAAGAATCGACACAAGAATTAAAACATTTACAGTGGCAATTTCATTGTTACTACAAAAGCACTAGTATCGATATTTGTCGAAAGTTTGTTTGCAGTATTTTCCAAATTGGAGAACGAAGAATAAAAACGGTTCAAGAAAAAATAGTAAGTGGCAAAACGATGCCTGATAATAGAGGAAAACAAGATAATCACAAGGTAAAGCTAACTGAAGATGTCAAAACTTTAATTCTGGAACATTGCAAAAGCTTTCCGCATTCTGAGTCACATTATACTAGAGAAAGCTCAAAGCTTTACTATTTTCTTGATACATCGTTAACATTACATTCACTCTATTTTTCCTTTTTGGATTTTTATGCAGCTGTAACAGGGAGTGAAGCTACTCCTATTGATAAAACAACATATTTTAATTATTTTAATCATTGTGTGAATTTCTCTATTGGTCTGCCACGTACTGATGTATGTGATCTTTGTTTTACTTATGAAACTAACAAAGGACGAGAAAATGAGTATTTTGAACATATCGTGCAAGTTGAAAAGTATAAAAACTTAAAAAATTCAATGTTGTCCACTGTAAATGTACTAAAATGTGAATTTGACTTTGGTCAAAACTTGCCATTGCCAAAACTACCAGTTAATTCTCAATTTTTTCGTCGTTTAGTTTTGATGTATTTGTTTAATGTACACATTTTCGATAGTGATCGAAGTTACATGTTCCATTTCCTTGAAGGGATTTTAAAAAAGGGCGCCAACAGCGTATGTACGAGGGTAGTTCAATAAGTCTTTAGAATGACCAACAGATGGCGCGCGAATCGCTCCAAATTATCTGTTTTCAGTCAGCACCACTCCCGACTAGATATATGGTGCAGTCACAGTCCACATCTTCTGAGTTTACGTGTTTTTATAACCAATTGAAAAAAAAAAGATTGCTTGTTAAGAAAAATGGAAAAAAACGAGTTCAGAGCGGTAATTAAACATTTTCATTTAAGGGTTTAACTCCATATGAGATAAAAAATGAATTGGACTCAGTTCATGGCACATCTGCCCCTGCCTTAGCAACGGTTTATAACTGGGTAAATGAATCTAAGCGTGGTCGTACATCAATAAGTGACGAACCACGTTCAGGAAGGCCCGTAGAAGCAACTACTCCCGAAATCATCAATAAAATCCACGATATGGTGTTGAAGGATAGAAGATTAAAAGTGCGTGAGTTAGCTGAGGCCACAAGGATATCTATAGGTGCAGTTGTTTCAATTCTACATGAAAAATTAGGCATGAAAAAGCTATCGGCAAGATGGGTGCCGCGTTTGCTCTCAGCTGAGAATAAACGCAATAGAGTGGTCGCCTCTGAGGCTCTTTTGGCGCGCATAAGTCGGAATCCTGAGGAATTTTTTCGTCGATTTGTGACTGTGGATGAAACATGGATACACCACTACACTCCTGAGACAAAGGAACAATCCAAACAGTGGATTTCCACAGGCGAACCAGCTCCAAAGAAGGCAAAGACCGTAAAGTCAGCTGGTAAGGTTATGGCTACAGTTTTTATGGGATGCACGTGGAATTATACTTATTGACTACTTGGAAAAGGGTAAAACAATTACTGGTGAGTATTATGCATCATTATTAGAGCAGCTGAAAGAAGAGATTAAAAAAAAACGACCACATTTGGCGGGAAAAAATTCTCTTTCATCACGACAACGCCCGAGTTCACACATGCTTCGTTTCAATGGCTAAAATTGAAGAACTAAAATTCGAATTGGTCGAACACCCACCGTATTCACCAGATTTAGCCCCCAGTGACTTTTCTTATTTCCAAACTTGAAAAAATGGCTCGGTGGACAGAGATTTACGGACAACGAAGACGTCATTGCCTCTGTAAGTGCTTATTTTGAGGAACTTCCGAAAACGCACTTTTCTGAAGGATTAAAAAAACTTAAAAAGCGATTGACCAAGTGTATAGAGCTCCAAGGAGGTTATGTTGAAAAATAAAAAAAAATTTACCCAAAAAAATTGTTTTTATACTTTATTCTAAAGACTTATTGAACTACCCTCGTAATATGGTTGAGTATGCGATAAGGAAAGAACTACAACTAAACGTCTTCGATAAAATATTTTTATTTTCTGATGCTGCAGGAGGTCAAAATCGAAATTACATTAATTTGAAATTCTTTTCATTTTTATCTTACAAATTGCAATTAGAAATCCAACATTTATTTCCTGTTAGAGGGCATTCCTACTGCCAGTGTGACCGAAATTTCGGTTTGTATCGTAGTAAGAAAAAAAAGCAAGAAAGAATTGAAACAGAAAATGATTATGTGCAACTAATAAAAAATTCTAGAAATCCTCCATTCGAAATGGTTGCTATTTCACAGTGCGAAGTAAAAGATTATGAAAAACTGTTTGCGAAAGACGAATACTTCCAGAAAAATGTAATTAAAATAAGCAAAGTTGTTAGAATTGTATATTTTCCTAACGGACAAATTGATTTGTATTACGATTATGATGGCAATCCAATTACAATTAAACTAAGAAACAGCAGTGAAATAGATTTGTCGAAAGTATCATTAGCTAAAAAGGTAGGAATAACGAAAGAAAAAGAAAAGGATTTTAAACATTTATTGCAATTTTGTACTACTAATGGGCAACATTTTGGTGAAAAATTTTTAAAAACAACTTCTATTATAACTGTTGTCAGTAAAACAAAGAATGTGAAAGAAGAACATGGTAACAAAAAAGTTCGAAAAACGGAAGTTGTCTCAATAAAAAGAAGAAAAGTAAGCGACGAACAAAAGAAAATTAGAATTAAAAATTAATAAAAAAGAAAAGAAAACAAAAACAATAAAAGGAAAAAAAAAGTAATATATTATTGAAACGCGTTGTATGTATTGCGACTAAATTGTAAATAAATCTTAATGTAGAAATATAAATAAATATAAGTATCAGTTATTTGAAGTTTCTAATTTACTGAACAATGTCAAAAATCTGTGAAATTTATATGTTTCCCAGAAATTTATATTTTTAAAGATTGTAATTTACTATTCAATTCATTTACGCTGCAATATTCTTTTTAATGTGTGTGAATTTCATTTGAACGCTTTATTATAACCATTTATTATCTAGTGTATATAACATTTAGAATTAACAATAATTTCTAAAACTTTCGTACAAAGATTTAAAAATTCAACAACTTTATGAATAACTGCCGTTTGATTTTGCCTTTGCTTTGTTTATTTAATTTCTTATTGTTTCATCAGATACTTATTTTTTTTAACTTCTACACTATAAATCGACAGTATTAAATAGTATGATTTGATTAAGTATGTATTTTTTAAAAAAAAGGACAGCAAATCTTCAAGTAAACGGCATTATATGACATACGCTGCGAGCGTCATGTATCGCGCAGACCCGCTAATGTTCGCGCGGAGCGTGCAATTTTGGCAAAATCGCTCTATCTTTGCCACTTTTCATCCAATTGATCTGTAATTTTCTGAGAAACTTCTTCAAATGTTAACAAACAAATGTCTCGTTGAAAGTTCACTGAGTCTTAAACTTCCCTCGATACTTTTTTTCGTTGAATATACTTAACCATATAAAAGGTAACTCACAGGTTTGCAATTAAATTGTTGAAAGAAAAATATTTAATATTTAACTATCTATGAGTTTATCAGCAGCGCTAGACTATTTTACGAGATTATTCAAAAAATGAGCAAGATCCGTTCATATTTGTCGGAGCTGCAGCGAGTTAAGTTTAAAAAACATAGTGCAAATAAGATTTAAAATTTTGCCGTTTTTATTTTTCTTTTTTCAAATACTAAACATTGTACAAACAAAGTATATATATAAAATGTTGCCAATTTTTATCCTCTATACGATGCTATTTTTAAAAATTCATTTCCGCAAATTTAAAAATTGGTCACCATGACGTCAATTTGTATATAGCGGCAACCCGAGCCGAGCGCTAAGGACGTTTTAGAATCGATGCCTTCAATTGCCTCTTTTACAACAAAATCAATTAATTTCTGAAAGAGTCCAGGCATATTGCAATAAATTGGATAAAGCTATACTAAAAAATATTTGTAAAATTGAAGAATGTATTCTAATAGGACGCGGCAAAGCACACACATTAACAAAAACAGAATTACAATCTCTTCAGAAAATAGTTGACGTAACTGCTGTGACCGAATGTAAACTATTTAAAAAAATGATCTTTAATGGAAATCGTTATACTACTAATAAATATTTGCGTTGTCAGCGAACAAATAACTCTGTTTTACAAACGACTAGTGAGACATTTGGAATTATTTCAAAAATATGTAAAATTAAGTATGATAATGACTACAAAGTAGTAATTTTTTCTCATGGTCTAAAAATTGCAAGAAACTTTTTTGTTGACAATATTGATATTACACATTTGAAAGTTGTAAATGCTGAAAAAAAGTTAATGTTAATGTTGTAAAATACTCTCAATTACACAGACCATGTATATTATTAAAATTACGTAAGCAATTTATTATTGTTACTATTGTAAAAGGTATTTTAGGGCGACACACTAATTAATTTAATATATGTATCACGTATTGTACTAAGATTATAACTATTATTATGTAATTTTTTTAATAATAAAATTTATACCTGACTATTTGTAGAAATATGGTTGTTTTAATAATTATATACAAATAATTGATTAAAAAATATACACAAATGCGCATAATTACACCATATCATGACATAACATGGTAAACTATGCCATTTTATGCCAAGCTATGCTATTTTATGCCAAGCTATGCCATAAAATGCCAGATTATTTGCATTACGCCAGGTTGGAAGCTACAATTAAAGGATGTGCCAGATTATGCCCAGATATGCCATATTATGCCACATCGTACCAAATTGTGCTATTTTGTGACAGACTGTGCCATATTGTGTCAAAGTGTAGTAGCTTTTCTGTAAATAATTCAGAAAAATAATTTTGTTTAAATTCATAATGTGCCAAGTTATGCCAAATCATGCCATACTGTGCCGAATTGTGTCAATCTGTACCAAACTGTGCCAAACTGTGCCAAACTGTGCGAAATGTCCGAATGGCACAGCTCTAGCATAGTATAATACAATTTGACACAATTTAGCACAATTTGGCACAGTTTGGCACAGTTGTGCACGATTTAGCACGATTTGGCACAACAAGTTTTTTCCACCAGGGTAATTCATTGAACTTCCAGGTTAAACAAATAATTTATTTTCAAGGTTATAAAAAGATGACAAAAAGTGTTCTTAGTACGTTCAAAGTGGTGCTATTGGGCGTTTTGTAGAATTCTTTGAAAATAACCGTTTTATGGCTATTTTCTAAATAGCACCTTAGGGGCTGAATGTTGTTTTGAAAACTTTTATTGGTAGGTACTTCCATATAATAAAATCGGCAGAGAAATTTGACAACTAGATGCGCACTGATTTGTTCATTTTGGCTGGCCTGACTCATATACATGTAATTGTATGTTTGTATGTTGATATATGCTGACAAATATTTAAATATAAATTTATAAACAAACTGAAGATGTGTAGAACGCTGTTATATGTACATGCCAATATCGGCTTTGAGAATAACGTAAAAAAGATAGGGATAAGTGTTATGTAATATACTATATTCGTCTACTATTTTCAGACGAAGAATTTGAGACGTGCTAAACCTCAAGTCATGTTGATTTGGTAAAATGGTATACAATCAAACATAACCTAAATAATACCAACTTACGGGTATATATTCAGCTTTATATAACTAATCCATTGAACTGCCAGGATGATCAAGTAATTTTTTTTTTTCAAGATTATAAAAAGACGAAGTCCTTTTTAGTATGTACTAGGTCACACATAGGACCTCAGGGGCTGAAACTTATATTGATAGCTTTCTTGGATAGGTACTTTCATATATAAAGTTGGAGGAGAAAACTGACAACCAGGACAACCACTGAGATGTTCATTTCGGCTGGCCGGACTCATACACATGTAATTGTATATTTGTATTTTGATATAAGCTTATAAATATGTATACGGGTGAGTTTATAGGAAATCCAGATTGTAACAAATTATTTTTTTTATTTCTTCGTTATAAATGTTCCTCTTGGTATGTAGAATGTCTGTGAATTTTTTCAAATTCCTTGAAACCCTTAGGTTCAAAGTTGATCAATGCTAAATATGAGCATGTAACAATTTATTGACATTTTTTAGCAAATAATTTATCCTTCATTTATTCAACAAAATTAAAACTCTTTAAAAAATAGTAACAAGGGATTTTTTAGCAAATTCTCTCAATTCTTCATAATAAGTGGTTCCAAAACCTTTTAATGTCCCTTTTGATTAATTAAACTCATTTTAAAACTAGGAATCTTGAAAAATATGGGTTTGATCACTCGAACCATTACACCTATAATCATGAAAATAGCTTTTTTCACTACAAAAGTAACTGCCACAGTCACAAAATGGCAGAAATGCAGCTTTATTACGGTATTGAGACTATATCAGTTACTTTTGGACTAATATAAGCTACCTTCATAATTTTTTTAGTGATGATCTATGTAGTCGAACCCATTATTATAGGTGCTATAAGGCATTTTAATCATATTTTAGCATAATTTGACTGCTATTTATATTTTTAGCAAGAAATACAGCTTGATTATCATTCTGGGACTCTTACAGGTACTTTTGTACTAAAAAAGGATTCTTCATAAAATTTTTGGTAGTCGACCGAGTGATCGAACTCTTTTCATCAACTCTTCAGTTTTGAAATGGACGAAATCCATGTAATGAAGGGTCATATGACATTGAATAGTATACTATGCACCTAGGGAATAAAGTGAGCCACTAAATGCCTGCGTGTGGTTCGGCACCCGAGCGGAGCGAGCAATCACTTTATTCACGCGTGCAATATACAATTTTTTAAAATATCTATCAAAAAGTTTGTACTCGTTCACCGCCGAAAAGGGAAAATAGTGCTACATATTAACTCCCTAACCTTACTCTAGTCCCCGCCGTGCCATGCGCTGTGTGTGCCCGAGCCGAAGGCGATGGCACATTCGCGTATCGGCGGGGACTAGAGTGAGGGTAGGGATTTAATGTAGCGCTTTATTCCCGGCTCGGCGGGGAAAAAATACGTACTTTATGGCTGGGTGTGTTAAAAAATATTTTTTTTTGAAAAATCTAGCAAATTTGCATAAGAAAAGTGCAGATTGAATGTTTACATAAAATGCACTTGTATTGAGCTAAAAATCATTCAAAACAGCACCAAAGTGCAAAAAATGCTAAAATTACCGTCTTTGACTCACTACAACTCGAACATACTTGATCAAAAGAATCTGAAAAAATTCGTAGACACTTATAAAAACCCTATATACATGTTAAAATTGGTCAAAGACGAAAATATTTCTGTTTCTCTGACCAATTTTAACATGTATATAGGGTTTCTATAAGTGTCTATGAATTTTTTCAGATTCTTTTGATCAAGTATGTTCGAGTTGTAATGAGTCAAAGAAGGTAATTTTAGCATTTTTGTCACTTTGGTGTCGAGAAATAAAAATGTCTTAAACTCTACAAAAATGTTAGTATGTGTACCCAAAGTATGTAAAAACAATTTCAGACCCCAAGGTGTTATATGCCAAGGGAAATTAAAGGTTGAAAAATGCGTTTCTTCTAATACTTTAAGATTTTGCTAACATTGTTTTATTTTTAACTAAAAATCTGGGGACTTCTGAGAAAAAAGTGTAACAACATTTTTTATTCAAAATAAGGCAAGAAATCTAAAAAAAAATTTTTAGATCCTATTGTGATATTTTGTGATCTTGTGACATCGTACGTTTATTTACGTACATAGATATAGTGAAAATCTAAAAATATATAAAATAAACTTTAAAGTATTGTTTTATACTGTCGCCAGTGTGAATCTAGCTTTTTCTAAGCAGATGCATTGCACAGCAAGGGTACGACTGGCAAATGCCGTTAGACGCGCACATGTGCGTTTACTCTCCCTCTACCCTAGCAGAGAGATAACAGAAGTATCGACTATATGCAGCCTTTTTCGAGCGGATAAATACAGGCTGAAATATTATTTTGAAAGCAGATAGCATAGCGTATAAGATAATAACTTTTTACATTTTTTAACATCGTAATATAGTTTTATAATTCAAATAAAAATGTTATGCGAAAGAATCAAGTCGATAGCTTGATTCTAATTGTAGTTTTAAATATTCTGTTGCAATAATAATATTTACAAATAATATGATAGTTTTAAGTACTGAAAGATGAATATTTATTCACTAATTACAGTTTACATTATAGTAATTTTTACTGCAACCTTTTATTATACACACTTTTAATTTAAGTAAACATAAATTAATATTAACTTTACCTTCATTACTTACTCCCATTATTATCACTATTTAATCTTATACTATTTTTAACATATATGTACACTTTAACTAATTACTATAATTGTTTATTTATTTTTTTTTTTTTATTAATTAACGTCGCCATGTTTGTGCTCCCATGTGGTGCTAATCGACGACGGGGGTCTGCGGTGTGTTTGTAAACAAAACACATGTAATTTTTACAGAGGTGCTTGTATCAATCGGCAGAGACTAGGATTCGAACCCGGGTCACCGGCGTGGGAATCCGACACTCTACCGACTGAGCCGCTGCAGGCCCCAATACTATAATTGTAATATGAGTTTTAACAAAATAACTATATAATATAACTATATATATATATATATATAAACATTAATATTTTAGGTTAATATTAAGAAAATCAAATGTAAGATTTGAAAGATAGAGAAGGAGCAAGAGAGCAAGCGAGGGGGAAGAACTCTCTTCTCTCTCTAAAAAAAAGCTCACCCCACCGAAAGAAGGCCCGAGCGCCTAAGCCTAGCTGCGCGCGCTTCTTTAGCGACGCCCTCTGAGGACCTATTTACCCACATCCTCTCTTCTTCTTTCTCTGTCTTAAGCATTAGCCTAATGAGAAGACAAGCGCGTGGGAGGAGAAAAAGGAGGAAACGTTCTTGGCTATTCGTCCTTGCTCACCCTTACTCCGCTCGCTTCATCACATACAATTATTTATGATACCTAAAATCCTTATATTTATCAGTAAAATTGCAAAAGTACATCAATTTGTCGCGTCCGCAATATTTATCCGCAACACGCGTTTGTTTAACCCATTTCTTTCCAAGCGACCATTTTATAGTCGATTGATTTTTTGCCTAAAACCGACATTTTGAAATTTTCCAACGGAAATTTCAAAATTCTGACTTCAGAATCGGAAAGAGCGGACAATTTTGACTTCAGAAAAGTGCTATTGGTTATTATTATTTTTTTTTCGACAATTTTTTACGCAAAAAACCAATCGACTATAAAATGGCCGTTTGGGAAGAAATGGATTAAGGAGACAGATACACCTTAAAATTTTAAATTAATTGATAATACATTTTATGGTACAACTAAGGCACTTATCATATATTATCTGATTTTTTTCGGTAAATTTGAACATTTTATCAAAATATAACTATACAAATTTTAAAAAATGTTTTGAAGGTCGTTAGGTCCATTTGATTGGCTATAATGAAAACCTCTATTATTTGGTGGTGAAAATGAGTACTTTCGATACCCTTTATTTCTGACGCTCGGAAAACTCTATTTTCGCTCCACTTTATAGGCGCCGAAAATGGCCTTTTATATGCACTTGTTATAAAAAATACGGTATGCAACTTGGGGCAAAAGGGTTTTTTCAGACTCGGATGATGATTTTGAGCACTCATGTACGCCTTCGGTGCCCTCGACTTCCACTCGTGCTCAATCATTATCCTCGCTTGGAAAAACCCATTATCACGCCTAGTTGCGTAATATACTATTATAAACTGAAAAAAGAATTGAAAATCAAAATTTTGTATTACAAACGCAGATATTCTTAAGGGAAGAACTGTCCCTTGACCACCACTTTAAACTTAAAAAAAGTTACAGCAGCATTTAGGATGGGGATAAATGTGACGAAAGATAATTTTGCAGACGGATAATAATGCCGAATTTATTTTACCGAAGGGTAAATTTGCCGAAAGGTGAATTGTGCCAATGGGGAAAGTAATTAACAAAAATGCCGAAAAAGAAAGTTTCGACGAGTAAAAATGCCGATGGATAAAAATGTCGAAATTTAAAAATGCCGAAATGTTGAATGGCAACGGGTAAAAACTAAAAATATCTAATACTGAAAAGAAACAACGTAGATATAATTAATACATTAGTATAATACTGGGGCATATTCTAATAAAAGCACTTTTTTATCCAAATTTTCGTTTTCGGCATTTTTAATTTTCGGCATTTTCTTTTTCGAGATTCTTGTTTTCGGTACTTTTAACTTTCTTCAGAAATTTCAACCGTTCGGTAAATTTATCCTTCTGCAAATTTATCTTTCGATACAATTATCTCCACCCGCAGCATTTACGCAAAAGTTATGTACAATTTTTACATTTTCAAAGTTATTAATAACATTGTTGTATATGTAATTTTCAATCTTTACAGCTATTTTTCTGAAAACTACATTTTTCGTTTTTAGGCATTTAAATAGAACACTCTAAAAATGCCTCAAAACGAAAAATCGCTTTCTATTTTTCTCGTAAAAATAAAAAAGAACGTGCATGCCAAGTTGAAAGTGATTCTATGAAAATCTGTTGCGCAAATCGCGAAAAAAGTAGTTTTGAGAAAAAGGGCTCTAAAGATTGCATATTACATATACAACAATGTTATTAACCTTTGTTTGACACACTTCCCTGGTGTAGCATACTTGACACACTGGGGTTATTTGTACCCCATCGATAAAATCGAAATAAAAATTACAATAATAAATATTTTTATTCTTAAATTTTTTTACGAACTCTTGAAACGTTTATTTTGAAAGCTACATATGTTTTATAGTGAGATATTAAAATTAAATATGTTTAAAAAATAAAAACACTCAAAAAAACTGAAAAAACGATGAAATTTGATTAAAAATTCATAACTTTTTCAATTTTTAATAAAAATTGCTAAAAATTTATGTGAGTTATCTTGAGATATACCACTTTAAGAAAAAAAATAGTTAAATGGTCCATTTTGCAAAAAAGGTATTTATTCCGGCAAATGAAAAATGAAATTTTATGAAAAAAAATACACTGTTTTTTTTATTACATTTCTAAAAATTACACATAAGTTTCAAAAATAATTCATTACAAGCATTTAATTAATTAAAATATTTTAATAATTACAAAAAAACGAAAATAGTTATATTTATAAAATATTAGAAGTAGTATTTACTCATTTCCAGTACAATCGTCGCAAAGAATACAGCTGTGAGTATTGCAGATAGGGCGACGACAGGATGCACAAGCTTTTCTGCTTTTCCTGTCCTGTTTCCTAGTGCAGCTTACACATCGTTGAGGCTGTTGCAATTCAACATTTTGTAGCTGAGTAGAGCCTTGCACATCTAAGTTTAAAATGCCTGCGATCCCAAGCCTAATATCTTTACGAAGCGTTACGACGGCGTACCGATTTTGCAAATGCGGTGTCACGAGATGCACGCATAAAGTTTCCAAGCAGCCAGAAGCTGTAATTTTTGTATTTATTCCATCAATTTTAGACTTGCACGCAAGTAAAATTCTGGAATTTACTATAGCTTGATCTAAAATGCCAAAGAAAAATCGCATGGGCCATCTTGTTGTTCTACCTGTCACACTATAAGAATGACAAAGCTTGTCAAAAGTATCAGTACCTCCTTTATTCAAATTATAATGCCGTACGATATCAGATTTTCCATTTGTGACATTATTTGTATGCATGAAAGAAGAAACGATGATGACTACTTTACTAACTTTTTTTTTGGAGCGAAAGAAAGAAGAGTTAAATCTTTTGTATGAGCAAACTTGGTGGCAGGTCGCTCTTTAGGTGCAACTAAAAATTCAGCAGGGATCTCTCGTTTGTTTTTCCTTACTGTTCCAGTTATTTTTATATGATACGGTTCCTTCAACATTCGCAATAACAATGGTATTGAAGTATACCAATTGTCACAGGTAACGGAACGATCGCTATTGTAAATGGGTACAGTAACTAAATGAAAATAATACTCCGGGATCGCTTCATCGCGTTGAGTTATCTCAGAATTTTTACCTAAATACGGAACTGCATTTATCATGTAAGCAGTGTTGGCATCATTTAAACTTATAATTTTAAGTCCGTACTTATCAGGCTTATCTTTCATATACACTCTGAATGCACAACGTCCTCGAAAACTTAGTAGTTGCTCATCAACGGTACATCGGCTACTTGGTGCGTAATTATTTTTACAATTTTCAATAAAAAGATTCCATAATGAACGAATAGGAGCGAATCGATCATTTTTATCTCTCGTGTCAATAACATCAAAACGTAAACATTTTGTTAAAAACGTGAATCGACTTCTTGAAAATATACATCTGTAGAACGTGATACCATTCTTTTTGTCCCATAAACGATTATCGTTGACTTTACTTGATTTCCACAGCCCAGTGTAATATAACAGTCCGATATACGCTTTTATTTCAATCTCATCTGTATGATAATGGTATGATTCTTCTCTACCTTCAGCTACGAGAGCCAGGCATTCTTGCTCGATTTTTTTATTGGTGTTTTCGACGACAATGTCTATCATCTTTTTATCAAACAGACAACTCCAAAACTCTTCGATCGTAATTGCTTGTAGAGCATTACCAGCTGGGCCAGGTACCATTTCCGGAATAATATCAGATTGACGATCTAAAAATAAATAAATAAAAAAATAAATAAATGAATTTAGCGCCTGTTTACGGAAGGTACTATGAATCACGTACTAAAGCAAGAGTCGTATAGAACGAGAAGTAAGCAGAGAGTGAAAGAAAGGGAAGGGAGGGGAGAGATAGTAAATATTTTGGCGCCAACGGTTATACCTGATCTACGAGAAGAGAAAGTTGTTTCCCAAATAAATCCATTTTTTCCTCTCAGCTTTGTAGCAGGGCGTCCTCGACCACGAGACTGGTTCATGCGATCGTTAAGGCTCACATTTTCCATTTCAATATCATCTTCATCGATTTCATTAGCTGTTGAGGAATCATCACTTGGAGTAATGTCAGCATCTTCTTGTTCAATAACAATTCGTCGCGTATTCGCCGAGGCCGTAAATTGTACGCCATCTAAAATGTGAATAAAAACGTAACACCGTGTCTAAAAAAATGAGACGTAATAAAATACAATATATTTACCTTTAACTTAAATTTTCACTTAAAAAACAATAAAAAAAAAATTTTCAAAAAATTAACGCACACGATCACTCTTGACACTCTGGGGTACAGGCGTGACCAGTCAATTTCGGTCGACTGTCTCACGAAGACTAATGGTCTGAAAATTATGGCCATAGCTGGAAGAGGAAGTAGTACTTTCGAATCAATGCCAGATGGCGCCACAGACCTGATTTTCTTAGATTTAAGTACTTTAAATCAACATAATAATGACGTGGGGTTGTTTGTACCCCTGTGTGTCAAACAAAGGTTAATAACTATAAAAATGTTAAAATTGTACATAATTTTTGCGTAAATGCTGCTGTAACTTTTTTTAATGGTCATAACTTTGCCTCGGAACATCCATTTTCAACGAACAGAAAAACCAATTAAAGGTCTTTTCTTCTACTTTTATTATCTTTTTGGAAAAAGTTTCGTACAGAGCATGGTATGGCGTGTGTTTCTCTCTCTCTCTCGCACTCATAAGGCACTATGTTATAGCGCAGGCTCTCTCTCTTTCATTTGTATGGGAGACAGGCTGTGCTACCAATGGCGTAGTTTCTCTCTCTCTCTCTCTCTCTGTCTCTAATGCATGCACTCGTGCTGGTACGGATTATAGCGTGAACGCATTCTCTCTCTCTCACTCTCTCTCACACTCTCACTCTCTCTCTCACGCTGACACAAAAATCTGGTGGGCTGGTATGTAATCCACATCTGGAGATAATGCTCACCTCTAATACTGGTATACGGTGAAGCTGTTGGAGAAAGAGAGAGAGAGAGAGAGAGAGAGAGAGAGAGAGAGAGAGAGAGAGAGAGAGAATAATTATGAAAATCTCTTTGGTATTTGTAGATTTAGGAAAATAGAGATAAGAGGACCCTTTTATTTATAAACCAATATGTACGCTTCCGCTTTCGGAGGGTGTTTATTTTAAAATACAGTTAGGTATTATTTTTATTTTTATTGAAAACAAATATTGAGATGTTATTTTATTACGTTTTTAAAGTATCATAAATTTTCATAATTGTTATTGAAGGTGTATGAAAGGAAAAAAGGAGTAGAAGAAGGAAGTAGGGAAGAATAATAATCAAATTTTGTGTACAAAAATTTATTTATTCATATTATTATTATTTTTACGAATCATCATTTCCAAAAGTACATTTTCGTTGAACATGATTGAATACAAAAGCCGTTGCCTATTACAGTTTTCTCTAACGCATGTGATAATCTATTACATTATTGTGTTTTCTTTTTAAAATTCTTGACTAATTTTTTAAAATAATATAAAACTACAGTATCATTGTCTTTTAAATTATTGTTGAATAATAAACAAAATCCGTTAAGAGAATCAAATTTACACATGTAATAAAGAAATACGACACAGTGATAGCCGCATACAATTAGATTGGTCTGTTGTAGGCACTTGGTATTCCATTTATAATGCACGCTGTTTCTGCGTATAGCATTTCGATGATATGGCGATATGGGGGGCAGGCCGTAACTGTCGAAAAACGTACCCACCCCTGCTTTGTTGATGTATATGGCTACCCAATGTCTACCTGGTCGCCAGCTCTCATCCGTATTAATTACCAAAGCCGCAGGTTTAGCGAACCGTCTGGGGATATGATTAGCGGGACAAACACCCACTGTGGCTACCGGTAATAATCGAATCGTTTGAAGTATCTGGCACTTGTTCATCGTGCTTCTTTATTTCTCCGCAGATCGTAGGTTTTTCTCCTCCTTCTTTTTCTTCTTCTAACGCTAGTTCCGCTTATTTATCATCACCCTGCACTGTCACAATGGAATCGTTTTGTGGCGACATGTGATCCTCGTCGATGACGTACTCTCTTTCTGTACCTATACTCGATAACGATTGAACCTCATCGTTGTCGTTGTCGTCGTCCTCGTCGTCGTCCGAATGGTGTGCAACTGTTTTGCGAAATTTTATAGCGGAAATTTCCAAGATTTCCTGCATCTCGTCCTCTTCTTTGGCTCTCTCGATTACACTGCGTGGGAGTGGATTTACGGCTTTTTTGGTCGAGTGTTTGAATTTTTCTTTGTTTTCTTGCAGTCAGTTTTTAATCAAAGCAGCTTTATGTAACGCACAATTTCGCCGTATATTTAACTTTGATTTGTGATACACACAGCCTGTGAAATAATGTCTTTAAAAGTGTAATCGAGTGACGAAAAACTTGGACCACAATATTTTTCCACATTGATTACTTTACGACCGAGTAGTTGTTTGCGTGTGCTAATAAAATGTTGGGACTTATTTTTACGCGTCGGACAAGTAATGTTGCCTCTACGATATGAATATAAAATTTTCCGGCGGTCGATGTATCCATGAGACAAAAAGCATCTTTCGATCGCACAAGTCTAAGTCGCAGCTCAACTACATTTAAAAGGTGTCGATCTTGGTGAAAGATATCCCAGTGTATTTTTCCTTGGAGATTTACAATTTTGGCTGCGTATGTATGCTTAGTGCGTTGAACGAGCCCTTCGTTACACACTGCCTCCTCAGCCTCGGGATGTGCATTCATTTTACTGAATATTACGTAAAGTATAATCCTGCGATAATAAGGTATCGGGAAGTAAGAACGAGTGAGAGAGAGAGAGAGAGAGCCTGTAAGAGAGGGGAGAGAATGAGAGAGGGTGAGAGGTAGAGAGGATGAGAGAAATAAACATTCAATGCTTGTAATAACATTGGTTATCGAGACCGGAAATATGTAACGGTGGTTCCTTAAAATAGAATTTCGAGAAACCCCACCACCACTACTACCATCACCAATGCTACCAACACCATTACTATCTATCATCCTCTTTTACAAATTGTGAAAAAGGGTGTGTAATGCTATGTGTATGTATGTATGTGTAACATTTTCACTAATCCCTGCAGTATCAATTAGAACAGTTTTGAATCTGAACACGTGTGTGTGTGTGTGTGTGTGTGTGTGTGTGTTTGTGTGTGGCCATGCATTAGGAGGTGGGAGACGTAGAAGGCGTGGTCAAAGGGTTTAAAAGGATTGAAGCAATCGAATATTCGTCAGATAGTTTTCACTTGTGCATCCATTTGCAAGTGCGTGTTGTGTATAATTTCAATAGTTCAATATACATAAATCCTTTTAACAATGGCACAAGCTCAGGTAGAAAGAGAGTCGTCGGCTCGTTGTAATGCCAGTAAACGGTCTAGTGGAGCCTTAAAACTCCACCGCGCGCTCCGATCAAGTTTAAATAAAAAGATCTGGCACCTCGCGAGTTTTTTTATAAATCATTCCTGGGATATCTTCCGATGATTTTAAGCCTAAAATGAAAATAATCCCTAGAGGGATTTTCAAATAAACTCGATATTTGATCATTTTCGTAAGTTATCGTGACTATTTTCTATATTGCATCTTGTATTTAGATTTCTTAGGTTTTAAAAATATATTTCAACATCAGAAATAAGTTTATAAATGCTCAATAGGTATTAAAAATTTTAAATTCATAAAAATTTTCAAAACCGTATTCGAATTTTCAAACTTTGTGATCATTTTATTACATTAAAAAAATATCTTTATTATGTACAATAATTAAAATTAATGTAAACTATTATATTCACATAAAGCACGTTGCAACCTCTCTGTATATTCTGGATCGTTCTTAAAAACTTTATATTTCTCCCACACAGATTTGAAATCAGCATGGACAGATTCCATAGCCTGTTCACTATAAAATCCAAATTCCGTCTGAATTTCTTCGCAAAAGTCAGGCACATGAAAAAATACTGCATGAATTTTGGGCGTTATTGGTACATTTAAATGTAAATTACTTTGCTTGAAGGCATTAATCTTATCTTTGAAAGATGGGTCAAGATTTTTTCCAAAGCAGGCATGTACAACATTTTTGAAGTGCTCAAAAGCATTTACATATTTCAAACATCCCAAATTGTGATTTCGTGAACGCAGGAAATCAAGTTTGTCTAATAATATCTTGCACGAATTGCCATTAAAACTTGTATTACCCTGACGTATATCACGAGTGACATGGCATGATTGTGCCCATAGAAGAGCGTCTTTCTCGAATTCAGCCAATAAGTGTCTATACAATGTATTTACTACATCTAGCATCAAATGAAGTTCAGGTGGAGGTATTATCTAAAGAAATGTTTTGTCTACATCAGTTGATAAAAGAGACGGATGAATACAATTTTTATGATTCTTCGCATCTTTTTTGACAGATCCGGCTTGATGCCAGTTTATATCATTTTGAAACATATTACTTATTGTCCTCGGTATTCCGCAGCTACTTAAATCATTTTTCGATGCGAAACACCAAGTGCAGGGGTAAAAGCTGCTATGCGACATGATGCCAACCATAATATTAGCAAGTTTTAAATCTGTCGCAATAGTTCCCTGAAAGTTGTTTATTTTTATTGCAGACCACAGCTGCGATACATTTTCATAATGTTCTTGAGGACTGTTTGCTAATGCTAATATCAATAATTTGTTAACACCTGAATCTTTAAACCGTTTAGCAGAAATACCATCTTCGAACTTTTGCCGGTGTCTATTTAGCTTTTCATTTTCTGAAGTAGATTGAATGGATAAACATATCTTCAGAAAACCCCCTCCCCCGTCAATACCAAACTTCAAGTGAAATTCAGACAATAAGCGTTTTTCTTTTATGTGTTCTATTAAACCATCAAGATTTGTGCTGTAAGCGTCTGTTTCAAAGTCAAAGTTTTTAGTACCAAAATAATCATCAACACAGTGACTTTTAATTGATAGTTTTTTTTTCAAATGCGGTTCCACGACCTTAGCATTTTTCGTAGCTACTCGTAAAGCTGTAGCAATCGCAAGTGTCTTCGTTTGGCTCAAATGTAAACTCGTCTGGATTTTTAAAAAATCGTCTGCAGAAAAAAAGCTCAGGTTTGCTTAAAGCTTTGTTATTTTGTGAACCAATAGCAACTTTAAGAGGCTTACCGCGTGTTTGAGAAAGTGATAGAGTTGTAGTATTTTGTGTATTTTCTGTAATCATTTTGCGTTTAAGCAAAGACGAAATTACTTGATCTGTAGCTCTTGGGCTTGTTTGCATAATGTTTTCAGTCAAATTCTCCAAGCGTACGGTAAAGTTACATTTATGAGATTTTCCTTTTCTCAACAAAGAAAAGCAGTAACTACACCGGCTTTCAACGAAAGGTGATTTTCTTTCATCTAGATTAAAATTGTATTATTATATTGTAGTTATTATAACTAGAAAAAGATATGTTTTAATAGCTTACTTGGAACTTTTATATTTGTCACATCAACAAGTATTCCATGTCGCTGAGGCATAACATTATTCTTTGCGAAGTTTGAAAATTTTCCAGGAGGGGGTTTTCTCGCAAGCTCACAAATATGACAAGTACATAAAACATCGTTGCTTGATCTAGTAGATTTCTTCAAAGGTTGAAGATCAGAAAATTTTGGTAGATTCACACTTATATCTTCATCGTTTCTAATTCTGTATAAATCTCTTTTGCAACTACTGCATAGAACGAGAGGTAATCGGTCATCACTAGTATCGTACTCAAACTGTTTTTCAACAAGCACTTTTAATTCTCCTTTTACAGGAATCATTACTTTAGTTTTTCCAAAGCAAAGTAAACAAATTTGATGACGATTTTCATCGTGTGTTCTTGCCTTCGGTATTTTTACTAACCGTAAAATCAGCATAAGTTTATTTATCGCAGCCATGGCAACGGAATACCAAATTTATTCTTGATGAAAGAAAACAAAAAGAAACTTCGGGCGCACAGAAAAATATTTGAAATAAGAAGTTAAAAAATTTAATTTTTGAGCAGTATTTAAAAAAATTTGTATGAATTTTAAAAGTTTAATGAGTATTAAGAATTTATAAACTTATTTCTAATATTGAAATATATTTTTAAAGCCTAAGAAATCTAAATACAAGATGCAATATAGAAAATAGTCACGATAACCTACGAAAATGATCAAATATCGAGTTTATTTGAAAATCCCTCTACGGATTATTTTCATTTTAGGCTTAAAATCATCGGAAGATATCCCAGGAATGATTTATAAAAAAACTCGCGAGGTGTAAGATCTTTTTATTTAAACTTGATCGGAGCGCGCCGTGACTCCCTAATAGCATTCTTGCTACCTGCTATGCTTTAAACGCGTCAAACACGAAACGTTTAATTGTGGGTTTTGAGTTAACAAAAGACAGTGTATCAAGTGATAGTGCAGCATCAAAGTATGAAATTGTTTTGAAATTCATAAACGCCGGCGGCCCTAAAGCAATTCAACGTGAATTGAATATAAATACAAATGTGTGGGTTCTACTACAAGAACATTTTTATTTGATTACGACTTACTTTACCGATGATTATCAGTATTACGAAAAATATGGTGGACAGTATACTTTGACTTTAGAAAATTACGAAGTCTTCTTCACAACATCTTATGGAGCAAAGTCATTTTTACTGGAGCAACGTCCTTGTTCGTTTGAAGAAATATCCACATACAAGCAGTCCTGCGATGATGAGGACAAGGAAAATAAAAAAATTAAATTGTACCTACCTTCCATAGTGATGCAACAAGTTACATTCGATGGCGTCAAAACTGTGAGTAATGTGTCAATGCTCAAATTACACGTCTTTAAGAACATGCAAAAAAAACATTGACGCTTGTGCAGCATTCCTGAAAGAGTATATACGTAATATTCTTCAAGAGCGTTTTTCATCCGAAACTGAGAGAAAAAACTTGGTGTGCAGCGAAACTGAATTCAGCAAATTTGTCAACGACGTGTCGTCGGTCGAATTGCTTTATCATAAAGTTAAACAAACTTTACCAGTGGACTTTACCGATAGCTATTTCAGGGTTGTGTTCGAAGAACTGATTGCGTTTCATTTGATGTTTATTCGCGAAAAAATTTGTAAAGAAATGTTTGATGAATATTTATTTATTTATTTATTTATTTCAAGAGTTACAAAATAACAATTACAGACGATTTCAAGTACAAAATATATTTACAATGATATAATAGAACGCCGTAATCCTGCAGAGGAAACTACTATTCCCTGTTCGCAGGTCCTGATTAACAAAATTAAATATAAAAACTGGTTAGATAATACTGTGTACTTACACAGTAATAACTTCCAACCACACATCATCACTCATACATACTGTCAGCACGCAGTGCATGGCAGTATTACAATCATACACAGGTTAGATTAAATAGGGCTATCGATACCCTTTAAATCTCAACGCTTTGTCAACATTAGATATATATTCCTCAATAACTAATATTAAAATATTTCTCTATTTATTTTTCATAACGTTAAATATATAATTTTATATTTGGTTATTAATTCTATGGTATTTGTTTTGTATTATAATACTTAAACGTAGTGTAAGCAATCTTAATTTTTCCTCCTATTCAATTCTGTTTCATTCATTATTCCTGATCCATTCTTTTATCTTAATGGAGGTTAATTTTTTAGTCTTATCTAAGGTCTTGAGTTCATTAGGTAGATTGTTGAAAACTCGATGAGCTTTAATATAACTATTTTTATTGCTAACAGTTTTGGTAGTTTTTGGCGGAAATACCAGTTTGTGTCTGGTTTTACTGGCGGAATTAATATATAACTCTTTCAGATTATTGTATTCGTACATTATGCTTTCATAAGAGAATAGTTGTCTTAAATTCAAGGGGTTGTCTGTAATAAAAGTATTTTTATTTATTATTTTTATTATTTTTGTTTGTATAGATTGTAACAGTTGTAAATTGTTTTGATAAACACCTCCCCACGCGATAATACCATAATTTATTATACTATGAAAAAAAACATAATAAATGATTCTGAGAGTTTTGGTTCCCATGAATTTGGATATTTTGTTGAAAATAAAAATTAGATATCTGGTTTTTTTTATTAGATATTCTATATGTTCACCCCATTTTAAATTAAAATAAAAAATGATGCCCAAATATTTGGTACTTCTAACTCTCTCAATAATTTGATTGTTTATATTAATTTCCATTTTTTTCGGTACACTATCGTAATAGTTACCAAAAGTTATATAAACAGTTTTTTGTATGTTTAATGTTAATTTATTTAATGCTAGCTAAATAGATATTTCTTCAAGGTATCTATTCATTTTATTTTCCACCTCTGTCCAGGTATCACCAGTAATAATTAGATCTGTATCATCAGCATATGAAAAAATAGAATTTTCAGGCATTTTTGTTAGTAAATCGTTTACATATATTATAAAAAGTAATGGTCCTAATACTATTCCTTGTGGGACACCAGTGTTTAGTATTTCAAAATCACTTTCATATTGACCAATCCTTACTTTTTTTTCCTATTGTTTAGGTAGCTATCAATAAGTTTAAAAGCTTTCCCTCTTATCCCATGTACATATAGCTTGTCAAGTAGTAATTTATGGTTTACTGTGTCAAAAGCTTTTGCCAGGTCTAAGAAAGCAACAGCAATAGGCTTACTTTGGTCCAGGTTTTTATATATTGTTTTAGTGATATAGCTTAAGGCGTCTTTAGTACCAATGTTCTTCATAAACCCGAATTGTTTTTTGCGTATTATATTACATTTTGAGATAAAATCAAGTAATCTCTTATGAATTATTTTTTCAAATATTTTTGCAAGATCTGATATTAGGGATATGGGCCTGTAATTACCCATTTCATTTTTACTTCCTGCTTTATATATTAGGATTACTTCTGCTGATTTTAGTGCGTCTGGTCAGATTGACTTCTCAATGCAAAGATTGAATATATACGCTAGTGTATCGGATACAAGTGTATAAAGAATTTTCAGAGTTTTTGAATTTATTTGGTCAATTCCGCCATTTTTTAGTTTTAGATTGTCAATTATTTTTTGGACTTCCTGTTCATTTGTAGGTCTAATAAAAATTGTTTTAGAGTTGTTTATTGGTAATTCAATTTTTCTATGATATGGTCGTTTAATTCTATTACTCAGTTTTTCTCCCAAACTACAATAATACGAGTTCATTTTTTTAGCTATTTCAATTTTATTATTTATTATTAAATCATTTTCAATTTTTATCTGTTTAATATTGTTTTCTGTATTTTTGCCTTTCGTGACAATTTTTGATTTTATACACGTCCACAGTTGCCTAGGATTGTTACTATTTTTTTCTATTAATTTTTTATCATGTTTTATTTTTGCAGCTTTGATTTCCTTATCCAGAGTTTTGACTATTTGTTTGTATTCAGTCTTTAATTCTACATTCTCCGGATTTTTCTTTAGTTTCTTATATAATAATTCTTTTTTTTCACATAAAATCATTATCTCCTTTGTAATCCATTCTTTTCTAGGTACTTTTTTAGAGTTATGTAATTTGGTTTTTGTGTCTTTAGCTTTTTCTGCACAAAGTTGAATATCATTAATTATTGAATTTATAGCTGTATTTGGGTCTAGTGTATGCTTATGTTTAGTCCAATCAATTAACTTATTGAGAAGTTTTTTATTGTTATAATAGTAAATATTTTTATTTGTTTCAACATCATTTGTATTTAGTTTTCTATTTTTTAATTCTATGAAAATTGGATAATGATCAGTTTAAAACATTTTGTAACTATTGTTTTAGTTTTGATAAAAATATTATCAATACAAGTTCCCTTCTCAGTAGTTATATTGTATGGCCTGGTAGTGTTTATAAAGCCAGGTAGAAAACCCTTTTCTAGAAGATTATTCAGAAAATCCATACTTATGGAATTATGTTCTTGTATATTTATATTAAAGTCACCTATTAATATGTGATTTTCTACATTTCTTTTTTGTTGCAAAAATTTTTTAAGATTTAAATTAAATTCAGGACTGTTGATACTATGCGATCTGTATATTGATGTTATTTCAAGGTTACTATTGTTGTTTAAAGAGACTATAGTGTTTAAGATTTTAAGTCTGCCTATTTCTATAGTTTCAGTTGATTGTGTAACATTTTCTCTTATATACATCACTAAACCATCATTTACAGTTTATAATACTGGTGGTGTTTTAGTTTCCATACCTCAGTACATACAATAACGCAAGGTTTGATCTTGAGACTCTTAATTAAGATTTGAAGTTTTTCAAAGTTTGCATTTAGACTACGTATGTTTAAATGTAGAATTAAGCTATCTTTATCATTTCTTTCTTTGTTAAGAGTCTCAATATCATTATAAGATATTTCTTGTTTAATTACATTATTTTGTATATCTTCTTTTGTTAATGTGCTGGGAGAATCTAGGTGTTGTTGAGTAGATCTCTGTTGTGCCAGGGATGGAGTGATGTTCTGCTTGTTTACTGAGCTTGGGTAAAGTAGAGAACCAGACTGTAGTTTTTATATTATCCTAAGCGCACTAGATACGTCCCATGCTGGTAAAACAGGTGCAATTGGGTAGTCAGTTGAGTTTATATATTTTTTTATTTTGTTTTTGAATAAAACACATCTGATTCTGTCCGTTGGTAGATGATCCGTAGTTAAGTTAGTTTTATATTTTTCGTTGTTATAGCTACAGTTTACGCATTCAATATTGGTACTTTTACAATTATTAACTTTATGGTTGTCTGCGCACTTTATGCATACTGTATTATTTCTACATTTGGACCCATTGTGTCCAAATCTGCCGCAGTTGTAGCAAGGAAACACATTTATCAAATCAAAAGCCTTGCAGCATTGATGACCTACGAACACTCTGTCTTTATTTTCTTTAATATGTTTATATATATATCAGAGGGTACTTCCATTAGTACTGTGCTGGTATTCTTCTTTTTGTTTGTGTACATATGTACCACCTTACCTTCGCTGTTAAATGCTTGGAAATTTCTGGTGTTAATGTCTATTTCGATTTTTTCTTTATCCATTTTAGTAGCATTGTCTATACCTAATATTTTTATTTTTGGGTTGTTTTGTTGTTCCATTTTAATATCACAATTTTTTAGTTTTCCAGATAATAATCTTTCTGCTGCTTTTACACTATCTTCGTTCATGCAACTAACTTCAAATTCTTTGTCATTTTTCTTGCGTATAAATTTTGTTTGAATAGTCATATCTTTTATTAAGCATTGCGTTACTGTTTCCATCACATTTTTTTGGTTAGAATCTTTTGTTTTTACTGTTATTTTAGGAATTTGTTTAGGTTTAGGTTTTATGTTACATGCAACTTCAGCGTATGATTTCATATTTGTTACATTTTCTGTTCGATTTGCTCTTTGGAGCTGAATTAATTCCCTTTGGATTTGATTCTTATCTTGCAGTTCACTTACTAGTTGTTTCAGTAATATATTTTCTGCTGTTAGAATTTCAATTTCATCTTCATCACCTCTGATAGTAGTACTTTGTCTATCTATTGTTTTGTTATTTATTTCTTGAAGGATTTCTTCCCTTATTTCCTCTGATTTTTTTAACTTTATGTTTGCTATCACGCGTTTTGCTGTATCACTTAACACGTGTATATTTTTATCAGAAGTTGAGGTTATGTCACGTAGGACATGCTCTGGGTAGATGACAAGGTGTTCTCCAACATATTTAGTATTGTCTAATTTATCAAAATCAATTTTGTGGTATACACTTTCACATATGATGCATAGCACAGTTTTTACCTCACTTTTAGGATGGCATTTATACACTTTAATATTAGGCTTATCGGGAGGTTCTTTCGCCTTCGCCGCCATGTCATCGTCTGATAATTAGTGAATATTAAAAATGAATTCCATAGTTTTAAGAAAATAAAGAATAGTGTTTGTATTTTAATATTTAAAAAATAAACAGTTTTAAAATATATACGCGATGTAGAAATAAAAACGATAAGGTATTTTGATTTTATTTTGTATAATATATGATGTATTTACTCTCTAGGCATAACTTATTGGTCTGTATCGAATGTTGTATATATTATCATGTATTTAAAAAAGATGTAAATATGTATATATCGAGTTAGTAAATTTATTGCGTCAAAACGCTAGATGGTTGCTTATTGTTTCGACAGAGCGCGACTAGTTCGTTAAATTGATAATACGTTAAAAGAGAATCGTTAAGGGCAATATTTTCAAAGATGTTTGGGCGATGAGTACTAATGTACTCGTCATCTAAACAATTTTGAAAGTATTGCCCTTAACGATTCTGTTTTAATCTATTGTCAATTGAACGAATCTGTTTCGTTTAATTTTGAAACAAAAAAATAAAAATGTATTTAATGTTTGTATGCATGTATTTGTAAATTAACAAAATGTAATTGTTGCGTCGCAACATTTTCAAACTCATTCTCATGTAAATTCGATACTTCTGCGCCTGCGTGCGCAGTGAGTGTGTGTGTGTGTGTGTGTGTGTGTGTGCAAGTATGTGCGGCGTGGCGATCGCACCGCTCGGGGTGATCGCTTGCTCTCGCCGGCACGACTATCAGTTATCGTCCAGACCGGAACCCGTGCGCTCCCTCGCGTCTCTCTCTCTTGAGTACGATTCCATTGTGCCCTTGCGCACGTGCTTTCAGCTCACCTCGAGCTTCCGTGTACTAACGGGTGCATACTTGCAAAATTACTCGGCCTCTTCAAGGTCTTACCGTTGCTGACGGTGTGCTCGCTCGCACAATCAGCATTTCCATCAGTGAAAATCTAATTAGTGTGTTGGATGCATGTGAGCGTGTGGACGTGAATTTATTGAATGCATGTGCGCGCGTATTCGCCCTTCGTGAAGTCACTCTCGCGTAACTTAATGTAATCCGAAAGAAAATCGATCTCAGTGTATATTAGTGCTTTAATAAATCAGGGTTTTTTGTGCCGCTCGGCTTTTTCCCATAAAAGGTCGTAATAATTACTTAATACCTAAATTCATTTTCCTTTCCAACAAAGTAAACTCAGTGAATATAATAAAAATAAAACAAAAGAAAAATAAAGAACATTTACTAGGCCTCTTTGTGCTACCCCCAAAAGGTCAAGATTCTACATGGTGCCTCCTGTGAGGTAGAAATCTCTACCTCTTTTGTCAACTTTGTTTCCGCGAATTCAAAGAAAGGGTGACCTCGCGAAGTGTGCAGTGCGCGCGTGGACGTGAGGAAACAAAGGGGTTCGAAAACGTGCGAGCGCGACTTGTCGCAGCACGACCTTTAGTCTCTACCTCCCCTTATTTTGACCTCGCGCCAACAACAATTCGGCACAGCAGTGCAGCGACACAGCAACGCAGCGGCGTAGCAACACGCAGTCAGCGGCCACCTCGACATTAAACTTTGCCGTCGTCTCCGACCGGGAGGACTTCACGCGGCCGGCCATCAGTCTCGCTTCGGCGAAATTAAGATAAGTCTATTTGTTTCTTGACTGCGAGATAAAGGCGTGTATAATCTTCCTATTGTGTCAATGTGACAATTAACTTAACAATTTCTATTAAAGCATTTATCTCGCAACAGTAATTGTTTATTTAAACTAACTAGCTCGTTCTAGCTAATACTGTTCTTCATAATTAGTTTATTAATATTTCGTATTTGAGTTAAAATCCAAATTTTATAATTCATTTATTTAAACTAACTAGCTCGTTCTAGCTAATATTGTTCTTCATAATTAGTTTATTAATATTTCGTGTTTGAGTTAAAATCCAAATTTTATAATTCATTTATTTAAACTAACTAGCTCGTTCTAGCTAATATTGTTCTTCATAAGTAGTTTATTAATAGTTCGTGTTTGAATTAAAATCCAAATTTTATAATTCATTTATTTAAACTAACTAGCTCGTTCTAGCTAATCTTGTTCTTCGTAATTAGTTTGTAAATATTTCGCGTTTGAAGTAAAATTCAATTTTTATAATTTGTTTATTTAACCTATGTAGCTCATTCTTGTTAATAGTGTTCTTCGTAATTAGTTTATTAATGTTTCGTGTTTGAATTAAATTCTAAATTTTATAATTTGTTTATTTAAACTATCTAGCTCGTTCTAGCTAATCTTGTTCTTCGTAATTAGTTTGTAAATATTTCGCGTTTGAAGTAAAATTAAATTTTTATAATTTGTTTATTTAAACTAACTAGCTCGTTCTAGCTAATCTTGTTCTTCGTAATTAGTTTATTAATGTTTCGTGTTTGAATTAAATTCTAAATTTTATAATTTGTTTATTTAAACTAACTAGCTCGTTCTAGCTAATCTTGTTCTTCGTAATTAGTTTGTAAATATTTCGCGTTTGAAGTAAAATTCAATTTTTATAATTTGTTTATTTAACCTATGTAGCTCATTCTTGTTAATAGTATTCTTCGTAATTAGTTTATTAATGTTTCGTGTTTGAATTAAATTCTAAATTTTATAATTTGTTTATTTAAACTAACTAGCTCGTTCTAGCTAATCTTGTTCTTCATAATTTGTGATAATATGTCGCGGTTAAATTGAAATTCAAATTTTACAATTTATTTATTTAAGGGGTCCACCCTAATTAGACGTGCAAAAAAATGACTTTTTTCACGTTTTTTTTTCTTTCTTTTAAATTAGAAATATTAATATGTGAAGTATGAGGCTTGATAAATACAATCTTGAAATACATGAAAATTTTTTTTTTTATTAATATTTTTGTTTTTTATTGTTTAAAAGTGGATGCCAAAAAAATATCCAAAAAAAGATGAGTGAGCCCTGTTGATGAAATCTCCGTAGTGGATTATCTGAAACAAAAAAAAAAGGTTTTAGATTCAGTAAGGTAATGACTATGTCGCATATCATCCGATTTTTTCAAAATTGGCAAAATGGCGGCCATATTCGAAAAGTAACGAAAAATCACCTTTTTTTCATCAGTTTTTTTTTTTAAACCAAGTTAAACTCAAAATTTAAAAAATCGTATGATATGCGACATAGCTATCATCATAAAGAATATGTGGTAAAAATTTGGTAAGGATTGATGCAGTAGTTTCCGAGATTTTTTCAACAAGCCGTACAAAAATGTCATTTCGAGAAAAACGCGTTCAAAGTTTTTTTTTAACGAAAAAACGTGAAAATTTCTTACCTACGCTTAATTAGCGATGCCTGCACCGTAAATTATGCCTTCCGTTTCTTTATAATGTACCGTCTCATCCAAAATAGCCTTCCTTCGATTAATTCTGGCCTCCTTAGAGGCATCTCCACTGCGGCGGTTTGCAACTCGTACGCGCGTTAGATCTCGCTCAGCTACGAACTGCTCGGCGATATTGCCGATTTTGACGCCCATCACATCTAATATTTTCAATATTGGCTTCAATCCTTCATTGAAAATACACGCAGCTGTTTGACACGCGATTTCAACAGTTTTTTTCCCACTAAAAATGTGTTTAGGAACCATCGACCAGAAGCAGTTGTTGAAAGACTCGTTGTTATTTTGCGTGTTTCCGCCGAGGCACCTTTCAAGAAGTTCTTGTTTTGTCAAATCCTCGTAGATTGGTTTGAGAACTTCTTGAACATCTTCATCGAGAGCCGGAGGATGTTTAAATTGTCGAACGGTGTTGTTTTCCACAGCTTTCTTATATTTACACCAGGATTCAGAACAGTATGAATGCTGTGGCTTGCTGTCGGTTGAAATCTTATGATAAAATCCTGCCCAGATCTCCCTGCGCATTTCTTCCACGGAATCAGGATGTCGTTGAATTGCTAAACCGTAATTTTTCGACAGTTCTTTCATTAATTTTATCGTTAAATCTTGAGTTTTAACAACAGGAACTTTTTTACGCTGGTTTTTCTTTTTTTAGTGACAACTTTTTTTGCTGGAGTTTTTTTCTCGTCCTTCTTTGCAGCTTTTTTTGCTGGAGTTTTTTCCTTGTCCTTCTTTGCAGCTTTTCTTGCCTGTATAAGATTTTTTTTAGCTTCACTAGCACGTTTGAAAATTCTTTTTGCGACGTGTAACACACACTCTAACTTTTTAACGATCACTCCTTCACCATACGGGTGTGTATCGAGCAGTATTTTGAAAGTCTTCGTGTCACCGTCGCCGATGTACAAACCATAACGCACAGAAAATTTTTCGAGAGATTCCAAAAACATTTGACATATACCGTCGACTTCCATTTTTCCGGCACTACCTGAGTGATTAGCACTGCAATTTTTTTGGTGCACTTCGTACCATGTTGCATATTCAATCGTGTCCTCTGTTCCTTTTCTTCTTTCACATCCTTTGCAGTAGCTTGATTTGATAACGACGTTCGCAACTTTTTTACTGTGTTTATATATCAAAGAAACTATGCCAATAAGAGAAGAAAATCCTCTTTTTTGCCAGGAACCGTCTCCTGAAACGGTTAAAATATCTTCGGGTTCTCCGTGCTGAGCATGTAGGAGTTTTTCTTCTCTAACAGCCTGTAGCATCACTATATCGAAAACACTTTTCACAGCGATAGAGACCGAATAGATAATATGATAATAAACGGAGGAACTCATTCCAGATCCAAGTTCTGTTAGGCCAATAAACATGTTTATACCACTCCATCCAATACCAATCAATTGCATAACAAACACAAGGCGACGGTTGACTTCGTATCCAGTCGCAATCATCGGACACGAATTAATATATTTTTCTCCACACTCACAAGTAACACAAATTTTAAAACCGAGTACTCGCTGTCCATACTTAGTAAATGTAACATCGTTATTACACACTTTACATTTCAAAAACTGTTGTAACGAAGAAAAAACCAGGTAAAACTGTATGATGCTGTACCCTAACGTTTGATCTACAGGCACGTCGAAACTCGTATCTTTCGATTTGTTCAGCTTCTCTGCAGATGCACTAGCATGACTTGTGTTTGCCTCATGGGCATTTGGAAGAACTCCATGAAATTTACGTTTTTTCGCTTTCGAACCTGGACGTCTCCAGTTTTGTTTTTGATGGATAGTTTTCTTGTCCATCTCGGCAATCACGAGCACAGATGTTTACGCTTACAGATTTCAAACACGACTAATATAGGTTGCTACTTGCTTGAAATTCAAATATACAGGTATCTTTCGAAAAATAAGGGGTCACGAATGAATAGATTTGAGTAGGGATAGTATATACACGAAAGGTTTCAGCTGCTCACGTAAACAAAGGCAGGTAGACGATACCGCTACGAACGGTCACTATTAGCGCGCTCAGGTAACTAAGTAAAAGTCCCTCAAAAGTACACTTAGACTGCTTGGATCTTTATGAAAATTTAATATGATACTTTCAAATATCTATACTTTCGAAAAATGGAATAAAAAAAAATCGATTTTTTGAAAATTGCAATTAGGGTAGACCCCTTAACCTAATTCGTTCATTCTAGCCAATTGTGTGGGCGTAATCACTTTACAACAGCGTTCGTTTGTTAATAGTTCATGTTGAAATAAAGTTCAAATTTCATTTTTTTGATACGCGGTAGTGTAATTTCTTGGCATTTTTGCAAAATGCTGTTGTTCATTTGTGTAAATTAAATCCATTCATTACTTTCATTTCGCGTTACAAGCCTAGTCAATTATTTATGAGGGAATCTCGCTTATTCATTGATTAAACTTGAATAAAATGATTAGTTTATCTAATCGAGGATTGACTCAATTTACGATAAAATCTTGTTGAACAATTTGAAGGCTTTAAAATGGGTAACGACGCAGAAAAGCGTATACAGTACATTGAACAGAAGATTCAAGCCTTGGCGAGATCAATTGAGTCTCTTCAGGAATTTTTGAATGGAAATTCGAGTAACGCACTCAATGCAGAGTACCGTTTTAAACACATTGAAACTTTATTCACCGCGTACACGCACTATCACGAGGAATTAATCGCGATTGAACCGGACAGTCCTCGTGTCGCTGCGTTTGCGAAAATCGAATCAGATTATTATTCTGCCGCGGTTCAGGTGCATAGCTTGAAAACGCCCGTCCCTATTGCTAATTCAACTGCGCTGAATGCCACCAATCTGACATTCACAGAGAGACAGGATTTACCGAAGCTCCCGGTTATTCAAGTCCCGAAATTTAACGGTCGTCACGACAACTGGACTACATGGAAAAATAGTTTCCAATCGTTAGTTCATAATCGCGCGGAACTCACTGCCTACGTGAAACATGCGCAACTTAGTAATGCCGTTCAGGGCCTCGCTGCACAGGTCATAGAAGAATTCGAGCTTAGCGAAGAAAATTACCCTCTTGCTTGGGAGGCTTTGTGCAACGCTTACGATCAAAAGCGCGTCATCATCAGCGAGCACGTTAATAAACTCCTTACTTTACCCAAGGTCACCGAGGCCAAGTCGGAGTTATTAGCGGAGCTCATGTATACCGTGCGTCAAAACGTAAAATTGTTGCAAACTTTAACATCCCCGACATAGTAATAGTTAACATTTTGGAAAACAGCTTACCGAACAGTGTAAAGTCGAGATGGGTAGATCGTCTATCGAGCGACAAGCTACCTAAATTGCAAAAATTGTCCGATTTCATTAAAAATACCGTGTTTAAATTGCGTCAGATGGACGACGGTTCTAAGGTCGTGCGAACAAATAAAAAACGGGCCGGAGGCGATGACACCTTACCCTTTTCCAAGAGGAAGAAAACTACTGCGCGCACCTTGGTCACAACGTCCAGTGCTTCAAGCAATGCATGCGTCAAATGCAAGCAAGCACACAAACTCTATTTTTGACCTGAATTCAAGGACCTTAAACAAAAGGATAAGTGGGATTTGATTAAAACTAATAAACTCTGTCGCAATTGTCTTTGCGCGCATTCTTCCCCTTGCTCCAGCACTGGACGATGTAAAAAGTGCAAAAAAGACCATCATACTCCGTCGCCCCGGAGGATCCTGCGGCTACCTCTACTAAGAGAAAGCTCTTATCTCAAATCGCGAAAGATTTCGACCCTTTAGGATTGTTGGGTCCTTTAACGTTGTACGCAAAAATCTTAATACAGGATTGTTGGAGAGCCAACCTCACGTGGGACAAATCACTACCCCAAGACGTCCATACGAAATGGACCGCGTTAGCCAATCAACTTCGCTCGCTACAGGAAATTGCCATGCCTAGATATTTGCGCTGCGAAAATCCAACCTCTACCGAAATTCACGGTTTCTGTGATGCGTTCATGCACAGGTATGGCGCCTGTCTATTCATCCGTTCTACTGATTCGCTGGGACACGTCACTATTAGATTAGCTTGTAGCAAATCCAAGGTCGCTTCATTAAAACATAACACGATCCAGCGATTAGAATTAGCTGGCGCAGCTCTTTTGAAAAGAATCTATATCGAATCAAGAGATCAGCTGGGCTTTTCTGTTGAGCGGGTAGTTTTCTGGTCGGACTCCATGATCGTTTTATGCTGGCTAAAAAAGGCTCCTCATATGTTGAAAACATATGAGTCTAATAGGTTAAAGGATATCCAAGAATTAGGTGAGGAGGCCGAGTGGAGACATATCCGTTCAGGGGACAACCCAGCTGACTCGCTGTCTAGAGGACAATTACATAACGATCTTCTAAAGAACAACCTCTGGGCATCAGGCCCTCAGTGGCTAGCCCTGTCTGACGACAATTGGCCTCAGTCGCTAACAACACCTTTCCCGAATAACCTCCTGGGTTTCAAAGAGGGAATTGTTTTAACCACCACTCTCACTGAGAGCAACATCTATTCCAGATTTTCCGATTACGGTTGCTTAATCAGATCGATAGCTTACCTTTTGCGTTGGAGGAAAAGGGGACCAACCCCGAACGACCCCACAAACACCAATAGGTCGTCGAAAGGTGTTCGTTATCTTACACCTGCGGAAATAGCTCATGCCGAGCGCCTTATTCTCCTTCTCATCCAGCGGGAAAGCTTTGCCCCCGAAATTAAGATTCTCAATTCTGACAAACCCAATTCCATTGGTAGAATCTCCGGTGCGTTCAAAGGGCGAACTAAGTTCGACGAGATCAATCCTTTTCTAGATAGCGATGGTTTAATCCGGGTAGGCGGACGTCTGAAAAATTCTAATCTCCCATTCAATCAAAAACATCCGATACTGCTTCCGCAAACTCATAACGTCCCTGATCTTATCATTCGTGATGCTCATCGGCGAAATCTCCACGCCGGGATTCAATCCACTCTCTACGCGGTTCGCGAAAGATTCTGGATTCTAAACGGAAAGAACCAGGTTAGACACGTCATACACCGATGCGTTCCGTGCATTCGTCAAAAGCCGAACTTCCCTCACGCAAAAATGGCAGACTTACCAGCGTCTAGAGTGGTTCTCAATACCGCATTCACCGCTATGGGCGTAGACTTCTTCGGTCCAATTTTAATCAAGGAGAAGAAAGATCGGAATCGTAGTTTCATTAAAGCGTATGGCTGTATTTTCGTGTGTATGGCCTCTAAGGCTGTTCACATTAAAGTTGCTTCCGATCTCTCTACTCAGGGTTTTTTAGCGTGTTTTCGACGGTTCATAAGCATTCGCGGTAAACCGCAAGTGATGCAGTCCGATAATGGAACGAATTTTGTAGGAGCGAACAGCGAACTTCAGAAAATTTACGACTTGCATGCTACGTCGGAATTTAAAGACGCGATTCAGAGTTATGCTACATATGAACGCATTGAATGGAATTTTAATCCACCTCTTTCCCCACATTTCGGCGGACTGTGGGAAGCTGCGGTTAAAAGTTTCAAACATCATCTCAATCGCGTGATGAAGGATCAAACGCTCACGTATGAGCAACTCGACACTGTATTAAAAGAAATCGCAGCCGTTTTGAATTCTCGACCGTTATACGCAAATTCCGTGGATCCAAACGACGCGTTAGCTATAACGCCTGCACATCTGTTAATCGGACGTCCGTTCAATCTTTTACCCGAACCTGATTTTGTTTCAGTTCCTGACAACCGCCTAACCATCTACCAACGCATCTCTAAAACCAGACAGGACTTTTGGAAAAGATGGCACAAGGAGTACTTGCATGAATTGCAAGTTCGCAAAAAATGGTTGACGTCTACTGCTATTCTGACAACCGGTTCTGTCGTCGTGTCGATGGAAGATAACCCTGCATGCGCAAGATGGCCGCTGGGCGTGGTCGTCGAGGTTCACCCTGGGAGCGACGGCATTGCTCGAGTAGCAACAATCAAGATGGCGTCGGGACTTTTCAAGCGGAACATCACGCGACTTTGCGTCTTACTTTTAGAGCAGGAAGATACAATTCCGGCAGAGTCTCAAACCCACTCCCTCCAAACGAAACATGCCCCAGATGTGCGCTCGGCGGTTTGCCCAAAAAGAGTCGAACCATCTGGCATTCTGGAAGTGCGAACTACAAGCCTGGTCCGAGAAGGGTAGAATTCGGAAATTCTACAGCCAGAAGCTCAGGAGTCATGCCGAGAGGATGACTCTTGCGACGCGATACCTGGTCCGGTAAACTGGGTTCCTGTCTGCGATGAGACTCTGACCCGTTAGATTTTTTTTGCAAGAAATGCGGCCGACGGCGGCATTTTGATTAAATTAATGTTTAATAAATTAAATGTATGATGTAACAATTCAATTTCGTATGCGTTGAATTCAAAACTAGACTAGTCAATCATAATGATTCTAATCAACGAGGCAGTCCCTCCAAATGAAACTGACTCTTGTTGGACAGCACAGGTCGTCGTAAGAAAAGAGTTTCACGTAAGAAAAAGTCAAACGATATTTTTGATTAAAATCTGAGGCATCATGTCGTTCTTACATAGCCGCAGTAATGAGTGCATGAAGTCGGAGCTTTCGTTATTTTCCCTCCCGCAAACTCAAACTTCCATCGAAGCTAGCGAGTTTGTTCATTATAAACCAGTATCATCCCTCAATGACAACTCACCATTAGAATTCGTCGTATCGAGCAATGGCGAAAATTACCTGGATCTCGCACATACAATGTTAAGTTTACGTGTACAAATATTACCAAATGACCCTGAAAATAATGAAAAGGTGGGGCCAATCAATAATATGTTGCACTCCATGTTTAATCAAATCGACGTGTTTTTAAATCAAAAACTCGTTTCATCCCCGAATAATGCTTATCTATATAGAGCGTATATCGAGGCGCTCCTAAATTACGGTGGCGGGGAAAAACAGTCACATTTAACGAAAGGATTATGGTATAATGATGTCGCAGATAAAATGAATGCATATCCCGAGGCTGAGGAGGCAGTGCACTAAGCATACAAACGCAGCCAAAATTGTAGATCTCCAAGGAAAAATACACGGGGATATCTTTCACCAAGATCGACACCTTTTAAATGGAATTGAGCTGCGACTTAGACTTGTGCGAAAGAAAGATGTTTTTTGTTTCATGGATACATCCACCACCGGAAAATTTTATATTTATATTGTAGAGGCAACATTACTTGTCCGACGCGTGAAAATAAGTCCCAACATTTTATTAGCACACGCAAACACGCTCGCCAAGACAACAGCTAAATATCCTCTTACGCGTGTTGAAATTAAGTCATTGACTATGCCGAGCGGTATATTAGGAGACACGCTCGATAATGTTATTTTGGGGCAACTACCTAAAAGAATAGTGCTCGGTTTTGTGGATAATAGAGCATTTAACGGTGATCGTACTTTGAATCCTTTCAAGTTCGAACATTTTTCAATTAATTTTCTATCTCTATATGTTGACGGGGTCACAGTACCAAGTAGACCTCTACAGACAACCTTTACCGGTTCAAGTAAATTATACGTTGACGCTTATCACACTTTGTTCTCTAGAGCCGGATTACATTTCGGTAATGAGGGTAATGAGATTAGTCGTAACGACTATGCAGATGGATATTGTCTTTTCGCATTCGACCTTACACCGGATTAATCAGCAAATTATTCCGATCATTGGAATCTTGTACGCCATGGATTTATACGAGTGGAAGTACGATTTGAAACAGCTCTCTCGAGAACGACAAATTGCGTTATTTACGCTGAATATGGTAATGTATTAGAGATAGATTCGTCGCGTCAAATTATAGTAGACTACAACTCGTAGGGTTTAGGCGGAGTCTGAAAAGTCAAAGGTAAAGAAGGGAAAAAATACAAAAAATGTGGGCGTGGATTTTCTTACAAAAAGCCATGCACCGCTGCTACGACACTCAAAAGTCATTCTTACGTAAACCAGCACACATCGCGAAATATCTGGTTAGTTTAAAAATTATTTTTGACTGTGTGTAATTTTAACTACTTAAATTAAAAATGGAACTTGTTATAGACATTCAACCTTCAATTGATAAGAATTATAAATTTTACCCAAAAGAGGTGGGTATCATAGCGCTGAATGGAGAGGCCTATGCGCACTGGCTTGTGAAGCCGCCCCGCGAATTTTCTCAACTCAACAGCTATTTACAAAGGACGAATAATACGCTTACAAGATTTGTACATGGAATAGAGTGGTTTGAAGGAGATACATCAATGAAACACGTTCAAGACAATTTAAAAGCATTTATGAAAAATTCTTCGAAAATTTATGTTCTCGGAAATACAAAAGAAGAATATTTAACGGAACTACTCGGTCGTAAAGTAATCAATGTGGAAAAATATTGTGGTCTAAGTTTTTCGTCATTCGATTACACTTTTAAAGACATTATTTCACAGGCTGTGTGTATCACAAATCAAAGTTAAATATACGGCGAAATTGTACGTTACATAAAGCTGCTTTGATTAAAAACTGGCTGCAAGAAATCAAAGAAAAATTCAAACACTCGACCAAAAAAGAATTTCGCAAAACAGTTGCACACCATTCGGACGACGACGAGGACGACGACAGCGACAACGATGAGGTTCAATCGTTATCGAGTATAGGTACCGAAAGAGAGTACGTCATCGACGAGGATCACATGTCGCCACAAAACGATTCCATTGTGACAGTGCAGGGTGATGATGAATCAGCGGAACTAGCGTTAGAAGAAGAAAAAGAAGGAGGAGAAAAACCTACGATCTGCGGAGAAATAAAGAAGCACGATGAACACGTGCCAGATACTTCAAACCATTCGATTATTACCGGTAGCCACAGTGGGTGTTTGTCCCGCTAATCATATCCCCAGACGGTTCGCTAAACCTGCGGCTTTGGTAATTAATACGGATGAGAGCTGGCAACCAGGTAGACATTGGGTAGCCATATACATCAACAAAGCAAGGGTGGGTACGTTTTTCGACAGTTACGGCCTGTCCCCCATATCGCCATATCATCGAAATGCTATACGCAGTAGCAGCGTGCATTATAAATGGAATACCAAGTACCTACAACAGACCAATCCAATTGTATGCGGCTATTACTGTGTCGTATTTCTTTATTACATGTGTAAATTTGATTCTCTTAACGGATTTTGTTTATTATTCAACAATAATTTAAAAGACAATGATACTGTAGTTTTATATTATTTTAAAAAATTAGTCAAGAATTTTAAAAAGAAAACACAAAAATGTAATAGATTATCACATGCGTTAGAGCAAACTGTAATAGGCAACGGCTTTTGTATTCAATCATGTTCAACGAAAATGTACTTTTGGAAATGATGATTCGTAAAAATAATAATAATATGAATAAATAATTTTTTGTATACAAAATTTGATTATTTTTCTTCCCTACTTCCTTCTCCTACTCCTTTTTTCCTTTCATATACCTACAATAACATTTATGAAAATGTATGATGCTTTAAAAACGTAATAAAATAACATCTCAATATTTGTTATTTCAATAAAAATAACAATAATACCTAACTGTATTTTAAAATAAACACCCTTCGAAAGCGGAAGCGTACATATTGGTTTATAAATAAAAGGGTCCTCTTATCTCTATTTTCCTAAATCTACAAATACCAAAGAGATTTTCATAAATATTCTCGCTCTCTCTCTCTCTCTCTCTCTCTGTCTCTCTCTCTCTCTCTTTCTCCAACAGCTTCACCGTATACCAGTATTAGAGGTAAGCATTATCTCCAGATGTGGATTACATACCAGCCCACCAGATTTTTGTGTCAGCGTGAGAGAGAGAGAGTGAGAGAGAGAGAGAGAGAGAGAACGAGACAGAGAGAGAGAGCCAGAGAGAGAGAGAGAGAGAGAGAGAATGCGTTCACGCCATAATCCCTACTAGCACGAGTGCATGCATTAGAGAAAGAGAGAAACTACGCCATCGACACCACAGCCGGTCTCCCACACAAGTGCAAGAGCAAGAGAGTGAGAGAGAGAGAAACTACGCCATCGACTGCTCAGGCTTCCACCCCACACGTGCGCTAGAGAGAGAGAGCACACGCCATACCATACCCTGTACGAGTGCGAGGGAGAGAGAATCTACGCCATCGGCACCACTGCCTGTCTCCCACACAAGTACAAGAGAGATGGAGAGAGACCGCGCTATAACATAGTGTCGTATGAGTGCGAGAGAGAGAGAGAGAGAGAGAGAGAGAGAGAAACTACGCCATCGACCGCTCCGGCTTCCACCCTCTACGTGCGCTAGAGAGAGAGCACACGACATAACACACCCCCGCATGAGTGCGAGAGAGACACCGTCTGAATGAGGGTGGGGGGCGCCATAGGTACCCTCCCCATGCGTATGACCGAGACAGACAATCTGACGGGGCGCGAGTGGGGACTATAACCCATTATCACATGGGCGCGAGAGAGAGCCATATGTGGTGGGGAGTATACGCCATAGACAGCCACCACATATGCCGTCACGTCGTGACGTCACCGTCTCGACATAGGGGGGGTATACTCTACTTTTATGAATTGTTTGTTAATTTTGTTATTTCTTATAAATTTAACAGTAAATATAAAATACGATAATGTACACAATTTTCTTTTATAATTGTCAATAAAAAATTCATTTGTTCCGGTTATTGTAATTTTCTTATAAATTATCAGTAAATATAACATTCGTTTATGTAGACAATTTTCTTCTAAAATTGTCAATAAAAATCCACTTGCTGAAGCTGTGTGGCTAGTTAATGATTGGAATGTTTGTATGATGTTAATACGAATACTCGTTTCTTAAAAATGATTTGAACGTCTATCTTTGATAAAATTTCGATGATTGCTTCTAACAACAAATTGTAGACGAGATTATTAGAGTGTCTCATACACTCCTTAACAAAAAACCTACTATATTTATTAGAACAACAGAAACAACTACTCTGCGGGCAATTACCCCTCCCAGCATTGAATTAAACTGTTAATTCATAAAATATGCAAATGTAATTAGTATTAAAAATTAAAATATTTTTCGTA
Source organism: Gastracanthus pulcherrimus (assembly GCA_949152435.1). Classification (NCBI taxonomy): domain Eukaryota; kingdom Metazoa; phylum Arthropoda; class Insecta; order Hymenoptera; family Pteromalidae; genus Gastracanthus; species Gastracanthus pulcherrimus. The sequence continues at coordinate 116,255,378 of OX424574.1, forward strand.
TTTATCCTGCAAGTTTCTCGTAAACTTGTTAAACGTATTTGTGTTACATTGATTCTACAAAACGTTACAGATATGAAAAAGTAATTAAATTTAGTTGTTTTCTTTAACATACTGTTAAAAATTTTTTTTTATTTTTTTTTTAAATATACGTGCGTCTATGATAGAGACTGCCTGATCATACTGATGAGGCCTATAGGCAGTCGTGAGGCCGAAACGCTTTTTAATCTTTACATTTATAATATTAAAGGACCTATGTATTTCTTGCTTTGAAGAGGTAGACTCTTCTCTGTAAGAATGAGCCTTACATATAAATACAGTGAAAAACTGATAATACGATGTAATAGGTTATAACACTATTTTCGGTGGTTTATTCCAAAATTAGTGTCCCGCACATGCGGACTTTTATTATTATTAATATTAGTATTAAGGGGATTCAATGAATTAACACCGAGGACTTAAAATAAATTGAACAATCGACAGTTTATTTAAATCTATTTACATGGATAATGTTGAGCGCCAGCTGTTCTTCGGAGCAGCACAATTTGTACGATAATTTCGTGAAATAACTATTTTTACACGGCCAGCACACGAAGGGAGTACGATAATCGATAGGGGAAAAAGCTAAAGCTCAGGGACGCAAATCCAAGTAATATCCGACGACAAAATACACGCGGAAAAGCGGCGACGCGACGCTCGACACTCTCGCGACTCCGGTTAAGAATATACATATATATATATAGATATAGATATAAATGACGCACCAAGCACTGTATTATTTCGTGCAACTTACTCTTTCCTGTCGGAGATTCGGCGGGCCTCGAACGCAGGATACAAGGTACGCACTCGCGAATCCAAGGTTGCTTTTACAAAATGATAGCCGCAAAAGGATTTTAAATCGGAGTAAGAGCGTGTGTGTGTTGTGTCTAAACGATGCGAGCTAGCCGATACGAGATGGTACAATGACAGAGACGCGCACTGATCGTTCGCGTATAGCTTACGCTCGCCCTTCGGCTATCGCCGGCTAACCTCGGCCGGAGTCCCGAACGCACTGGAAAGGGGGGAAGGTTCTGCTAGGTGACGGCTTATAGAGTACATAGCCGGCCGCTCGAGGATGGTGTTTTGGTGCCAGGACGAGGAAGTACGACGGGAAATATACGTGGTCATCCCCGGGTAACAGTGACGACTAAGTGACGTGAGGACGAGGCTCGTTCTTTCCGTGCTTGTGTTTTTGCAACGAAGCAGCAGTGGCTAGACTAACCTCTAAAGGGGTTATGTTTGTGTAGCAACTCGCCACTCTGCTTCTTTCTTCTATCTTCACTACTGCTGATAGGTGAGGTCAGTCTTTTCAATCAGTTGCTGCCTCTTCACGCTTCTTAGTGTGCTCCTGCTTATAGGTGAGTGTGAGTGCTTCGGTGGTTGCTGCTGCTGTTGTGGGGAAGTGTCTCAGGCCTGGTCTGCAGCACCATATCCGAGGGCCCCACTACTCCTGCGACCATCCGACCAGGTAAGAGGGTTCCAATACGCCTTCCTTCTCTTCAGTATACTAACCCTCCTTTCTATTTTCTAGGTTGCATGATATAAGCCAGTTGGATGTGCGAGGGCAACAGCCGCTGCGCCCCAAGGTGTCCCAATGAGCACCTTATAGTACGTCGCCCAGGTTGGTATTATCCCAATACTTATCACTTACTACACTATTACTAATGGGGGTTTTGCATGTATTTTTAGGATTATTGAAAGGGGGGGGGGGGGGGGCAAGGAAAGGCGCCTCCAGGATACGTTCCTCGACTCCATCCAAGGCGAGCCGACTGCAGCCTACAATATGGGATGTCAGCTTCGCGTCCTCTTCAGCTGCTTCAGGGCATCGGGGAGCATTGCTCCTGTAGACCACCAGGAGTATCAGATTCAAGTGTTGTGTAGTGTAGCCTAGTGTTGTGTTGTGTGTGTCTCTTCGGTATAAGGTAAGCAAGGGGGTAGTGTGAGGCTGCGTAGAGCCTTTCTTCAATCTACGCTTCCTGTCGGCGTTAAGTATCTAAATCTGTGTAAGTCGAGCATTGGCTGGTATCGGCAGCTCGCAACAGTTAATTATGTAACCCACAGAATATGGTGTTATAAGGTTTATCAGAAACCTACTTTAAAATGGTTTTCCCTTTATTGCTATAAAAAAGGAAAAAAAAACTTAAATTTGCAGGATAAATACAAAAAATGTTTGGTTTTTTAATGTTAAAATATATCTACATATTTTATGAATTAATAGTTTAATTCAATGCTGGGAGGGGTATTTTCCCGCAGAGTAGTTGTTTCTGTTGTTCAAATGAATATAGTAGATTTTTTATTAAAGAGTATATGAAACACTCTAAATACGTAACATGTTTTATCCGTTTAACAAGTTTACGAGAAACTTGCAGGATAAATATGAAAAATATTTGAATTTTTAATACTAATTACATTTACATATTTTATGAATTAACAGTTTAATTCAATGCTGGGAGGGGTATTTGCCCGCAGAGTAGTTGTTTCTGTTGATCTAATAAATATAGTAGATTTTTTGTTAAAGAGTGTATGAGACACTCTATAAATCTCGTCTACAATTTGCTGTTAGAAGCAATCATCGAAATTTTATCAAAGTTAGACTTTCAAATCATTTTTAAAAAACGAGTGTTCGTATTAACACCATACAAACATTCCAATCATTATATATAAACACATTTTTCTCTGTGACGAAAAAAAACAATTTTTAGATAAAACTTTGGTATCGCCATTATTTCGATTCTTAATATACTACATCATAAATGAAAACGATAATGTAATAGCAAACTTTATCTATGGTCCCATTACTATTATGAAATTATGAATTAAAAATGTTCATTATTGTAATATTTAAATAATTTTCAAACAAATAAATAAATTAAAATACTTTAAAAATATACACATCTAAAAGTGAAAAAAATAAACTATCTAATAAAATATTTTATAATTTTTAAATACGAATAGAAAATGCATGCAATATTAAAAGGCTTAATTTTGTAAAAGACTTGTGTATTATTTACCTGAATTGTTAATCCATTGTGTCGTTTCACTAGTGGTCATGGAAATCGAAATAAACGTTGGCCATTGTGCTTCCCATTATTACAATGGACAAAATTACATCGATCATACACTGTTTGCTTGTTCATTTTATTATGTTGATTTTCAAAAACAACAAGCAAATAGTCCTAACACAGCAAAAAATATTATATTTCACGGTTTTTATAATAAAACTACCGAATAGAAAAAAAACGAATCGTTATAAGAAACAATAACAAGAATCACGAGATAAAAAGAATCAAATAATAAGACAAATTTTAATAAGAAAAATGTGGAATCGACAAGAATAACGTTATGACAATACAACGTTTATCAAAGTTAATAACCTACAAACAAAAATTCTAATTTTCTACACTTTGAAGTAATCACCATACACATTAAATAACGACACGTTAACACGTTAATTATCTAAACTTATACAAGTGATAAACAACACACGATGGTATTTAATTATAAAGATGTTCACAATCCTTATCAAACTTTCAGTAGTGTCGCGAACTCCACGTGCTAGTTCACAGGGCAATAAACAAATGCAAGCTTTTTGAAGCGCGGGAAATGGCGTTTTAATGGATACATGACGATAACTATACATGACCGTTTAAATTTTTGCTCGCGTTTTTCGTATAAAAAAGTTTCATTATGAAAGTATTGCGAGGCAATATAAAATTAATATAATATCGTCACCGATAATAAATACACGTTAATATCAGATATATATATATATATATAAAAATAAATCTTTCGAGTAGGCGCGAACCAAAACAGAATTGTAAACGCGGTGCCGTCGCGCCCGCCAGCTTCCGCTGGCCGTACACACATTCTCCTCCACCGCTTTTCACGCGTGCTTTCCCCTCCATTACGCTGTCTGAAATTACGTGTATAGTACGGGCGGCAGTCGCCAGACAGCGCCACGCTGAAATTTTCTTCACCTTTTTAACATTGCACTGTCAATCTCTCTACTGTTACGTCTAGATCATCGCCTAACATACACCTTCTCGTCGTCAAGCTGTATGTATCTTACCATACTGAATCGTACTTATCGACCTACGCTATATAACGAGTATCCTACCTTGTCTACCTCGTACTCCACGATAACACACTCATTCACCTCAATATTTCCCGAATTCCCTTCCGCTACTCTATACCTTTGTCGCCCCCTCCTCGAGTACGCATAGTCAATTCCTAGTTTAGGCTAAACATGCGACCCCCGCGTGGTTATAAAAGACATAGCTCCCCATGGCTCCTAGCCATTTGCCCTCACACTTTTGCCTTTAGCATAGAGCCTTTTGCATTCGAACCTTGAGCCGTAAGCACGTACGCACCAGTTTGTTATTTGACTTCTCACTTGTAAAAGGGACACGCCCTAATACTTAACTTTGTACTTCTTATATAATAAATTTGCTCTTAAACTTATTTACTCGCGCTTATTTATACGCTGTACCTGCGCTCCTATTCATATCTCCCGCCACCGTCTCGAACACGACACCGACCGCAGCGCAGCGCAGCTCAGCCGACCCGACTACAAGAAGCCAAGGCCTACACACACACACAACGTAAGCCCGAAAATACTTCGCTAGTCTTTGTGATCAGAAAACCTTTGTTAATTTCTACAGATCCATCCGGGTATGCGGTAGGAGGAATCTTATCTCAAGGATCCCCAAAAGCCGGAGGCGACAAGCCCATCTCTTATACATCTAGGATACTTAGGAGTCCAGAACTAAAATATGACACACATGAAAAAGAGGCACTAGTGATGTTACATGCCGTGCAAACTTTTAGACCATATGTATACTGTAGAAAATACACTATATTTACCGACCACCAACTTTTAGTTTGGTTTAAATCAGCAGTTTTGAATACAAGAGTGCAAAAATGAAGATTTAAGCTCTCTGAGTATGATTATACTGTTGTTTATAGACCGGGTAACATCAATTTAAACGCCGATGCCTTGTCGCAAAACCCTGTTGCAACTCAGGAAATCAGTGTTGTTACTACTCGTAGACAAAGATTATTAACAGAAGCCAGAAATCAAACATAGACCTCTGATATTGTTGAAAATGAACATAATAATTCTGATGCAAAACAAAATAAATCAGTCAAAAAGGTAGTTGACGATAAATAAAAAAAATCTAGAATTACTTCGGAACAAAGTTGTAAATCCACTGCTCCGTTAAAACAAAAAGATACTTCTAAGCTGAGTAACTGAATTAGAAAACAAACTAGAAATAAGAGACAAATTAATTACGCGGAAAGCGAATCAGACGGTGAAATAGAAGCAAGTATAGCAAAACCGGTCGATAAATTGAATAAACCGCACAAAAAAGATTTTTTGAAAAATCAACCACTAGACCATCTTAATTCAGATTCTGATAAAGCCACGAATGGTAGCGGTAGCTCATTATCTTTTTCTGAGGATAAAATAGATGTGCAATCAAATAATTTGTAAGATTTAAAATCAAGGGATTTTAATAATTCGCCTTCCGAACAAACGGATAGTGACAAATTCTCAGATATAGAGGAAAATATTAGTCAAAAACCAAATAAATCTATGAGAAGCAATATTATTGAGACCAAAGAATTATTACGATATCGTAAAGACAATATAGCTTATTTTTTAGCGAGTAGAAGAGATCCATGTGATTATGGAGCCAAAGAATTAATAGAGAATAGTAAAATACCGAGTCAACAAATATTGCAAGTTGGTAGTGTTGTAGAAAATAAAAGAGCAAATGGTAAATATCTAGTAGCTCTATGTATCCGAGATTACCCGCAATCTCAAGCGATCATTAAATATATATGAAACTTTAGTAACCTTACGCGAATTATTACTCAAAAAGAGTATAAGTGAAATAAGCATAGCAAAAAGTAATTTTATAGAAAATATTGCATGGTCAGAAATTTTAGAATTAATATAGAAAGTTTTTGAAAATATTAACGTTAAAGTAATAGTTTGCTTGGGTACATTAAAATATGTACCAGAAAATAAACGCGAAGAGATTTTTTGCGAGTTACATAATTCCGCTATAGAAGGTCACAGAGGCGTTTCTAAAACGTTTTATAGAATAAGAAAAAATTACTATTGGGAAAACTTGAAGCAGAATATACAATGACGCATTCAGCTATGTATTGAATGCCAATTAAAATAATTAGTCAGATTAAAGACAAAACAACCAATGATAATAACTGATACTCTTGGTTCAACTTTTGAAAAAATTGCAATGGATATAGTAGGTCCACTACCAATTACTATAAATAAAAATGAATACATATTGACCTTACAAGATCCATTATCGAAGTTTTGCCTTGCAATCCCACTACCGAATGCTTTAGCTTCAACTATAGCGGATGCATTTATAAAAAAATGCATTTGTGTATTCGGGGCGCCAAAGATTATTTTGACAGATCAAGGTAGAAACTTTCCAAGTGCTTTAATTCAAAGAATAGCTAAACGTTTTAGAATCAAAAGGGTAAGGAGAACCGTATGTCATCCGCAGTCTAATGGCTCTTTAGAATGCTCACACCATGCATTAGGTGAGTTTTTAAAGCAATATGCGTCTAAGGATTGCGAATGGGATGAATGGGTAGATATTGCAATGTTAAATTACAATACCTGTGTGCAAGAAAGCAGGAAACATACACCATTTGAAGTTATTTTTGGCTGCCTAGCCAGATTGCCATCATATGATCCACTTAGAGAAGGTGACCTTGTACCCACTTATCAAGGATATGTGAAGGAGTTTAATTACTCGCCTCACGGCAATAAAACAATTAGTATACGATAATTTAGTCAAATCTAAGAATAAATTCAAAAAAATATTACGATAAAAAAATAAATCCAAAAAACTTTAAAATCGGAGATTATGTCTTTCTATTAAAGGGCCCTAAGTCTGGTAAATTTGGCGAAGATTACTCAAGCCCCCATAAAAGTTTAGAAATAATTGGTAAATTTAATGCTAAAATTCTTGTAAATAAAAAACCGAAAATTGTTCAAATAGATTAAGGATTTCTCACATTAACCATGAGATAAAATTTAAGAATAAAAAGAAAAAGAACTCAGAGGGTGAATAACATTCATTTTCTGATTTCAGATGTTCGGGATTCTTATGATATTTGCTTTAATGCAGACATACGCTGCATTAATCAAGCATGACTGCGGGGCAAGATCAATGAATATTACAACGTTATCATTACTAGATGTAGGGCCTTGTGAATACCTCCGAGTTTGGTTCACGTATCGAATCAATACATGCAATTACTACAAATTAATGAATATTTAGATACTACGGTTATACAATGTAAAATAATTATTTGTAGGACAGTTCTATATTGCGGAATGAATTCCCATGTCTCTGCTGTTAGACACGGAATAAGCGAATACGTTTATGATATAAGTCACCGAAGTGGCGATGAAGCGTTCCATATGGGTATTCTTAAATTAGGTAATAATCATATTATTAGTGGAATTAAAATTAATGATACAATAATTCATAGCATTGTATTTGCGGGATATATTAATATTGAAGGTCGCTGTAACGGAGCTCCGTATGCTGATCCTTACGGATCATGGGAAAATGTAACTGTCCAAGGGGCTGTAAAAATAACCGTTCAAGAGCAAGAAGCTCAAATCAATTTAAATAATAATAAAATTCATCTGCGCTCCGGTACAACGTGCCGATTATCCGAAGGTACATGTGTTGATATGGAGGGAGGATATAACTCTTGGAACATTATCCCAAACGATAGGTGTAAATCCTCACATTACGTCGTCTTATATGAAGGATACGCTAATAAAATAAAAGATTCTAATAATTCTCGTGACCAAATGGTATACTCTTTGTTCACTCAACACATTGCGTTCGCTCTATCTGTTAAGTCAAAAGAATCAGTATGTGGATATACGATCCTACGTACTGAACATCCTAAATTAGTTATATTCGAAACTGTAAAGGGCGAGTCGTTCGCTAATAGGGATAAGATTTCAATCGGTAATTTAGATATATTCGCTTATGTTAATGCAAAATTTGTATATGTAGAAAAACATATTAAAAGCCAAATGAAACAACTCGATCAAGACGTAATAATGCAGAGATGCAAACTCGAGCGACAGACTCTTAAAAATTCTCTCGCAATTGCAGCACAGGCGCCAGACCAATTCGCATATAATTTAATGAAGGGTCCTGGTTATATAGCTGTAACTGTAGGAGAGGTAGTGCATGTAATCAAGTGCATACCTGTAGAGGTAAAAATCGAACATGGAACAGAATGTTTTGCCGAATTACAAGTAAATCGAGGAAACGCAACTAATTTCCTAACATGAAGGACTCACATTCTAAAGACCAAGGGTACAAAGGTATCTTGCAATCGCGTGTTACCTTCGTATTATCAATTACGAGCAGAATGGTATAAAATACTACCAACTCCTACCGAAGCTATGGCTCCTATTACTATCCAACCACTGAAGAAACCGACCTGGAGATATATAGACCCAACATCATTAGCCACGAGTGGCATTTACACTGAACATGACTTAGAAAACTCAAGGGATCGCATCATGTTCCCTGTAGAATAATCTGGAATACTTAACGGTCTCGCCAGAAAAATGCATGGCCATCCTGTTTCTGACAAAGAAGGAACCATTATTAGACTTTTAAACGAAGACAACTTTTAAAACCACTTTTAAAAATGTGGGACAAGTTTCTTACATTTGGTACAGCCAGTGCCGGGATTTTAGCCATCATTATGTGTTATTTATAACCGAATTTAACAGCACCGCGCCTTGGACAGGTACAAGAAAAGAAGGACAACACTGAGACAACGAATTACTAGATATAAAAGAAAACGTGGCTTTATTGGACGTAGTGATACACGTGAGTTCGCAAGGAGATCCAAGCGTCTTGAGCGTCGGTAGAGGTTAGAATACGAGCGTGGGCACCGGGCATACGCGAGCATACTTCGCAGGGCGCTGGCGTTGCGCCAGTAAAAAGGGGAGAGGCCGCTTGATGCGGGGCAACATGAGTATGCGCGCCAAGGACTAGCGTATACCCATAATTCCAACACTCCCTCCCGATAGTTCTTGGAGCATCTCTGCATCCTAGCTTCTCTTCCGAGCGATCAATCGTGTGACTTTACATGTCTGAAACATACAATATATATATATATATATATATATATTAATGGTTGAGCAATAACTTACTCAGTTTATTATGACTTTCAGAGGGCAAAGGCTTTGTAAAAATATCCGCTCTTTGCTCCTTTGAAGATATCCAGTTTATTTCTACTAATTTTCTACACATTGCTTTACGTAGTCCTCATGGACTTCTGTCATATGTCGTAACTTATTACTACCCTCCATTTTTGTGTACGCTACAACTGCTTTGTTATCGCACCATAACGTCACAGGATATTTTACTACTTGGGGTATAACTCTGAGTGACATGCTCAATGCTATAGATTCTCTGCATGCTTCACTCAGCGCTACATATTCTGCTTGGCACATGGATAATGCAACATATGGTTGCTTGTGAGTTCGTATAATACTGCGTAACCGCTAGGCGTCAGTGAGTTTTTACAATCGGCAAAACTCGCATCTGAGTATGCTTCCATTGGCTCTGATTGCCCTGTATATATCAGTTTCCAGTTTTTAGAGTATTCCAAATATCTGAAAACTCGTGTTACCATTTTCCATTAATTTTCAGTCGGGTTCAGCTGATGTTGGCTCAGTGCGTTGACTGCATATGCCAAATCTGGTCGTGTGCCGTTGACTAAGTAGATGAGTGATCCTACAACTTCTCTGTACTTGCGTTGATTTACCATTTGGTCGGTTTGCTTCTCGTTCTCGCGCATTTTCCTTTCTCTATTCAATACTTGGTTTGTTACCATTGTGGTGCTTTGTCCTTTAGCTTGTATGTAACCAAATTTCTGTTGCAATTTCAGTACGAATTTGCATTGTTCCAGTGTCGTAACTTTGTTCTTCTTGTCTCTATTTATCGTTATTCCCAAAAACTCTTTTGGTTCACCCAGCAGTTTCATGGCGAACTTCTTGTTGAGTTGTGCTTGTATGGACTCCATTCTTTTCTCGTAGTTACACACTAATAATATGTCACCTACGTAGAGTAACATGATAATGAGTACTTGTACTTCTATCAGTATAAACAGACATGGATCTCTGTTGCTAGTAGCAAAGCCGAGTTCCTTGACCTGTTCTGAAAAATGATTATTCCAATTTTTGGGGCTTGTTTTCAGTCCTTACAGCGACTTTTTGAGCTTCCAAACTTTCTGTTTCTTTTGACAGTTTGGCACACTGTAGCCGTCAGGTATTTCCATATATATTACCCTTTTAATCGGGCTGTGCAGCAAATCTGCTTTGATATCCAGTTACCACATTATTATTCCAAGTTTGTTCGCTACTGCTCTGACTGCTCTGACCAGTGACAGACGTGACACTGGTGCATATGTTTCACACAAGTCATATAAATTTGTGCCCTTGAAACCTCTGATTACGATTCTGGCTTTATAACTCACTTCACCATTTATGCTTACTTTTCGTTTGAATACCCATATTGAATCCAGTATGTTCGTCTTTTCTTCTGACCTGTTTACTGTTTCGAACACTTGATTCTTTTCAAGTGCTTGTATTTCTTGGTTCACTGCTTCTGTCCAGCTGTTTGTATCAGTCTTTCCCATCGCTTCTCTATAAGACTTGGGATTATTGTTGATTTCAGCAATCAAGGCATACATTTCCTCTGTGTTTAGACCTTCTGAAGAGTTGTCGTTTGGCCCCTTCTGTGTTTGTTTCTTAGATGGTCTTCCTCTTTTACGCTTCACTGGTTTCTCTTCTAAGTTAGCTAAGTTGGTTTGTTCTGCAGGAAACTTCAACAGCCATGTTTCTTTACCCAGATTTTCATTGGTTACAGTCCAATTTCTTATATAATCTGCCTTGTATACGTCTCCGAAAACTTGTTGTTCTATGAACTTAACATTTCTATTTTCATGTGCTTTCCCGTCTTCTGGACAGATTAGTAAATATCCTGCGTCAGTGTATCCAACCAGAGTTGTCTTGATTGAAAACTGACCAAATTTTGCGTCTGGTTTATCCTGAATTTTAGCAAATGCTATGCATCCAAATCGTCATAAGTGATTTATCCTCACTCTCGCCTCTGGATTCAATGTCAGAAGTGGGGAATTATATTCCAATGACTTATGTGGTGTAATGTTATAAATGTACACAGCTGCTTTCAATGCTAAGTCCCAGGCATTTGCTAGTAGTCGTGAATCAAACATAAGTGCTCGCACTATTTTCTGTATTGTTTGATTGTACCTTTCTGCCAAACCGTTCAGTTGAGGAGTGTATGGACACACTGTTCTCAATCCTGCTCCGTATTTTTGTAATACTCGGAGAGTCTCATCACTCGTGAATTCAGTTCCTTGATCACAGTCCAGGTAGCAGAACTCGTGATCTTCACCACAAGTGTTTCTACATTTGTTTACAAAATCGTCGATGCACTCTGAAGCATCTGATTTCATCACTTCTATCACTGCCACTATGAATCTGCATTTTTTCGGATGTGTTATAGGTGTTATCGGACCCATCGTGTCTGCACTTACCCTTTGTAAAGGTCTCGTTGCTTCATCCCTATCGTTATCAAATTTTAGTTTGTTCATTTTAGCTATCTTACAAATCTCACAATTTATCAAACAATTACCGTGATCTGAGATTTTATAATTTTGAATATCTGGATAAATATTAATTAATCGTTTTAATTTATCATGAGACGTGTGCCCTAACCTCATATGCCATAGGTTCATTGTATTCTTAACATTCTCTACATTATCTGAGTTATCCGAGTTATTTTGGTCTGCAAATCTAACTTTCTTAACCGGCGTATCCAAGTTTTCATTTAATATCATAAATGCCTCCCTTTTTGCTTCTTCTAAGTTATTTTTAGTCGTTCTTAATTCCACTATCCAGAATGGATTTTTAAAATACCCTTCTATTACAACTTTATTCGTGACTTTATCAAATACATTTACTATCTTATTATCCAGGTAAACTCCTAAACCTTGATCTGTAAATTTCTTTAATGATAGTAAGTTCCTACTCGGATCTTTCGCGTAAATTATTCGTTCGAGTTCAATTGTTTCACCGTTACTTAATTCAACTTTGACTTTACCTTGAGCTTGTGCTTCTTACCGTGCCTTTTTATCTTTGTTTGCGGATCCTATAAAACCTTTTATTTTATTATCTAATCTTTTAAAAATAATACGTGAAATAGTCAAATGTTCTGTGGCACCCGAGCTCAAAATGAATTTTTTAAAATCTTAATTACACATTTTACCATCATTTCTTTCAATCAAATTAACCGCATTATTACAATGAATTCGATTATTCATACCTTCCATCTTCTTGGATGTTGGCGACCGGAATCGACGTGTACCCGGACTCCTCGAACGCGACCTCTCGCGCCTCGGCGAGCGTGACTTGGTCTTCCTACTCTTTCTTTTTGGCGAGTCTAGCAGCTGATGGCTGCTCGTCTTGGTCCATTGACTCGATGTCGTCCGTTTTGTCGACCAACTCCTCCTTTCGACCAGTGGACTTCTCAAAAGAGAATGGCACTTCAAGCCTTACATTTTCAATCACACGAGGCCCTCGTTTCACCCGTGAAGGTTCCTCCCAATCTCCGACAACAGTTGGTCGGTCAGATGGCTCAACATGAGTGATTCGGATTGTTTCAGTCAGCGCCTCCATGTCTCTATGCAAAGAGCTGCTAAGTGCGGAGATTGCGTTGGTGCTTTTACTGTGCAGTCGATCATTGTTTCAACGCTGTTCTTTAGCGCGTTGATTAAATTGGACAAGAACTAGCGTATACCCATAATTCCAACATTATGATTATACAAAGTTTGAAAATGCTAATAGGAATTTGCATAAATGGATATATGTGGAGCAGTATGGAATACATTAACCTATTTTTTGACACATACAAATAAACCTCGAGAAGATCATCAACGAGCACACCAACCTAATCTTGAAGAAAATCTTAAAACTGCTACAATAATTGAACAATAAGCACTTCAAGGTACTGCAAGTTCATCTACGGTGGAAGCAAAGGACCAAACATTTTTTAAATTAGTTTAATTAGATTACATGTTAATTCTTCTGACTCTGTGGTTGTCCAATTGAGAGCACTAATAAGAGCGAAGAAGACGACAAGAACAAGACGATTGAAACCAGAAAGAAACAGACGACATCTAGAATACGCCATTTTCCGAATTATTAATATTAAGAACACAGCGTACGATTACTAGTTTTCTTTTGAAACCTAGTAACCATTTAAGGCGAGGGGTGTGACATCGTACGTTTATTTACGTACATAGATATGGTTAAAATCTAAAAACATAGAAAATAAAAAACTTTAAAGCATCGTTTTATACTATCGCCAGTGTGAATATAGCTTTATCTAAGCAGACGCACTGCACAGCAAGGGAACGACTGGAAAGTGCCGTTAGTCGCGCATATGTGCGTTTGCTCTCCCTCTACCCTAGCTGAGAGATAACAGAAGCATCGACTATATGCAGCCTTTTTCGATCGGAAAAATACAGGCTGAAATATTATTTTTAAAGCAGATAGCATAGCGTATAAGATAATAACTTTTAACATTTTTTAACATCGTAATATAGTTTTATAATTCAAATAAAAATGTTGTGCGAAATAATCAAGTCGATAGCTTGATTCTAAATGTAGTTTTAAATATTCTGTTGCAATAATAATATTTACAAGTAATATGATAGTTTTAAGTACTGAAAGATGAATATTTATTCTCTAATTACAGTTTACATTATAATCATTTTTACTGCAACCTTTTATTATACACACTTTTAATTTAAGTAAACATAAATTAATATTAACTTTACCTTCATTACTTACTCCCATTATTATCACTATTTAATCTTATACTATTTTAAACATATGTACACTTTAACTAATTACTATAATTGTAATATGAGTTTTAACAAAAACAATAACTATATAATATAATTATATATATATATATATATATATATATATATATATATATATATATATATATATAGAAAAGAAATATTTTCACAATATTATCATTAATGATTTTTTATGAAATAACTATTATATTTTAAGATCATCTAGTAAATAAAAATATAATAAACATTAATATTTTAGGTTAATTAATATTAAGAAAATCAAATGTAAAATGTGAAAGATAGAGAAGGAGCAAGAGAGCAAGCGAGAGGGAAGATCTCCCTTCTCTCTCGAAAAAAAGCTCACCCCACCGAAAGAAGGCCCGAGCGCCAAATCCTAGCTGCGCGCGCTTCGTTAGCGACGTCCTCTGAGGACCTATTTACCCACACCCTTTCTTCTTCTTTCTCTGTCTTAAGCATTAGCCTAATGAGAGGAAAAGCGCGTGGGATCAGAAAAAGGAGGAAATGTTCTTCGCTACTCGTCCTTGCTTACCCTCACCCCGCTCGCTCGACCCTTTAGCATAGGCGAGATCCGGCGGAAAACTGTTTAAAAGGCGCCGGTCCACAGGGTCTCAGTAGCACTCGCTCATTGTAAGCTCATAGCTGAATAACGGTAATACCGTTCATGCCAAGAGCAAGAGAGCAAACTGCGCCATATAGTAAAAATATTAGATTCTAAAATATAACTCTGTAGTCCAAGAGATCCATACTGTACAATCATTCAAAATTTAATAATAAAGAAAAGTAAGAATAAATATTTCATTTTAATATTACCTATTATCTTTACATGCGAGATATTATTTTGGTTCAATATAAAAAGAAAATATTTTCAATTACATTAAAATCTTATAATTCCCACGAGGTAACGCAAAATTAATAAAATTACTATTTTCTAAAATCAATCCAATTTCAATAATAAAACATCCTATACTACTGATGGTAAATAAAGGATAATAATTACCAAATCAATTTATGGAAAAATACAATATAATAAATATATATATATACACTATAATGACAATAAAACCTAACATACAACACAATCATTAAACAGTTTACGCATAGCGGAATAACGGGACTCTCGTTCACGCAAAGCTAAACTAAAACATATAACATAATCACTAAACAGCTTAAGCATAGCAGAATAACGGTACTCCCGTTCACGCCAAGCTAAACTAAAACATATAACATAACCACTTAACAGTTTATGCATAGCGGAATAATGGTATTCCCGTTCACGCCAAGCTAAACGAAAACATATAACATAAACACTAAACAGTTTATGCATAGCGGAATAACGGTACTCCCATTCACGCCAAGCTAAACTAAAACATACAACACAATCATTAAACAGTTTACGCATAGCGGAATAACGGGACACCCGTTCACGCCAAGCTAAACTAAAACATATAATACTAAACAGTTTACGCATAGCGGAATAACGGCACTCCCGTTCACGCCAAGCTGAACTAAAACATATAACATAATCACTAAACAGTTTACGCATAGCGGAATAACGATACTCCCGTTCACGCCAAACTAAACGAAAATATATAGCATAAACAGTAAACAGTTTATGCATAGCGGAATAACGGTACTCCCGTTCACGCCAAGTTAAACTTACATATATACAATAAATAGTATAAGGAAGTTCACGCTCAGTAAAATAACCGTTCGTGCAAGAACATTACTTTTTAATAAATATAACTATTTACATTATACATATCCATAAAATTCGTAAGTATTAGTCAAAGGCAATTAACATCATTACCCTTGAAATTCTATTCTTGGAATACGGATATTTAATAGGTTTAGAATCTTTACTATCAATTACACATATATGAGCTCCTTCTTGAAACTCAACCATACATTTCGGACAATTTACACGATATCGATACCCGATTATTGTACGAAAGTATAGGTCGAAAATCACGCGTCATTAATTCTATTAATTTAGAATTGTTTATTCATTGTGGTTTGGACGTCACAATCTCATGCATTGTGATACATTGTAATTTTAAGATTCTAGAAAATCGCTCTAATTTAAAAAAAAATCTTAAAATTTCGTTTTTCATATTTCCTTCAATTCAAAACTAGTTAGAATATGGTCTCAAGCTGAAATTACCATTTAATAGCTATGCAGGAATTATATTTAGCTTGAGATCATTTGCACAAGATCTAGAAAAAAAGTTTACATGAAATACTAAATTTTAAGATTTTTTGGATTGAGATAGGTGATGGCGATCATCTAGAATTTGAATATTACAATATATCACAATACATGGGTTTATAAAGAACAAATACAGAAAAAAAGTGCACTACTTAAAAATACTGCAAAAATTATATTAAGCTCGAGACCATAATCTAACTAATCTAGAATTATAGGAAATATGAAGAACTATATTTTAAGATTTTTTATTTTGAAAATATTGTGACAATTTTCTAGAATCTTAATATCACAATACATCAATACATGAGATCACAAAATATCACAATAGGGTCTAGTAAATATTATTCTTAGATTTAATACCTTATTTTGAACAAAAAATGTTGTTACACTTTTTTCTCAAAAGTCCCTAGTTGTTCGCGCCGTTTAGTGTCGTTCGTTATATTCGAATTAAAAGAAAAACACGCCTTCATCTTATTGAGAGTCATAATACGTAAATTTCGCATGGTAACAAGGGCTGAAGAGAGTTTCGCACTTTCTCCCAAGTTTCTCCTTCTACGCGCGGCTAAAGCCGGAAAAATCCAGATGAGATCAGCATTTGTCGGGGCTCGCGATCGCTTGCGCGATCGCGTCTCTTCCTTCGCTGTTCAGCCATGTAAGAAGCCGGTCGTGTACGCGTACTGAGATTACGAATTACTAACTGCGCATTTAATCGCGTCGGCCGCATTTATTATACATATTCGAGGCAATTAAAATGATGTAGTATATAGATCAGGGCAGTATTCTTTTAATTTTTATACGTTGTTTTTAAATACAGTGACAATAAACAACGCTTATATTCGTTATTGTTATTAACATCAAGTGTACTTTTATTACTCAAAATCCTTTCCACTCTACTGTCGCATCGTTCTCAACAATAAGTAATACATCTGAAAGTTCTACGTATGTATGGCTGATAGCTTTTTCTGAATTTATTTTTACTGATTATGTAATTCTCAACTCTGAGAGAATTACACAATCCCATACATAATTGTTGGTCCTTCTAGCCAGATTTATTGTGAGACAAAAAAGTGGGAAGGTAAACTTGATTTTTACTGTAAAAACAAAATAGCGGATAAAAAAAATCGAAAGTGCAGTTTACGCATTTTTTTGATTTTGTGCTCACAGACTCTGCCTAGAGAAAATCCTACTGAGTTGGACATTTTTTTTTGTTTCGAGTAAGACATTTGTTTACACGCGAAAAAATTAGGGACAAAAATTCTTAGTGAGTGATAAAGTGAGTGCGCGAGAGTGCTGACCGTGGATTATTTTGCAAAACATTGCGGTGAAATTTTCGGTTGGCGTAAATTTCAAAAGGGACAACGGTCAAGCAGCGTGACGTCACATCGACGGAGACAAGGAAGGGAGCTGGAGAGAAAGAGAGAGGATTCGGAGCGCTGGCTGTTACTACTGCAGGCGTTCGCCCCCACTCTCCACCGCCGCCGGGACGTTCGCTCGACGCCTCTATCGGCCTCTCGGTGTTCACACGCTGATTTGCATCGACGTTGGCCTGATCAAGCTAACTGCCGAGTATTGCCGATCGAGGTGAAAGATTTACAGTCTGTCTCTTTCTCTTTTGCGCTCTCGCATCGCGTGCTCGCACCGCCAAAACAAAGGCCCGGTGCCACAGCAGCTTTTATTTGATTTTAGTTCTTGATGATTATTGTGATTGCTTTTATATACTCGTACTTTGAGATATGGTAGCATATATTACTCGGAAGCTGCAATAGATTTTGGGATGTAAATTTGTTGAAAATTTGAGTTATTATTATATTGATTTTGTCTTGTTATTAAAAAAAAAAAGGAATTCGCGGTTGATGTTTCTACTGACACTTTGAATATTCTGTTTGTAAATATTCTTAGAATAAATCTAAGTCTGCTGCTGCTGCTGCGGGATCTCCGATGCTGTATCTACGATTGAGTGGCATTATATTAGATAGTTGCTGATTGTTTAGTTTGGATTCTTTCGGGAGTTGAGTTGATTAGTTAGATTTTCTCCATTTTTATCAAGTCCTTTTGTTATTTTTTTTTTCTATTTGTCTTGGTGCTTGTAGAAGCTCTTTGTTTTTTTTAACATGGCGGAAGAACTTGAGAGCTTGATGGGACGACAGAAAAGGACACACGCTCTTATTTCAAATTCCATAATAAATACAAAGAAGATTAAACAACTCGAGGCGCTTACGGTAGAAGATTATGAGGCTAGGTTAGAGATACTGGCCGATTATTGGAGAGATTTTAAGGAGCGCGATTTATTGTTATCACCAAGCGCGGAGAGATTAAAAGAGCGAACGTATTTTAAAGAACTGCTTTACGACAAAGCTGAAAATGCGTGTTCCGCTGCTAAAGCTTGGTTGACTACTCAAATCGCTATATTAAAAGGCCCGCCTCCATCAGTAACAACGGCGACGGCGTCCACATTGCAGCCAGTGCAACCAATCGTTTCTGTTCAGGCTTTGTTAGAAAAGGTAAAACTTCCACGTTTTAATGGTAATCAGCGAGACTGGGAAGTTTTTAAAGAAAAATTTACATCGTTAGTTCTGAATGATGCGGCTATATCGACGGTAATAAAGTTTCAGCGTTTATTGAATTGTGTAGACGGATAAGCAGCAGGTAAACTGAAAGGGATTAGCGTGGTTGGCATAAATTTTCAGACAGCTTGGGATACTTTATGTCGGAGATACGATAACAAGTTTTTACGTTTTATAGTCCAAATGCAGACGCTCTCCTCATTGCCGTCAGAATCCAAGGAGTCGGTTTCTCATATTAATTGTCTATTAAATAGTACAAACGAGAGTATAAATGCCTTTAAGGCGCTTGGTAGAAATATAGATCACTGGGATGATATTTTAGTTTATTTTATTGAAAGTAAACTTGCTCCGCAGACACGCATCGATTGGGCCAAGGAGATTGAGAGGAAAAAGTCTGATGGTTTTACTTCTTACGAGGAGTTTAAGAAATTTTTAGAAGATCGTGTTCAAGCACTCGATAGGGTCGACTCAGATTATAATCATAATATTTCACACAGAGATTCTTCACAATTTTCTCGAGCGGATACTGGTTCTTCGTTTAGTTCTGGGTATCCAAAAATCGTAATAAGAATTTTCGAAAATCTAGTCATACTGCAGTGCATTTTGTGACAAAAAAATCCACATCTCAGACAGCTCATTCAAAGTGTTCGTTCTGTGGGGGTGAACATTTTATTGGTTATTGTAACAGCTTTTCTTGTATTTCACAGTCTGAGAGGAAAAAACATGTCGACTCTGCACATTTATGCATCAACTGCCTGAGTTCCAGTCATACGATGAAGAAATGCACTTCTCGAGGACGATGTTTCGTATGTGCCGAAAAACATCATACTAAGCTTCACCAAGACGGAGGACCAAGCAGTCGAATTTCGGCGCCGGCGGCAGGGGCTGCTGCTGGATCTAGCTTTAACGCGCATGCAGTCACGGATTCGATGCCGACTTTCACGTCTCTCGGTGGTAAAACTGTTCTGCTCACTACTGCTTGTGAGATCATGGAATCATCGGAATGGCATGCTGTAACAGCCCGAACGCTGCTTGATTCTGGTGCAGAAGAATCATTTGTTTCTGAGTATCTCGCTCAAGCGCTGTCGCTTCGTCGACAGCCTGCGAACGTAGTGGTCACTGGTGTAGGGGCAGAAACTACGGCTGTTGCAAAAAGCCGAGTTATTCTAATATTAAAATCTGCTATAAATCCTGATTTTTATTTCCAATTTTCAGTCCTTGAAGAGAGTTTTTTAGTTAAAAATCAGACAATGTTGGCAAAATCTCAAAATATTATAGACAACGCATTTTTCAACCTTTAATTGTCCTTGATATATAATACTTTAGGGACTGAACATTTTTTTACATACTCTGGGTTCACATACCAACATTTTTATAGAGTTTCAAACCGTTTTATTTTTCGACATGCACACTTGATATTGAATCACTCATATATATATATATGTATATATATATATATATATATATATATATATATATATATATATATATATATACATGTATATATATATATATATATATATATATATATATATATATATATATATATATACATGTATATATATATATATATATATATATATATATATATATATATATATACATGTATCTCGATTTTCCAGAAAATAACCTATATTTTTATGTATAAATGGATAACTCTCTCGGAAATCGAAAACTAGAACCTTACTTTTGTAATTTCAGAAAAAATGTTCCTTCTAGTATGTAGAATGCAAGTAAATTTTTGCAGATTTTTTTAATCTCACAGGTTTAAAGTTGTTCGGAGCTAAATATGACCATAATTCTACATATATATAGATGATTCCACGTCGAGTGAGCAAGTGAAAAATGTTAATACTCTGAAACTTTAAGAAAATGATGTATTTCATACCAAAAATATGTAAAAAGAATTTCAAACTCTTATCTGTATTGGTTCAGGATTTATGCCAAACTGAAAAACCTGATTATTTGCATTCTTTTCATTTCCCTCAAAATGTATGTATTTTTATTTCGAGAACTATATAAGATAAAGTACTTTATTCCGTGTGTTTTGGGAAGAGAATTTGATGCAGAATATGATATCATTTTTTGCATCACCAAATTTGATGATTTTGATTGGTTCAAATGTCTGCCACGATACCGATTAAATTTTAAGCTGAGCGCCACAAGCAATGTTGTTGAAAAATATTTCAATTATAGTTTTAAATGTATATTTTAAGATAAAAGACGAGTTATAATGGTACTATTACTCTGTTACGAGAAAAAATTTAACAAATTGATTTATTTGGACTAATCAAAATCATGAAATTTGGTGATGCATAAACATGATTATTTGCATTATTTTCATTTTTCTTAAAATGTATGTATTTTTATCTCCAGAATTACAAGGGATCGTCCGTAAACTACGTACCCGATTTTGAACCATTTATAGAGTCCACCATACCCTCTCGTGAACAACCGTAGATTTTTTACATTTGGCCCCCCTTAAATCCCCGTAGCTTTTGGGTGAAAGTAAACTTTATATTATTTCCCAAATTTATTCGACTTTTCAGCAAGTTTAATAAATATAGATGTTGATATGCATACAGAGAAGTATGAAATCTTATCTGTTAATTCGATATAATTAAATAATTTATTGTTTAATTTAAATAAATAATTTAAATAAATTATTTCTATGAATCTACATTTTTTTAAACGTTTTAAGTATTTAATGTTCGGTTTTCAACGGTAAATGGAATTCCTTCTACTGTCCATTGTTTTACGTCATGTAAACAGGTATCGGCTCTGCTGATCTTGATTCTACAGAATGTTGTTCTATTGTTGTGTCTTCTACTGTTTCTACATCAATCCATTCAACAATGTTTTCAGAAATAACAGCTCTCCTGGCCTTCTACTGAGAACTTGTAAAGGCAATATCTACTGGACTCGTGATGCACTAAATACAGTTTCATGAATGTTTTTCTGTATAAAAACATTTATAATATTTTATTTGTATAATAAGTTTTATTTTTATATATAATTATTATGTAAATATATATTAATAATTCTTACCTGTGAGAATCCATTGATGCTTTCGATTCGAAATAGAGACCACAATGAGTACAGGTTGTTTAAGGAATTTCCTCTTTTACGGACAGACAGTATAGATCGTAAGGAATTTCTTTCGTTCAAGAGCACTCAGGTCGTAGCGTTATAGCCTGCTTTAAAATAAGCGATGGAAATTTGTCAGATTTATGACTAGAGGGAAGAGGAATGCCGAATGGTTGCTGCTTTACTAGGAATGGCGCAGGAAGAAATTTTTGGTAGAGAATTTGCCTTATACTACTACGATATGAAGAACAGACTTTTGGATCATCGCATTTTACAATCTAAAATTTAAAAAATAATAATATATCAATTCCAAAAAAAAAGATAAAAAATGAAAGGATGACTTAAATTTTACCTGAGGAATATATTGACTTTCCAGAACATGATTTAAATACCAAAAATCATCTGTATGTGTATCTGGTTCAGTGATTTGTTCATCGATAGGAATACACTCAGCAGTGACAGAATGACCATGCATACATAATTCTGACCAGATTTCTGCTGAGTCTTTTCCAGCGAAATAATTTTTTTTTAATCCAAATTAATGATGTTACCATTGTTATTAAGATAATTTCTGTACATGTCTTGTGGAAGAATTACGCCTGAAAGAGATCTGCTCAAAAGGGCCATTTGTCTCTCAACTCTGTTGAAAGCTGACCTACCAGGCGCATTTGTAAAAATAAATACAGCATCAAAATTATGATTTTGAAATGTAATGATGGCATGCGCTATAACTTTCTTATATCGAGAGTTTTTATCAGGGCCACCATCAACTGACAACATTAGTACTGGTTTCAAACTTCCGTCACTTTGTTTTAGAATTGGTTGAAATTCGTTAAGATCTATTATTTCTTGGTAATCTGTTGCGTGCGCAGAAGCTGTGGAACTACTGTGTTTGCCACTACGTATTGCGATGTAAGTGAGTCCTGAATGCGTAACAGCTTCTATTTTGGGTAATACAGTTATTTTTTATAACAATCCCGGCACATAGAGATGGAGTTAATTTGTGGCGATGACCGACCATCCAATCGTAATCAGGAAGTCGTACTTTATACTCTAAATGCATAAGAATCGGGGCTTGAGCCTTTGCTGCAGTCATCTCCTAAAGTACTTTAGACTTTAGACTTCTCATCGTGAGAAATGACGTAAACATATTAGAAAAGTAAAAGATATATTAAAAAATAACTAATTTTTATGAGAATTTTGATTTTTTATTTTTGTTGTTTTTAATTTTGTTATATACATAAATATAAACTATGTTTATAATAATATAATTTATTTAAATGTTTTAACATACTTGCTGAGGACCGAGAATCGACGCGAATTCTTCAAGTCCATTAATAGTGGCTCGGCAGAGACATTGATCTATGTGATCTTTATGATGATCGGCTTGCACTCTGCAAAGTTTGACAGGTACAGTGATCATATAACGTTTTCCTTCTGCTGATGTTAAATTTCGAGGTATAAGTCGAGGATACAGTGAAGATTTAGATAAATTATATCCTAATAAGTTCAGTTGTTCATGCAAATCACTCAATGTTTTGCATGTTCGAATCGCTTCAGAGCGACGTTTATCATCCACCGATCCTGACTGCAGAGCTATATCGCAGATTGCTTGCAATAAAGCACCTTGGTCAGTTTCCAACCGTCGTCGTCCTATCTTATTACTAATATTAAGCAAATTAGCCGCGTCTGGGTATTCTTGTTGTTTATTTCTGAAGTTTCTTTGCCAATCTGCTTTTACTTTTCTTTCATTCAATTCTTTTTTAGTTAATTCTAAATCTTTCTTCTGCAAGTCCTGTGTCTCTCTTAGTAACAAGATAGTTTAAATCGGACTATATAACTATTATATGTGCTTGTAGAGCATCTTATTTAGGTTTTGAACGTACAACAGTTTTGAGTGCAATATTAGCTGTGAGTACAATATTAGCGTCTTTTTCAACCGCTTCAGAGCCATCGTTATTACATACGTTTAAGCAGGTCTGTACATTATCTATAAATAGTTTACGAAATAATCGTAAATTTATCGTAAGAACAAATTAAATTATTTTGTCACATTCTCAAGTATGTACCTTTATAAATGAAATATTTGAAAAAAAATTGTATCAAATAAATGTGCTGTACATCTTTTGTTTATATCAAAAAGAAAATTTGAATTTATTTTAAATAAATCAAAATAGTTAAAAGGTTTGTTAGTATTTAATTTTTAAATCAGTATCAGCAGCATGTACGCTCTTCAAGTTCTCCCAAGTCTTGTGGCACTTATCTTGCACTATTTTTTTCGAAAGACTAGAAGATTGATAACGCTTTTGAAAAGCTACATATTATTGCTCATACAACCATGACGTTTGTATTAAGTTTAAACTTTTACACCATAACACAAAAGAATTAAAAATTAAACGCTGTAAAACTAAAGAAGAACACAAATTCTTGTGAATGAAGCAGTACGTATAACGTTATATGCCAGGTCTGATTTGTTTCGATTTTGTTTTGACAGCACAGAGAACGTGCGTTCCCTGTCACTTGCTTTGTCTTTGCTCTCTCTCTCTCTCTCTCTCTCCCCCTCGCTCTCTCTACGTCAGCATGCCTGCGCGCGCTCTCTTCCGTTTTTCGTTTCTCGCGTCGAGCGACATTTGCATACATGGCTACTACGTAGCTATAACTAAAATCAACTACCCTTCACCTCTTCGTGGAAATGTATAGTATTATTCGTAACCCCTACTCCCGCGTTTAGTCCGTGTGTTTTGGAAAAAGAATCTGATACAGAATATGATAGAATTTTTAGCATCATTAAATTTGATGACTTTGATTGGTCCAAATTTCTGCCAAGACACCGATGACATTTAAAGCTGAGCGCCACAAGCATTTTTGTTGTAAAAAATTTAAATGATAGTTTTAGATATTTTAAGATTTAGAATGGAACTATCGACTTATTTTATCAGAAACAGATTTACATGTTAAATCCCATAAGAGTCTAACATTGGTAAAATAAGCCAATTTCTTTTAATTTTTTTGCGTAACAGATTTACAGTAACATTCTAAATATTCTTTTATCTTAAAATATGCATTTCAAACTATAATTGAAATTTCTTTCAACAAAATTGTTTGTGGCGCTCAGCTTAAAATTTCATCGGTACTTTGGCAGTGATTTGGACCAATCAAAATCATCAAATTTGGTGATGCAAAAAATGATATCATATTCTGCATCAAAATTTACATCAAAGTACATTATCTTTTATACTTCTCAAAATAAAAATACATACATTTTGAGAAAAATGAAAATAATGTAAATAATCATCTTTTTCAGTTTGGCATAGATCCTGCACCAATAGAGGTAAGGAAATACATCATTTTCTTAAAGTTTCAGTCAATTTTTCACTTGCTCACTTGACGTGGAATCATGTGTATAAAAACGTGTGTTTATATATATATATATATATATATATATATATATATATATATATATATTATAACGGGGTGCTCAATCATTAATAATCATTAATTAATTGACCGTGCTAGCGTCCTGCAGGTGTGTGCGCGGCTTGCCGCAACTCTTACCTTCGAGGTAGCCTACGGCGAGTCGCCGCTTTAGCCCTGCCCCGGTGTAGCTGAGGCTCTTCCCGTGTACACACCGAATCCGTGAGGATTCAGCTTCGTGCGGAGGTTCTTCGACGCACTGTGTCATTTCGTTACTTCATGCTTCTTTAGAACATGATATTTCTATCCGTAACACACTGGTTTTCGCGACCTGTAAGGAGCGTGAAAACGCGAAGACTAATGCTATCCTAACACGAACAGCAATGTAGTTTTACTTTGGCCTAACTCGGTGCTAGAAGCAGACGGGTTCGGGTTAATCAAGGCACACCGATTTAATAATAAATATATAAGCTATATTCTAAAATAGTCAACAAATAAATAATCTACATTTACTTTACATATGAAAAACAAGTCGGTAATAATGAAATAAAAATTGCGTAGGTTGAGCGTCGCTTGCGTGTTCAACACAACCGTCGCTGAACACGCCGTCGGATTCACAAAGGGTTACGAACGCGCGCATTCCCTCTGTCCCGTGTGCTGAACGGAACCCTTTTGTCTTGAAAGCACAACACGCTATCCGTAGCGTAGCCCCATAAACGTTCGTGGCTGCCGCGGGCTAGCCCTTACCTATATTGATTAGAGTGCGACGGTATATCGTGTTGACGCACCGCTGACACTATCGCTTGCTGTTGGTGTATCGGATGAGGTTCTCCAATTCTATCTTGCGGCATCCTTCCTCGTGCCACCAAAAAGGCTGATGGTCGGCATCCTCGGCGGCGACTTCAAAGATGGCGTCGAAGCGTCTTTTATTTGCGAGGCACACGGCGTGAGGAGTCGAGCGGTAGTGTACTTTCTCTCCGCAGCCGTGGCCCCTCGCTCTTTCTCCGCTCTGGTCTTTTCGCCTGTTGCCGCTCGTGAGCATGAGATGACGTCTCATGTCCCTTTTCGCGTCTTCTCGTTCGCGAATTATACGCGACTCGTTACATCCCCTTCCCAGACGTTGCTTGCCTCGGTAAGCAACTTCTGCGAATCAAACCCAAGAAGTCGCGAAATGAACGGGGAAAGGGTCGGACAAAGGGGTTGATGAAGGTGACTCTAACTCTGATACAATTATATTTTCTTTTTCTTTTCATTATTTCTTTTCTTTATTCTTTCCTTCTTTCTTCCTTCCAGGCTCACTCTCATCGAGGTCGTGCAAGGCTTTCAAGATCGCATCATGGACATTTCGGGCACTTGGACGGCCATCGAACTCCCGGTCTACGGCATATGTCACAGTACCGGGTCTTGCATGTGTCGGGGGTCAACGGAGTCGAAGGGCGAGCTCCTTCCGATTCCCCAACGGTTCCGGCAGAGGTGCTCGGCTGCGGCGAAGGGTCACTTGGGACCCGTGGGACCCTGGTACCCTCTCCTTCCTGCTGTAACCGGGACAACTCCGCCGCGGCTGCCCGTTGCAGCCTCCTCTTGCGTTCCTCCAATCATACGGGATTATATTCGGACAACTCCCGATACCTCTGAAAGGGGGTATCCATCCTCCTGTATAATTTGATGCGTCTCAGTACTGGGCACTGAAACCGTCCCATGCCGCAATGGCCTCGCGCATGGAACGGCGATAATGTGATCAAGAGGCCTTGGCCGTCTCGAGCGTCATCTGTGTCCGCTCCTACGCGCGTTGGACGTCCGGGATTTATGGCGCGCCGTTTCCTTCCCTCGCGTTGGGCCTTGGGTCGTTCCCAACTGCCCTCTCCTCAGACGGATCGGTCTGGGTCACCATCTCCTGAGTGGGAGGTTTCATGGGGATGGGGCTCCCCATCGGCGGCTCCGCTGGAGCCTCTAAAGAGCCCCCAGCCTTAGGTACTGCGGGTGAGCCACATCGAGCAGCCTCTGAATCTTCCTCCCACTCCTCGATGACGACCGAGTTTTGGACCTGACGCTGGCGGCTCGTCTCTTCCTCCTCGAGCCGCCGGCGCTCACTGAAGACGTGTAGGGCGGCCGCAACTACACCGTCTACCATGTGCCCTACGGGAAGCGCTAGGAGTGCCTCCGCCACTTCTTCCAGGATGTCCTTTCTCGGTGCCATCTGAATCAAAATGCATCGAACATGGGGAAAATCGATTTTTATGGGAGTGGGTGATGCCATCCCGGTTCACCAAGACTCCCAAATATCTGGCTTTTGCTTTGCAGAACAAGCATTTCTCTCGGTTCACAATTAGTCCTGCAGCTTTCAACTTCGCAAGGACCAATTTTAACAGGCGTTTGTGTTCTTCGAACTTGTGCTGCCGCAGACGTTCCTTTTGAATTATCTTCTCCGTCGGGGAAGGTTGTGCTTGTTCGGGTTGATTGTCCTTCTGGACTATGCATTGGTCTCGGCTAACTTTGGTTCGTTTTCCTCTCTTCCGAGAGATTTGAGATTATCTGCCCGCCTTGTACGATCTCGACGTCGAGTGAGGATTCGTATGAACGTGTCTTCCGGGCCAAGTGGAGTTGGGGCCGTAGAGACCGTGCATCCTTCTGGATGAGTCGTGAGTCTCTTTGTTAGATCATTTTCCTCTCCATCTTTTGAGAGGATAGCGCTCCGACGCCCCCCAAATCGACTTCACCTTCAGGCGAAAGGTCGCTTTGGGGCTTGTTGATATCCGCATCCCCCATCGCTGATTTGGCTTCGATGGGGATCGTCTCTGCGGGGACCGGAATGGATTTAGGAATGGCTGCGGTCCTTAATCGCCATTCCTCTTTTCATTTCCCGAGCATTTCGGGCAATACCTCTTCATGAAGCCCAATTCTCTACAGCTATAACACTTTAACGGTTGGGTTGGATCAAACCGTTGCATGGGCGGCCCCGGCGGTGCGCCGGGGCTCTCCGACCGGTGTTGCTCTCCCCCTTTCCTTGGAGGAGATTTGCGTTACTGTCTGGAGTTTGATGACCTCTTGGGGCTTCTATATCCCCCCTTTCCTTACGTCCTTCTGGACTGAGAGTTCTCATTCATGCTAGGCTGTTGAAGATGTTTCAGTTTCTCATCCAACATCTTGGCGAACATGGCCGGGAAGTCTGGCATGACCGGTTTCCCTTCCTCTGTCGACACAGCAGAAATTTCGGTTTTCTGCTTCTTTTATCCGATGGTTGGTTTATAAGCCAGCTCGAGAAGCAGTGACGCTTCTGGTACTGGTGACAGACGGTACGCTCTTTCTTGCTCTAGCGTTTGCTCTGCGTCCGTTGCCGCGTCTAGTAGGATTTCTACGCTTGTTATGTCGGACCTCCTGACTAGCTTCTGAAGATCTAATCCCATATTTCGGTGCAACAGATCAGTTCGTACGTCTCCTCGAGCTGTGGGGATAGCTTATTCATAATCCGTATCAGGCATGTGAGGTAGTCTCGAACCATCTCATCAGGACCCTGCGTCCGAATACTTGCCTCGTTCCGCAGCCTTTGTTGATATTGGCGACTCGTGCCATACCAATTTCTGGCCGAAGTTGTGAAATCTCTCCAAGTTCTCCATTTCATCTTGTTATTTCGATACCAGGTTGCTGATGTATCTGTGAACAGTTCTAAGAGTGCTGCTAGGTGTTCTTCGTCCTACAGGTTGGCCAGTGAGTTACAGTCTACGATTCTGGCAAAGAAAGTATCAATGCTCTGGTTCTTTTTTGCAAGAGAATTTGACGTTCCACTTCCTAACCACTTGACCAACGTCTCTTGGGTTGCCACCCTTGTCGTTTGGCCGAGGGTCTCCGAACAGGGTCTTGAGCTTGACGTGCCATAGTCCCATCGTCTCTCGCCAGGTGTGTAAAAGTGTCTATGGTTGGCACTTGAGCGGTCTGCCAAGTGATCTGGGCTCGCTCTTTCTCTCGGCCGCTCGCCGCTAGGCCTATTCTCTCCTCGCTTCTCGGTTGTACAACTTTTCTTCCGATCGCCGATTGTTTGATCTTCGACTATCTTCCCCTCCCTCCCCCCCAGGCGTCACTCGCCGTGGGTTGGTGTGTCGGGCTACCCTCACTATCATCAATGTGTGTGTCTCCAAATAGCGTGTACGAATTTTGGAAGTTCACCGATTACCTTCATGCCTCGCAATGGACAAGATTTGATCTTTCTTTAGGTTTTCGATCTGCTGTTTGAGAGATCACGTTTCGTGAATTAATTCCGCTAGTGTGAAAGATACGTCTTTTGGTATTTGGAATTGATTTCCGTTCGCTGATACCAGTGTTATCATCTCTTCACTTTGTGTTCCTGTTTCTCCAGATGTGGCGGTGTGATCGACACTTTCGGAATGATCCTGTTCCTGGGCAGTGTTCTCGGATCGACAATGCAGTGTTAGTTCCAGATTTTTGTGAACTTCTGAGACTGAGTTTAACGCGGCCAGTCTGTGGTCTTTTACGTTACCTGTGAGCGTGCCCTCCTCGACCTCCGCTGCAATAGTGGCATCGATAAACTGTCGGCGCAATCGGGCTCGGCCATTGATGGCATCTTTTTCTGGCTCTTGAGTTGCTTCGAAGTCGTTAACCGCGTAGTTGCTAAGCAACCATTTTTCCAAACTGTGTGCGCGAGCGAAGTGATGGCCTTCTGTCGACAGCTTCAGCTGTGACAGTGCTTCCTCTATTCATTGGCCATTTAACTCCATGATCCACTCTTCTACATACGAGGCTGTGGCATCCGACATAGTATAAAAAATTATCCTCTGAATTATACTGATCTTCAGCTGTGGCTATATCTGTCTTCTTTCTTGCTACCCTATCTTTCGCTTCGCAAGATTCCAGATTTCGCTAGTGTGTGCGAGGGTATTATAATACGATGGCACAAGGAAAATTCTACAATTAAATTTTCCTTGTCGTAGCTGAGTGTACGAATTTCGCAAATACTATCGTTTTCGATTTCGCAGTTTTCGCTATCTATTCACCTTGTCGGTTCAATCAATCACGGGTATTCTTTTCGTAAAAAAAGTATGAAAATAAATTTTTTTCGTCACTAAACTCGAGTGAAAATCTCGTTTTGTAACTCGGAAGTGTGTGTAAAATTTTCGTTAATTGTTCAGAAACGAAAATAGGCTCAGTCTTTGTTTGTCTTAATTTTTCCGCCATGATTATTTTTATTCCGAAAAATATTTAAAAAAAATGTTTTATATAAAAAATTTAAAGTTGAATCGAGCTACTTCTTTAATAACAGAAAAATTAATTTTCCAAACGAAATTTAAATTTTTGGAAATATTCGATTTTCCAAACCAAAATTATCCGTTTTTTTTTAAATTATTTGTTTAATAATAAAGGGAAACTGTAGACTTCTTTTTCGAATCGTTTTTTAAAAATTCTGAAAAGAAGCGCCTTATTATTTTATTTTGGAGGAAAATTGGATTTTTATGTTCTAAATGGTATTCCGGGGCAAATTTAATTTATTTCAAAAATTTTCTAATTTAAAAAAAAACAATTTATTCATAAATAAATTTCTCTCATTTTCTAGAATATCAAAAATTATTAGGAATTTTCCTTCTGCAAAATTTTTTCAAGTTCGATTAACCAGTTGTATTTATAAAAAAAAATAAAATTCGGACATTGAATTTTTCGATTTTATTGTTTATTAGTGATAAACACCAATTTTACCAAAACAATATTATAAAATGAAAAAAAAACGAAAATCCCAAAATTGTTCAATAAACAATAATTTTGAAGAAGAACAATTTTGTAAATTAAACAGTTCGATATATTGAAAAATTTAAAAAAAAAACTAAAAATCCAAATAAATTATATTTTTGAAACCGTTGTTCATTAGTGTTCGATAAATAACAATATTGCAGAAAAATAACTTTCCAAAATAAGGCAAAGAAAATAAAAAATGGATTTTATTCCTCTTAAAAATTACAAAAATCCCAAAAAAATCTGATTTTCCGAACCTATTGCTTATTAGTGTTCTATAAACAATAATTTTGCAGAAAAATAATTTTTTAAAATAAAGAAAAGAAAATCGAAAATGGATTTTATTCCCCTTAAAGATTTCAAAAATTCCAAAAAAAATCTGATTTTCCGAACTTATTGCTTATTAGTGTTCTATAAACAATAATTTTGCAGAAAAAGAAATCTTGATTAAGAATAAAGTATCATAAGGCGTGGTGTTCTCTGGCGGTCACCCATCTCAGTACTGACTGCGACCAACGCTGCTTAACTTTGTATAACGCTCTCAGGTAACCTTTTCATTTTCCAAAATAAGATCTCAAAACTCAAAAATAAATTCTTTTTTCTTGTGATAATTATTTATTGTCCCTCAGTAAATAACCAAAAAATTGAAAAAATTAATTTTGCAAAAATCAATCTCAAAAACCGAAAAAAAAATTATTTTGCCGCTCCGAGTAAGACCCTGTCTAGCGCTGCTTAACCGTTATGATCGGACGACCACAGAATCGCTGCGCGCGGCGCGGGTGTCTCCGCGGCTGAACTAAATTTACACACACTTCACTAACGTGATTTCTTTTTGCTCTGACTTCTTATAACTATTCGTAATTTCGCTCGACCTTTTTATCGATTATAATCGTGTATTATAATTTTTTGTTAGTTAAGGTTGCGAGTCAGAGCAAAAAGTTGATTTAAATATTATCACTCTTGTGTATTATATTCAACACACTCAGCTTGCCTTCTCGCACACACTTTTACACACTTCAGTGTATTTGAGCTTCTTGCTCAATTTTCACTCGCCTCGCGCTCGCATGCTCGACCTCTTTCGCACGTTAAAATTTTAAAATCACCGAAAAACAAAAAAAAGTTTTAAATTTTCTAATTTTTTTTGACTTCAATTAAATTTTGAATTTTAATTATTTTAAATTATTGATTGCCAATCAATTATGCTGTTAATGCCGGGTTTTGGAGCGCGCCATGTATAACCGAGTGCTCAATCAATAATCATTAATTAATTGACCGTGTTAGCGTCCTGCAGGCGTGCGCCACACACAACGCGTGTGCGCGGCTTGCCGCAGCTCTTACCTTCGAGGCGGCCTGCTGCGACTTGCCGCTGTAGCCTTGCCCCGGTGTAGCTGTACAGGCTCTTCCCGTGTATACACCGAATCCACGAGGATTCGGCTTCGTGCGGAGTTTCCTCGACGCACTGGTTTTCGCGATCTATAAGGAGCGAGAAAACGCGAAGACTAATGCTATCGTAATACGAACAGCAATATAGTTTTACTTTAGCCTAACTTGGTGCAAGGAGCAGGCGGGTTCGGATTAATTAAGGCACACCGATTTAATAACAACAATAAAAGCTATATTCTAAAATAGTCAACAAATAAATAATCTACATTTACTTTACATATGAAAAACAAGTCGGTAATAATGAAATAAAAATCGCGTAGGTCGAACGTCGCTTGCGTGTTCAACACGATCGTCGCTGAACACGCCGTCGGATTCGCAGAGAGTTACGTCTATTATTTGTTTTATGTTGTTCGTGGGTTTATGGGGTTCCTAATTGAGGGGCCAAAGAGAGAAAGGGCGCTTAAACGTTCTTCGCGGCGTAAGTATCATCTAGCTCGCTGATTTTTGTAATTGTTGTAATCCTAAATGCAATGATTGATTAATGTACAGAACTTTATTGCGCATCTTTTTCTCATTCAAACCAAATCTCCATCTTTACTCGTTTTTGAGTTATTAACGAAAAATGACAATTTTAGCTTGCAAAAATTTCATGACTTTTCCCATTTCAATTCGCCAGAACTTTCTCGCGATCGAATATTTTCTCTCCAAATTTTTATAGAATATTCTTCAACATATTCTACAACTTTTAAAGTATTTCTGAAATTTAAAAAAAATTCAGTGTCGCATATTGAATTTTTTAAAATATTTTTTCCGAAATCGTAGGCTAGCGCTTTCAATCAAAAAGTTGTGCTAAGAAGTTTTGAATTTTGAAAACCTTCAGCAACAAAACTGTTCCTTGAAGTTCAAGGAAGTTTTTTAAAAAAGTTTCAGACGTTCAGAGGTCATAGAAATAAAATGAGAGGGGTTTGAAGAAGACGCACGGGACCGTGCGCTTGGCGTGAGCATTGCTTTACGGCAACTAAGCTCGACCTTCGTCGCGCTATAAGTACGCTACTATATTTCTGCATTTCTTCAGTGAGAAGTTTCACTTAAATATTTAAATCTGGAAACTAAATACGTATGTGTGTTATGCAAACACATACATGTAGCAAATTTATTATAAATTATTACTATTTCTAGCATTTATTTATGCTTGTATGAATTTCTTTTTTGTTTTTATTCTTCCATTTGACTACAATTGATTTAAGAGAAAAAAATTAATTTACCTTTTCAACACGCCATAAATAATGAGATTTATAAAGATAATATTTTTAATGTATATAACATAATACCGAAAAATCGGATAAAACATTTAATTGACGTTTTTCGTTGTTATTATACATCAAAATACATTGCATCCAAAATATCGCCGTGCGACCGTAGTATTGTTGCTGTTTCCAATATAAAACAAATCCTAATCAACGACGCGAATGGTCGCAGTGTAGTGTGATGTTTTAGTTGTAAGTTTATTCTATGATATTCTGTGGAATTTGGTCACTTCGAGAGTTTGTCGAACCGCTTTTTCAAGGTTAATCAACAACAAACCTCCTACTTTCTATTATTGGTTGTTTACGTTTTCTTTTTATATAAAGTATGAGTGACTTGAGTGCAGAAAAGGAAAATCACTCTTTGAAAGGGCGTAAACGTACTAAAAATATTGCAGAATGGAAATCCAACGAAATTAACAAAGCAAGAAATAAGATAAGTACTATTTCGTATTCAAAACAAATTAATATTCGTAAGAAGAACAAATTCGTAGAAGAAAATAAACATTTGTATACAAACATTGTTTATTTACGTATCTTAGAATACTTTTTCCATTTATAAACATACTAATGATGAAAATGTTTTTTCAAAATACATATATAAAGTAAAAATATTAGTGAAAATACGTGTAACGTGATTTGGTCTAAGGAGTCAAAAATTCAATTTGTTTAGTGTTTGTTATACATAGTTGATGAGTTATATGATGGTAGGGTAAAACATACGAGTCGTATTCAGAAAATACTGTTCAAGAAAAAAGCTTCCAAACTTTGTCCTCATGTTGTAAACATCAATGATTTGAGAAAATTAGTATGAAAAAAATAAATAAATAAATGAAAGTCATGTCGAATTGAGAACCTCCTCATTTTTCGAAGTCGGTTAAAAATCAAGAATAAATGTTTGCTCAGTTTTGGAAGCTAGGCGATTGTAATAAGCAAAATATTTTGTTAAGTGGATGCTTAAAACTTTGTGATCCTCAAAAAATTAGCTTAAACAATCGGAAACAAAAATTTGTTGTATGGATATACTTATTTGTGACTAAGGAAGAAATTCATAAAGTATGACAAACATTCTTATTAAGTGCTTTTCAAACTGGAGAAAGAAGACTTCGGTCACTACAAAAAAAAACAATGAAACTTTGAGTGATCGACGAGGAGAAAATATTAACCATAATTTAAAATTAACCGATGATATCAAAGAGCTAATTATTCTACATTGCGAGTGAATACCACACAGACAGTCGCATTATTCTCACGAGTCTACCTCACTGAAATATTTCGAGTATCCAACGTTGAATTTGCCTAGTATGTATAAATTATTTACAGAATATTACACGCCAGTCATGGGTATACTTGAGTCACCAATCAAA
Organism: Gastracanthus pulcherrimus; assembly: GCA_949152435.1. Classification (NCBI taxonomy): domain Eukaryota; kingdom Metazoa; phylum Arthropoda; class Insecta; order Hymenoptera; family Pteromalidae; genus Gastracanthus; species Gastracanthus pulcherrimus. The sequence goes on from OX424574.1 coordinate 116,290,479, forward strand.
GACTCTACCTATGCTAAATATTTAAATCATTTTTCGGGTTTCACTTTCACAATGCCTCGCACAGATTTTTGTAATTCATGTTATAAGAGCAAAATTACCAATACAGTAACTACTCCAGAGCACACCATTCAGAAGGAATAGGTTTTTAATTATTTTAAGAAAAAGAAAGAAGTCTTGATGGAGAACAACGCTCTTTGTCTAGAATTCGATTTCGCTCAGAATTTACCACTACCCAAACTCCCTGTGAATGACCAATTATACTGTAGATTGATGTGAATATTTATATTTCATGTGCAAATTCATAACACGGATAAAATCTACATGTTCATTTTCCCAGACGTTTCAGAAAAGGTGAAAATACTGTATGTAATTTCCTTTTGCATGTGATTGAAGGACAATTTAATCCAGTAAAACATGAAAAATTTAATCTTCTATCTGACGCATGCGGAGGTCAAAATAGAAATTATATGATTTCGCGATTTTTATTATGTTTGTCTGAGAAATTTAATGTAGAATTTATCCACTTATTTCCTGTTCGGGGCCATTCTTTTAGTCAATGTGACAGAAACTTCGGAACATATACGCAGAAACAAAAACTTCCCGAATCATTAGAAACCCAGGAAGAGTGGTTATGTTGCAACCATTAAGATGCTCGCGATCCACCTTTTGCAATCGTTCTAGAAAATGAATGCAAACTAGTCGATTATGAACAATATTTTTATGGAGAAGTGAAAGATTTGCAAGTGATTAAAGTATTTTTAGCTGACTATTATCCGAACAAGGCAGTTAATGTATACGAAGATTATTATGGCTCCCCAAAGTTAGTAAAAGTTTAATAGTCTATGAAATTTCACGATATAGTTCCTCAGTCTCCGCCAATTGGTGGTTTGACTAAAGGAAAAATAAAGGATGTAAGCATTTTACTAAAATATTTGAGTCCAGACAGTAAGCTCTATTTTACAAAACACTTTGAGAAAGTTGAAACCGAGGAAGTTAAAATAAAAGAAACCGAAGAAAAAGACATAAAAGTGAATAAAACCAAGACATATAACGGAAAGTACAATAATTAAAATCAAAATGTGACCTAAATAAAATCGAAGAAAGGGAAACAAAAGTGAAAAAACCAAGACATAACGGAAAGAAATTAAAATGAGACATAAATAAAACCGAAGAAAGGGACACAAAAATGGAAAAACCAAGACATAACGGAAAGAAATTAAAATCAAAATATGACACAAATAAAACCGAAGAAAGGGACACAAAAGTGAAAAAATCCAGAAAAATAACGGGAAGAAATCAAAATTACAATGTGACGGTAGTAAAGGGATAAGATGACCATTGAAGAAAAATAGAAAAGTAAATAAAATAGAAGTAGAAAATGAAAAAGAACAAAATAAATCTTCAATCAAAGCACAAGAAATGCACGGGAAAAGAAGAATATTGCGAGTGAAAAATAAATAAAAAATTTGTTGACTGTTAAAAAAATCAAAATTTAGTATTGAATATTTGGTTTTTATTTATGTCAAATCTAAATTATAAATTTCACGCAAATCGATTTTGATATGTTAAATTCTGTCGATAATAAAGATCAAAATAAGTCGGATTGATGTTCGTGTTATATGTAAGTATAGGAATTCAGTTTGTGGCTTTTTGGAATACCCATATGAAACTTTGTCATTGGAAAAATCTAGTAATGGTGATGATATAGTAGAGTACATACAGCGCGGCAAAGAACAAGCTTGGTTGCAGCTATAAAGCGCAGCTTGCGCCAAGCGGCCCGTCCCGTGCGTCATTTTCAAACTCCTCTCATTTTGTTTCTGTGACCTCTAAACGTCTGAAACTTTTTTGAAAAACTTCCTTGAACTCCAAGGAAGATTTTTGTCGCTAAAAGTTTTAAAAATTCAAAACTTCCTCGCACGACTTTTTGATTGAAAGCGCTAACCTAAAATTTCGAAAAAAATATTTTGAAAAATTCAATATACGACACTGAATTTTTTTTAAATTTAAGAAATACTTTAAATATCGTAGAATATGTTGAAGAATATTGTATAAATATTTGGAGATAAAATATTCGATCCCGAGAAAGTTCTGGCGAATTGAAATGGGAAAAGTCATGAAATTTTTGCAAGCTAAAATCGTCGTTTTTCGGAAATAACTCAAAAACGAGTAAAGATGGAGATTTGGTTTAAATGAGAAAAAGATGCGCAATAAAGTTCTGTACATTAATCAATCATTGCATTTAGGATTCCAGCAATTACAAAAATCAGCGAGCTTGACAATACTTATGCGGCGAAAAACGTTTACGCGCCCTTTCTCTCTTCGGCCACTCAATTGTTAAGGAATTTATGTTTTTTATGGAATTTATGAGATTTATGATTTTTGTTGGTTTATGGGTTCTACAATGTTTATGGGGTTTATGGTGTTTATGGGGTTTATAACATTAATGACTTGTATGGGATTTTTGGCATTTATGCTGATTATGGGATCTTATGGACATTTTTTCGTCAAAGCATTTTTGATTAATGCTCTTGTTGTCAACTTTTTTATCTTATTGCATCATTTCTTTAGAAAAAGATCTTGCAAAGTTATGATTTGAAGTATAGGTACGATTTTTTACTAAAATACCACGTAATTTGAATACAAAAGGTCATATCTCGTTTCCAGCAGGTCGTACTCTCCTTGTAAGATAGGTTTTATGGGGTATATGGAAATTTATGGAAATTATGGTATTTACAATATTTATAGGGTTTATGGGGTTTATGGGATTTTCAATGTTTATAGATTTAATGGGATTTATGGATTATTAGGGTTTATAGGTTTGATGAGGTTTATAGGTCTTACGACATTTATGGTTTTTATGGAGTTTATTGGTTTTATGGGGATTATGGAGTTTTTTGGGGTTTACAATATTTATGAGTCTTATGGGGTTTATGCGGTTGACGATATTTTTATGGGGTCTTTAATTTCTATGTGGTTTACGTTTTTTTGGGGTTGGGTTTATAGATTTTATAATTTTTATCGGATTTATAAGGTTTATGGAATTTATGAGGTTTACCAAATGTATCGCTTTTATGGGGATTATAGGGATTACGGGCTTTATGACATTTATGGGTTGTATGGGATTTTTGGGGTCTACGGCATTTATGGATTTTATGGGGTTTAAGGAGTGAATGGGGATTATGGGGTTTCCGATGTTTATGTGTTTTATGGGGTTTATGGATTATTGTAGTTTATTGGTTTTATGTGGTTTATATTTCAACGACAACGACAACGACAACGACAACGACAACTACAACAACAACAACAACAACAACAACAACAATACTACTAATAATAATAATAATAATAATAATAATAATTTTTTATTTTTATATCTTTTACGAGGGCGAATGGTGAAAAATCTTCGAAAGACTGTCCAGCAACCCGTGCTACTAGGCAGTGATGGATTCACTCTGTGGCTGGAGGTCCACAGGTCCACAGGCTGGAGGTCCACAGCCTACCACCTAAAAAAAACCGGCCCCGTCTCCTTAGGACCTGAGTCCACCCTGGTACTACTTCTGATTTTGCTTCGGGGTGGGGCCCGTTTTACGTCTGTCTAGGCGCCTTCTTCTTTTCTTCTCTTCTTTTCTTTATTTTTCGTCCACTTGTCTGCCCGTTACTCCGGCAGTTGCAATCTAACGATAGGCCACTAGATGTTCTTCGGCTTTTTTCTTCCGTAAAACGGCCTCTACGTACTTCGCTACAGCGTTCCAGTTTTGCTCATTTTGGAGCATTAATCCCATGATGTTATCAGGAGTGACTTCTCCGACTGCAGCCTCCAGCTCATTTTTCTTCTGTTGCCATCTGGAACAGCAGAAGAATGTGTGCTCAGCGTCATCCTGCATGTCTGTACAGTATACGCAATTTGGATTCTCCACCTTACCCATCTTACGAAGGTATTGCTGGAAGAACCCGTCTCCCGTAAGCAACTGGGTGAGGTAGTAATTGACCTCCCCATGTTTTCGCTCTACCCATGCCTGTAGGTCTTTAATTAGCCGGGTTGTCTATTTTCCAGCCTTGCATCGATTCTATTCTCCTTTCCAGGTTTCCATGGCTAAGATCTTCGCCTCATCGATGGCTTCTCTCTTTCCTATCTCATGCTTCCTCTCATATATGCGCTTGCGTTTCCATGCAATTAGTTTAATCAGCATGATGCCGGCCACTACAAGCACCGCAGCGTCAGAGGCCGTGCGGTATGCACAGGCTACTCTGAGCGCACATCTACGTTGCACCGCTGCCATCCTCTTTCTTCGACATTCTCTTCTTAGCCCATCCGCCCAGATCTCCGCGCTATACAGCATGATGCAATGTGCTACGTTCATTAGGAGTTTTCTCTTGTGAGGCTTCGGCCCTCCAATGTTTGCCATGATTGAGCTCAAGACCGCTGTCACTTTTGCTGCTTTTTCCGCTGATTTACATACTTGGTCGAAGAAAAGTAACTTCGTATCCAAGTAAATACCAAGGTATCTTACAGCCTTCCCTGGCGTAATCAGCGCGTCTGCTACCCTGATTGGTATCATGGTATTGATACGCTTGCGAGTAAGGTCCACAATTTCTGTTTTGTGTGTAGCCAATTGCAGGGCATGCTCCGTCATCCACTTCATTATACGTCTCATAACTTCCGTCAGAATACTCTGCGTTTCCGCTGTGTCCTTTGCTATAATAATTATTGCTAAATCATCTGCGTATCCTACGAGGATAACGCCGGGTATTTTTATGAGCTCCAGAAATTCATCGTTCGTGATGTTCCAGATCTCTGATCCCAGCAATGAGCCCTGTGCGGCTCCAGCCGTCACCTCTTTTGTTCTCATTCCTTCTAAGGTTTCGTATCTCAGTATCCTGTCCTTCAAATAGCTTTGCATTATCCGTAACAGGTATTGAGGGACTGTGAACCGCCTCTTCATCGCATCTAAGGCATCTATCCACCTCAGTGAGTTGAAGGCGTTTTTAACATCGTGTGTTACAAGGGTGCAAATTTTTTCCTCTCTTTCAGCTCTTTCCACTGCCTTCATTACCACATTCACTGCGTCCACCGTCGATTTTCCTGGCCTGAAGCCGAACTGTCTCTCTGACAGGCCTACATGTGCCCCTACTGCTCCTGTCAAACGTGCCTTTAGGAGTTTTTCGAGGAGCTTCCCCGCCGTATCTAGCATACACAGCGGCCTGTATGAGCTCGGTGAGCTAGGGTCTCCCTTGCCCTTGCTGAGAAGTATCAATCGCTGCCATTTTCCACCTTCTGGGGAACAATCCCGCCATCAGGCATTTGTTGTACATGTCCAGGAGCAGCTGTGGACAAACACGTACTGCCACTTTTAGTGCCTCTGTTGGTATCCCATCCGGGCCTGGTGACTTCTTATTCTTGAGCAGCTTAACCGCATACCTAAGCTCTTCCATACTGAAGAGTGGGACATCCCCGATCTCATCAGTGTCATCTTCTCCCCGCAGGGCATGCGCGGGAAAGAGAGTGTCAACAATATTGTCCATCGTCGCCCGATCCTTTATGGCACTTGGGCTCGTGAATCCCAGCTTCTTCATGATTACCTTATATGCTCCCCAAGGGTTTTGGTTAATCTCCTCTCTCAGCTCTTTCCATTTGCGTGCCTTACTACGTTTTATTGCATATTTTAACCGTTTCCTGGTAGCTTTATAGTCTGCTGATTCTCTTGCTACATTCCTTGATCTCCTACCGGCCCTGGTAGCCTTTCTGCGGCACTGCAGGCACTGCCGCATAAGTTCCGCGATTTCCTCCGACCACCAGTATACTGACTTTCTTCCATTAATCGGCCTCTTTCTTGGCATCGATGAATCGCATGCCCTGTGAAGAATACTCATGGTAAAGGCAACAGATTCTTCTGCGTGTTTTTCTCTGTCGGGGACCTGTACTATGTTTCCTACATTCCTGTTATCAACAACTAGTGCGAAGGCATCCTCGTTGAGTTTCGAGGTGTTCCATCCTAGCTGCCCCGCCTCCGCGGATCTTGGCGCTTGCCTCCTACCGTCATTAATTTCGAAGGCAATGTATTGATGGTCACTCGCCGTGTAGTCCTCCAGGACCGTCCAACCTTCGATTCTACGTACCAGTGTCTCTGATGCCAAGCTTATATCAACGATGGATCCTGTGCACCCTGGTCGCTGAAAAGTGGGCGCGTTTCCCTCGTTTAAGACTGTTAGTCCAAGTCTGGCGGACAGTCAGATGATGATGATGATGATGATGATGATGATGATGATGATGATGATGATGATGATGATGATGATGATGATGATGATGATGATGATGATGGTGATGGTGATGGTGATGGTGATGGTGATGATGATGATGATGATGATGATGATGATGATGATGATGATGGTGATGGTGATGGTGATGGTGATGGTGATGGTGATGGTGGTGGTGGTGGTGGTGATGGTGATGGTGATGGTGATGGTGATGATGATGATGATGGTGATGGTGATGGTAATGGTGATGGTGATGATGATGATGATGATGATGATGATGATATATTCATCAATATATTTTACACGCTTCTGTATACACATATACTTATAAAAATGCTGCTTCTTTTTCTGTATTGACTTATAATTTTAATTCTAAGTCGTTCCATGGAAAACTTAACAAGTATTTTTCTCTACACATCTTGTTATGGAAAACAAAAAATGGAACTTATCATTGATGTGCAGGATTACATGGGAGCTAACGCAAGCTTCATATTCAATGAGTTGGCCTACGTACATCCAAACGAAGCGGCAGCTATATCAGTTATAGTTACATTGAAACCTCCATGCTGTTGGGAAGCGTTGTTTTTTGAAGCTAAATCTGACAACTTGTGGTTGAAATACCATTTCTATGGACTGAGCTAGGACGACGGAAGTCTTCCATACGACAAACTCGCAGAAGTGTGCTCTGCCATAACGGAGTTATCACCAACTCAAGAACTCATCGTCTGGGTAAAGGACGAACAAAAAGTTACTTGGTTGCAGCCATATTTAACCCACGTCTGGAATTTGGAACATATTGTCCGTCCATCACTAAGAGAACCTGGATTTAGAAGATCTACTACTTGCGCAGATCATCGAAGAGGTCGGACGGAAAATTGCGCAGTTCAGATCGTGTTGGCAATCAATCGCTGGATTGAACGTGTGCGTGAGATAACATTGCAAGAGCTTCTTATGTTTGAAGCATATTCATCATATTCATCATCGTCATCTACTGATTCTGTATCCAACGGGACTACTTTAGAGTCAATAACCTAGATTAGTTGAGTCAGCAGCATAATATGAGGTGTATACAGTAAACTAATAATATTTATATTTTATTATTAATATTTAATTCATATATATCTAACCATAACATTTTTTATGTTTAGCCATCGATTCAATAAATGCAGTTGCAAAAACACCATCTTACCTACCCACTTTTAAAGTAAAGGACTTGGTTATCGGAAAGATGTACAAAATAACAAAAATGAAGAAGGTCAAAACAAGATTTGGATTGAAAGTTGTGTTAGAACTCGACGAGAGCTTCGACGTCTTCCCTCTAACCGCAGTCAATACTCTGCTATCAGAAAATAAAGATTCACGCAGTAAATTTGGAAAGGAACTTACAACTCGAGAGGTTTACCTTACTCATCTTGGATAGGGTCTTATCGAGTTTATATAAAACATCATTTTATATATATATATATATAGTATATCATATTTATATATATATATAGTATATCATATTTATATGTATATAGTATATCATATTTATATATATATAGTATATCATATTTATATATATATAGTATATCATATTTATAGTAATAAGTACTTTATACTTTATACTTTGTACATTATATGTCAAGCTTTATTTTAAGACTTTATTATACTATATTTTGAAAATTAGTTTTTAATGTTTAAGCTTTCTATATTTTTTACAAAGAATAATAATATGTACACTTTATTTTTACGTTATATCTTAGACTCTAAAATTTTCCATTTTTTATTTAATAATCTATCATTAATATTTCCGATTTGATCATTTTATACTTAGAATAATTATAATAATATATACACTTTTTATTCTTATGCATTATGGCTTACTTAATAAATATGATGCGTTGGATAACACTAACAGTTTGTTGGAAAGTAAATATATCAGTATTGTAGTAGTCTCGCTGGGCATCAGCAACAGTAGTTAAATAATTATGTATTACATAATAAGTTATTTGAATAAATAAATGTATTTACTCTCTCATATTTTATCTTACATATTTAAAATGAATCCTTTAACCCTTTGATTACAAAAGATACCTTATTTCCGCATTTAAACTGTAAATAGGAGTTTTCTATATTATAAGTAGTTATTGTTATTTTAAATTTAATTGTTACATAAATAATTCAAAGATGTCTGAATGATAAGGGTACAAGAGAGTTTAATATTAACTTAGTTAGTAACTCTAACTACGGTAAGTACAACCTTCAGTATCACCTGGGTCATGAAATAATGATCCCGATTTACTAACTTATCGATTCAGAGGTGGCGCGATCTCTTCCGTGATAAATAACTTATTGTAGACTGGGCTGGCAACTCTGAAAATTGCAGGTTGCAATGATCTTATGATTTTTTAAACAATCGATCACAGAGGTGACACCATCTCTTCCATGAAAAAATAAGCATTGACTTGGTCGGTAAGCCTGCATTACCCATTGAACGCTGGCCGCCCCTGTCGATAAAGTAGTTTTTACTTAACTGGTAAGTGGCGCAGGAACCATTCTGGCGCAGTAGCCGCTTAGCCCCTAATACTGATATTATATGTGTTTGATTGGCGGCTAGGGTTGGGTTGGGCTGGGTTGAGATATTCTGCTGTCTATCGTATAATTCGGTTATCTGCTTGTCCAATAGATTGCGATCGGCGGCGTCCATAGTACCAAATAATTACCTACTGGCCCAACCGACGAATTCTAGGGGAGCCTCTCTTTCTGAAATCGTATGCGGGATGTCGCCAGGGAGATTTTTATTGATATTCGATGAAGCGATGTATTGTTTGCATCTAAATGGTTTTCATCTAAAGTTTTCATCATTTGTAAACTCTATGCCTTTCCACGGGAATGAAGGATTTAGATTCACGTTCTAGCTTGCTATTACAAGTAATATAAGTAAGTTGAAATTGATACTCCTATTCGTGTATTGATTTTTCCACACGCAGGAAGTCATACGTTACGGTAATTTGCCACTGTATGCGAATAATTTTTGCTTCTCCAAGGTACTAATAATATATACCTGGGTTGTTGGGCAGCTGCAAGATTTGATATTCTGCCTGATTTTAGAAAGCCGAGGTCTCATGGTTCATAAGTAAATTCGCAATTACTATGATGCATCTTGTAGCAGATTTAGGTCGAACTATCATTAACTCTAAGTTGATTCAGGATGTAAAATTTATTTTATTATCTTATTATTTTTAGTTCTTATTCGTAACACCTTTTTATTTTATATATGTGTTTTAGGAGACGTTTCCCGTTGGTGGATTCGACTATTCCATTATTATTTTCATGGATCTCAACTATTTTAAATTTACCATTATAGAATTTGTTGAGTATTGTATATCTTGGCTCTTTCGAGATGTTAACCTCCATTCCGATATTTAGGTGTTGGGGACGGGCTTTCATTTCATAGTAGGTCTTGCTGTAGTATTTTGAATCTATGAGATTTTTATGAGCTATTTATCTTATGTCTTTTAGGCAAGTTACTAAGTCACATAAATAAGAGTTATAGCTTTCTAATTGAAATTCGTCGTAAAACTGAAGGGGGCTTTGTGCAGTACGGCCATATATAATTCAATAAGGTGTATAACCTATCAAGGAATGAATTGAGGTGCTGTACTCATGCATTGCGAATGGAATCATACGGTCCCAATTACTCTTGTTTGCTGCTTTAGTCCGCATAAAGTCATTTAACATTGCGTGTCTTCGATCTAAGGAACCATTGGATAGTTGAAATTTAAATATTTTAGATAATTCTTTAAGTACTTTATTCCGAAACCTTGTTCCACTGTCGCTGAATATTATCTTTAGAGTCCCGAAAGGAGCTATAAAATAGTGGGCAATGGAATCGGTTATACTTACGGCTTGTATGTTGGGCAGCGGTACGGCGATGCTGAACTTGGATAGTAAACATTGCATGGTAAGTACGTGCACGTTTCCACCTTTGGTTTTGAAAATGGTCCTACAGTATCGGTAGCTAGTTTAGTGAAGACTTCGGCTGGTGTGTCCGTAATTATCATAGGTTCGCGGGTTTTTATCCTAACAAGTTTTTTTTCATGGCATACCTTGCATCTACGAGTATAATCTTCTACTTTATTTTTCAAAACCCCCCATGTATAACGTTCGTGTATGCGGCGATAAGTCTTACCTATTTCTCGGTGTTCGCCGAATAAACTGGCATAGCAGATAGTCATGATGATGTCTAAGGGTTTCCATGCCTCTTGGTAAATTGTCTGTGATCTCTTCTTTCCACGCTATACGGAAGAAGTGGATTTCTTTCTCTTTTATGAGGTCTACTAAAGTTTCGACACATTCCTTCACATTCGTCGGTTGAATAACGTCTCCTTGTTTATTGTTTATTATGAAACTGAAAATGTAACGTTCTCAGTTGATTGTAATTAATACGTCCCCTACTTTACTTTGGTCAGATCGATAGGGTTAATCGCATTAATAGCTAATAACTTATTATTATCTGACGTTATGGCGAGATTTCCTAATAGAAAGTGAACTATATTATCCTTCAAATAATTTAGGGATTCGCGTGTGTCTAGCAATTTGAGTGTCTGTTTGGAGGGTATATTTACAGAGTCTTGTGGGATGACTTGTAATGGTACTATGTAATTATAGGAGGTGTGGCTGTTTGGATAGAGGGGTTATTCATGATGAAGAGGGAGTTATCGAGCCTCGCATGTCGCTCGGATGTATCGGGCCTCGCGTGTCTTTTGGAAGTATCGACCCTCGCGTGTCGCTCGGGGGTATCGAACCTCTTTTCCCGTACTCGCTACAGGCTGGGGAGCTAAATTGGGCTAATGAAGGTTGAAAATTTATCTTGAGAATTGGATTTTCGCTTGATTTGCATGGAGTCTGGTATGATGGTTCTTCTTCATCGCTCTCTTCTTCACAGTCTACTTGATGAACAGTAGATAAATATTGCCAATTCCGAACCGGATTATGAGCAGGTTCTATAGAAGTGGAATGGCACTTACGGTCTGTGTTTGTAGTGGATCTGAGGTTCGGGACTTGCATTTTTCTATCCAAATATATCTTGGGTATCAGTGCCTTCTCTTGCCGGACTGTCCGGGCATGAACTGGCAGATGTCTCTACCATTATTACTGGACCCTCTTTGCCTATCAAATTAAAATCTTCTTCTATTGAATTATTCCGGTCGAGAGTGATTTGATTTGTCATCTTCTACAGTGGTTTGATCAATCTTCTGTGTGCTATAATCCCACCAATATCAAGTCTGTTCCCATTCTTCTCCGAATTTCTGTGATTCTCCAGGAGCGAAGTTGGAAGGTCCTAATTCAGATTCAATTTTCTCCTCCTATGTGTAATCTGAAAGATTATCTGGGACAACTGACCTCCGCATGGTGGATTGAAATTATGGCCGCATATCTTCGTCTTCAGAAGAAGATGAACTGTCGCCTCCTTGCCCCGATGCGATGGCTCTGCAAAGTTTGTACCTCGGAATTTCTGCTTCCAAACCTGGAACTCGTTTTTCTAACTTGCTTTCGCCTTCTACTCGTTCTTCTACGGTTTCAATCTCTAATACTGCCGTGCTAAAACGTGGATCTTCGAGAGGCTATACGAGGATAGGTAATAATGAACGATTCTTTAAGGGTATAGGTATATAGTCGACGTTGGGTTGTTTCTCACTTCCTTCGTTGAAGTGATCTTCGTTGTTTACGGATGAAGTTTCTAGGTCACTAGGTGAAGTTGGTAATTGGAGTGTCACTTTCTTTGGTGAATTTTGCTGCCTTCGTAGTAGTAATCTTTTGGTCACAGTACTTGTGTCTAAATTAGCCTGTCCCTCTGGGGTATTTCAAGTAAGTACGGCGGCTTCGGTTGAGCCTTTCTTTCGTCCTCTTCTAGAAGATTCTCCAGTCTTATTCGGTTCTGAGCATCCGCTGTCACTTAAACTTCTGGCCTTTTAAAGTCGGGTTACAAAAGTTTTTATCTGTTTACTGGCTTTTATAGGGAATACTTTGGAAGTCTGATTTGTCTCTTAGTTCTGTTCGGTGGAGGAATCTTCTTTAGAATGGGATTTCGAGACAGAGCGTCGGCGTTAGTGTTCAAGCGACCTTCCAGGTAAATAAAGCTATATTGGTAGCCTCTCAGTCGGGCTCTCCAAGGGTTTAGTCGGCTCATGGGATTCTTTATTGATTCTATATGAGTCAGGGATTCGTAGTCCACGTATACTGTAAAATTGTGGCCAAATAAATAATTTTTAAAATGTATTACTGCGGCTATTATTACTAAGCACTCTTTCATAGTGGTAGTAGAGTTTCTATCACATTTATTTAAGGATCTAGACATATCGACGCTTCGTACGAAGCCTAACACAGCTCAGAATTCTCAAAAACAGCTAATTCTTTTCCAAGACCTCTTATAAAACTAGCACTTTTTAGATCCTCTAATAAATACTAATATTTTCTCAGAACCTTTGAAAAGGTAATAGTTTTTGTCTGAGAACCTGAAAACTCCTAGTTTCGTAGGAGGATTTTGATTAAAACTGTTGTTTTCTGAGAATTCTGAGTTGTGTTAGTTTTCGTACGGAGCGTCAATATAGGCTACGGGCCTATTATCGTTAGGTTTTCCTTGGCTTAATACTGTACCGAAAGCTATATTTGATGAACCGACTGTTAAAATAAAAGGTTGAGTCACATCCGCATTAATCAACACGGGTGCTTCACGTAGGGCATTCTTCAAGATCGAAAGTGTCTTGTTGTTTGCTTGTCCATACGAATGTCTTTCCTTTCATTAATAAGGCATTCGTTGCGTTTGCTTTTACAGAAAAGTCTTTAATGAAGCGTCAGTTAGCTAATCAAAGGATTTGACGGATATTTGTAGTAGTTTTGGGAGTACTTAAATCTTTTACAGCAGAGATTTTATTCAGATCGCATCGGACTCCATTGCTATCAATTTTATGACCTAGATACGTCACTTCTGGTGTAATGAATTAACATTTGTGTATCTGTAATTTTAGTCCCGCTTCGGACAATCGGGTGAATAGTCTAAACATTTTTTCTTCATGCTCCTTTAACGTGGTTGCAAAGATGATTATATCGTCTAGGTATACAAATAATTCTACTCCTTGCAGACTGAAATGTAGCCGATGTGTTAGATAATCCAAAGGGTATCGTAAGATAGTCGAAATGACCTATTAATTCTAAGATTTCTTGTATATTGAGTAAGGGATATGCATCTATGCATTTCCTATAATCTATGATTAAGCGGTATTGCTTTTTGCCATCTGGTTCATTCTCCTTGGGTATAATCCGATGAGGACTTGTTCAAGGAGAATGTTGTATTATTCCTTCGTCTAACATTTTATTGACTTGGTTTCGCACTTCTTTGTGTAACATAGGAGGGTAGCAGTATTGCTTTGTATAGCCGAGAATATTGTCTCTGGTCTGGATTCGGTGTTGTAGGTGTCGAGCTCGTGGAGGTGTGTCTCCTTCTTGCATGAACAAATCGGGAAGCTATTTCACAGTATTACGTATTTGCTGTAGGACTTGCCTAGAATGATGTTTTCTTTTTAGTATGTCCATGATTATTTGGATTCGATCGTTACCTCTACTAGCCGGTCAGACATCTTCGTCCGAAGAAAAGAAATCTTCGGATTCTTCAAAATCGAATGGATATAGTTGCTGTGGTCGGAATTCGATTGGTACTTCTGACTCGTATGTATTAATAGCGAGGATGTAACAACCGCCATTATGGTTCGATATCGCTGCTTTTGCCATATATATTCCAGGTACAGCGTTTATTCGTGGTAAATATGCTTTGCCTTCGGTACTCCCCGATTTTATAGATATCTTCAGAGGTATCTTGCACCTGGGTGGTAAAGTATATAACACATTTTCTCCTGTCGGAATTCCTTTGGTGTTAATATGCTTTTTGGTTGGCACCCTATTCTCCTTTTCTAATAGAAGTTTGTGTACCAAGTAATACGGTATCTGCATTAGAGAATCCGAAGTCTTGAGCGGTGAATCATCGTTCGACTCTGTCATGTTCTCTGGGTGCAAGCCATTAATTTCGGAGACTCGATCCTCTCTGAGCGTGTCTATCGGTTCGTTTACCAACTTGCATAAGGTCTCGATGATGTGGTTTTGTGAATCGAATAAGCTTAGCTCCAAATCTTTGGTTATGCGAGTTTTTTCCAAAAAGGGTATAGGAGTTGTAGGTTTATCGTGACTTACCATGGCCTGTAGATAAAAATTGATGTTGACTTGTTCTTTAATCAGGAATGGATTTCCTAATCTTCCATCTTCCGGTAAAGGCGAGTTATTTTTTAGCACGTAGAGCCAATGCTCAGTACCTAGTATATTTAAAACTACAGTTCTCATAGCAGTAATATTATGAGTTGATATTCCAGTAAAAATTATACTCTTAGAGGTATTTATAACTGTTTCGGGCCCAAGACTTTAGCATTAATCACATTAATATCAGCGGCAGTGTCTAGTATGTAGGTGACGGTTTCTTCTGTAGTTCTATTCGCCTTTAACCGGACTGAGCGGGCGTTTCCGATTGTTCTTGCACGATAGATTCGCCCACTCTTAAGAATTGTACTTTCGGGTGCAGCTGCTGGGATTAGTTCATCGCTGCATCCTCGCGATGACCTCCTTGCGAGTTTAAATGTGGTTGGTGAGTGTAAGGTGAATTGGATCGTGATGGCGCTCTTATAGGTGCTGGTCTTGGAGGTGAGTTAGATGTATTCTGTGGAAATATCGGGAGTCCAGGAGGTGTAGCTGTGGGATATGGACTAGAGTTAAATGTATAGGGTGCAAAATAATGGTATCACAGTGGTATTGAGGGATTAATCATGGGCTAATATGAAGCAGGATATAGGATTGGATATTGAAGGGCAAATTGATGATGTGCTAGGGGTGTAGTTGGTCGTTTCAGATTTCCATTGGGTGAATCTGTGTGACGGGGAACTCCGTTACTTCATTTCGGCCCGCATTTATCTACGTTCACCGGTCTCATTTCTGCATCATTGACGTTATAGTAGTGTTAAATCTCTTACCTATTATATTGCTGAGAGTAACGAATGCCAACTCTTTTCGGCGAGAGAGATCGAGTACGAGACGACTCATATGAAGAACTCGAAGATTCGATTCGGTACGGTGACGCAGGGCGACGACTATTAAATTGATGCTCGAAACGCTCTTCGCGTCTCGGTGACGGTGAGCTACCTCTCGCTGTAGTTTCTTGAGCCTGGTGAATGTGTCGAACGAAAGCATTATGATTATGATCAACAATTTCTTTGTATTCCGTTTCGCAATTTATCAGGCGGGCCACTCTTGAATGCTTCGAGAGCCAAGAGTTCCAATTGTAGTTTTTGATCAACGTCTCGATGGGGTGTGGCGAGTGTCTCGCGTAGGGCGGCGTGTACCTCACTTATTGAGCCCAATAATATCTTCTCATTTTTTCTCATAGATAAAGTATAAATATCGTCTATATATTGATAATATAATTTGGATGGCGCATAATTGGTTTCTAATACGGTTATTAGTTGGTGAAAAAATTTAAATGACCAAATAGGAGACCGCAAGTTGCCGACGACTTGCGTTCCTAAGTCACTGACAAGTTGCGGTCTCCCGTTGAGACGGCTGAACGGAAGAACCGATCAACTCGGCGCGTACTCGAAGAAGAGGTTAACTCGGAGCGCATTCCAAGAGTAGATCAACTCAGATATCGCGTTAGTACGGAGCCCGTTCCAAGAGTAGATCAACTCAGATATCGCGTTAGTACGGAGCCCGTTCCAAGAGTAGATCAACTCAGATATCGCGTAAGTACGGAGCCCGTTCCAAGAGTAGATCAACTCAGATACGTGTAATCCCCGGCACGGTCATATTTTTACAAATCGGAGCTCATTTTTTGGTTTTTATTGAAAATTCTGAATTGAAAAGAAATATTGAGATTCATTGATCCGTTTTGTTTTACAATGATTTCGTTATTTCACGATATTTTATGATATTCTGAAGTCGAGAAGGTAAATTATTTTTGTATTTTAAAAATAATACGATTGTTTATTTATTTCTTTCTTTGTATTTAATGGCCATGTGTTTCCTCTTTTTTGGCACTCTGATATGTCACAATGCCTACGTGATTTTGTATTTTACATTTGCATTTTACATATTTCTTTGTTGTTTTGTGCGATGTCGGTTGAGCGAAATCCATTATCTGCTTACTAGCATCTCAGACACTTTTGAGGAGGATATATGGGCGCATACGTCCTGTATCAAAGCACAATGCGTAGTCGGAGAACTTTTCCGGACGAAAAACTCGAAGTAAAAATTCTCGAGAATTTTTGCCGAGAATCGAACCCTCGACTGCTTGAGCATCTTGTATCGGTAGGCAAGCGTCTTACCTACTGAGCCAGGGGGGGGGGCTCTATGATCCCTTCATTTTGCATTTAAAAGTCTATAAAATTACTTATAAACGGTTATATTTCTGTTTTATTTGAACTTTTCCATTGATATTTTGAAATATTGATTGAAAAGGTATTTGGAGATTAATGAAATAATGTATATTATTATTTTTTATGTTTCATTTCTTATAAATCTGGGTAAAAATTATACGTATGAACGATTTAATTACACGCTAAACCCGTTGATGTGAAATTTGACCCATTTGGAGTGAAATTCCACTTGAAGAATGAGTGAAACAAATCACTTTAATTAGAGTGGATTTTTAACTCTAAAAATAGAGTGGAAATCTTTCACTTTTAAATAGAGTGAAATCTCACTCTACTTCAGCGCACATATTTTCCTCATGGACATTGACGAAAAACTAACCTCTTTTCTAGATTTAAGTTTATAATATTTCAAGCGTGAATATATGTTTACCAAAATATACAAAATAAAATCACAGTATTATGACTTTTACGAAACGTTGTTACTCAGTTTGTTAATAATTTATTATATAAAAATTTATTAATTATAACTTTAATCCGAGTATTCACTTTCTTATAAAATAATTGCTAGCTATTGTGATTTAATCTCACCAACTGTTATATTTAAAATGTATGTGCTACATTTATCAAATATAATATTATATATTATTCATTACAATGTAAAATATACTCATAGTCATAGTCATAGTTGTGGAGGTGACTGCGGCGGCCCCTGCTCGGGGACGTGCCGGTCCAGCACTCAGGCAGAGCCCATTGTGCTTGTCCTCCCATCCTAAATTTAAACCTACTGCTGCATCAGCCTTTTGTCAATTGCCCGTGTTACCTGACCTACGGATTCCAGGCTGAGCGCCCTTAGCTCGGTCGGTTCCATGAAAGAAGTGCCCCAAACTCTTTGTCTGGTCCCTACGAAAGCGGGACAGCTACACATCATATGTAGGGTTGACTCCTCTCTGTATTCACACCATCTACATTTGCCTTCCTCGAGGATCTTCCTCTTATGAACATGATATCCCACCTTCCAGTGCCCAGTCAGCCAGCCTATAGTAGACCTAAGCTTGGTTCTGTTCAGGCTTTTTATGGCTGCTATCCAATCTTTTGGTGGGTTGTATCCCAACACCGCTTTCGCTTGCGTAATGCGTTGTACGTTTCTCCATTTATCGCGCAGTTGCTCCCTAAGCCAGGCCCCCGCTGCCCTTCTCTAACTTCGCAGGGCGGGACTGCTGTGTGGCAGTGTTTTGCCCTTACCTGTCTGGAGCCTCTGCCTGCTAACCTGTTCGCCTTCTCATGCCAGCGTCCTGGCACCCACAGCAGCCTCATTAGATTGTGGGCCGAGAGTGTGTCCAGAGCTATTCTGCAATTTAGCACCTCCTTTGAGGACGTGCTGATGCCGTCCAACGCAAGTAGGGCCGCCTTGCTATCCGAGCAGATGGTTATTGTCGTCTGCCCTATACCCTTGGCCAAGAAGCCCTCCGCACATTCCCTAATGGCTCTGACTTCGCCCTGGAACACCGTTACGTGGGGGTCCAGTGAGCACACTATCTCATCCGTGCTGCCTGCTCCCCACGTGCCTGCTCCCACGCCAGCGTCAACCTTAGAGCCATCCGTATACCAGACGATACCCACTTTTGTGAGTTCGTATGATCCTTCGCTCCATTCTGCCCTGTCTGGCAGAATGACCCTATAAGGGTTAGAGAACTGTATCCTTTCTGTTATTCTGTCGTAGCCTACTCTGTCGATGGCCGACAAAGCTTCTTTGGCTACCTCATTGTCCCTGAAGTGAACACTGCTCGGTAGTTTCTTCAGCCTGCAATAAGTCTTAAAAGCGTTTACCCTTAACACCTTATTTAGTGGTGAAAGGTCCATTAGGATCTCCAGCGTGACTGTGGGTGTCGTTCGTAGACACCCTGTCATACCTCCCAGCACTACCCTTTGTATCCTATCCAGTGCCTTTTCATGTACCTTCAGTTTCGCTCTATAGCCCCAGACGAGGGCTCCATGAGCCAGTCTCGGTCTAATGATAGACTCATAGAGCCACCTTACCTTTTCCGGTTGCAGTCCCCAGGTGTTACCGAAAGCCCTTCTGCATTTGCCTTTAATATGTTTGCCCCAATTCAGTTTACCGTCTAGAGTGACGCCCAGGTATTTGGCTTCTTTAATCAGGCTAAGGCGCGCACCCCCAGGTGGAGTCCCTCGATCGGTTTCACCTTATATCTGGTAGTACACAGCATAACGAGCTGCACCAGGTCTCCACTATCCCCAGCGCATGCTGCATGAGGCCCGTAAGTACATCCTCGTTATCGCCTCTCACCATGATGACTATGTTATCCGCATACGCTTGTGCGTAAAAACCGGCCGCGTTTAGCAGTTGCATCAGTTCGTCGACCACTAGACACCACATCATGGGGGAGAAGACTCCCCCCTGTGGGCATCCCTTGGTCACTCTGCCTTGCCTGGTGTAGACTCCCCAGTGGGCTTCTATCCTCCTGCTGTTTAGCATGCGCCAGATCCACCTGTAGAGTATCCCTGGGACTGCATGCGCTCTCATACCTTTCATAATCGCTTCCCTAGTCGTGTGGTTGATGGCTCCCTCCATATCAAGAAGAGCGACCAGCACCATGCCCTTGTTTTCCATGCCTTTCTGAATGAAGCTGACCACCTCCGACAGTGCCGTATCCACCGACTTGCCTGCCTGGTAGGCGTGCTGTCTGGCGTGTAGCGGTGCCTCCACCAGCGCTGATTCCTTTATGTGTCTATCGATCAGCCTTTCCATCGTCTTGAGAAGAAACGACGTCAGGCTGATCAGCCTAAAGTCTTTTGGTTCCAAGTGTTGTGCCTTACCTGTTTTTGGTAGGAACACCACCTTGGCCCGTCTCCAGGTTTTGGGTACATGTCTCAGAGCCAGGCATGCCCTGAATAGCTTTTCAAGGGCAGGCAGCAGCACGTCCTGGCCCCTTTGCAGCAGCGCCCATCCGGCCCCGCGGCCTTGTAGGGTTCGAAGGTGCTTACTGCCCACGCTATTCTTTTTTTATCCGTTATATGCCTTGCCAGTTTCCAGTTCTCGCTTCTCGCGCCTAGTCGGAAGCGCGCCTCCTCCTCTGTAACTTGGAAGTCCGGGAAATGGGCCTCCAGTAGCCCGCTTAGCGCCTCTTGCCCATCCTCGGCCCAAGCGCCCGAGCTCAGTCGGATCGTGTCCGTGAGTGGGCCTTTGGGGTTTTGTAGAACTCTGAACAATCTGGCAGTATCCGTCAGATTCTTCATACCCTCGCAGAGTCCTTTCCACCTCTGTATCTTAGTCAACTCCCTTTGTGCCATTCTAAATAGGAGCAAGTCCTGGTCCTTCTTCGTTTGCTTGGATATGTTAAAGAGCCGTCTTACCTTTCTGCGTTGCATTTCCAAGGAGTGGTTCCACCATGGTAAAATATAGTTTACAAAGAATATTAGGGTTATCTTAACATAATTAAATTAATGTAAATAAGTTATCACCATAGGTACTGCAAGATACATACTCATTATGTTTAGGTCTTAATTCAAATTTTTTGCTTAATAGTAGACAAAGCAAAATTACTTGTAAAAGTCTTTTAGCGTATTTTAGACCATGAGGTTCTATAATTTTCAAGATATTTATTTATGTAATTTTTATTTTAATTTCATATTTTTATGAATAATGGAAAATAAAAGAATTTTATAAATTACAAAAAAAGTAAATTCAAATCATAATGAAAAACAGAACAGAAAGCTTCCTCTTTAGAAATGGAAATTATTAATAATTTTAAACTGAACACGCCTTCAACAGTATCTCTAAGGAGACGTGGAAAAATGTAATTTAAACTAAATGTGTACTTTTAATAAAAAATTATCTTTTGATATACCATCAATGGCAGATCAGCACACATTTTTTGAGATTCTAATCAAGAAGATATATTAAAAAAGAAGCAATTAAAAATTAATTTTAGAATAAAAAATTTTATATTATAACAATTAATTTAGTTTGAGGAAGCTAAATGCCAATGAATTGGCAGCGGTTTTTTAATTTTTCTTTCTGAAGTAATTCGAGTAGCGGAATTAATTCATGTAAATCACTATTCGTGAACTTCGCCTAGAAGTTTATCACGCCTAGAAATGCTTGTAATTGTTTTACGTTTTTGGGTCTCGGATAATTTTTAATTAAATGAATTTTATTTTCTTGTGATTTTTATTCCTGTACTTGAGAGAACAAAACCCAACAATTCGGCCTATTATTTAAAAAAATTACATTTTTTAAATTTAAAGTGAAATTCCATTTTAATAATGGAATAAATAATATTTCTAAGTGAAAATTAATGTAACCATAAATATTCCGAGACACTTAACTGCGATATACAGCCCGTAGATTAGCGCGGCGCTACTTATCTTTAAACCGAACGAAACGACTTTGTAGTCGTAAATCTTTCCCTCAAACAAAAACGCCTCGTACTGTTTACTCTCTTCGCTAAGAGGAATTTGACAAAAAGTAAAGATTCCTCATCTTTCAATTTTAATTTATATTCGAACTAATTTAATCTTCCCGGTTTTTTATAAAAAAACTTTTTTATACTTCCATATTAAATGTTTGAATTTCATAACAGAATTTTAATCTTGTGAAAAACATTTGCTTCATTTTTCATCTATTTCCAAATGAGTAATGTCATTCGGATCGATATCTGAATTTAATGTACCGTCGTCATTTTGACGATATTTCAATTCATTGTTTTGATTTTGGCATCTGTCTGTGTTTAGATCTGGCCAGATTTATGACTGAAAATCAGCTTCATCGGAATAATCTTCCTCGATTATTTCAATGCAACGATGATCCAATACTGATGTTAATAAACACTTGCTATGATATGGTATAATTTTATATTTAATTTTTTATACTTATTACACCAGAAAAAAAAGTTTACATGTTTAACCAATAGAGATAAAATTGAGTTACCTATTCATTGGTATTTACAGGTAAATCCTAAAGAGGTAAATAAAATTACCTGTACATAGACTGGCTTATATAACCTAAAGAAGAAATCAAAAGACTTAAATACTAATTTAAAAACTAACTTAAAAATAAAAAATAAAAAAAAATAAAATAAAAATAATTTCTTGGAACATCAGATAAAATTTCCACGCAAAGTGATCTAAGCTGATAGTTCTAACTAAACTTATAGATTCATTACAAATCGTTTTGATTTTTTCGATGAAATGAAATAGATTCAAAAAGGAATAATAGGCTTACAGAAATAAGGAGACATTACTCTGAGAATAGATTTTTATTTATGATTTTTTATATTTCATAATTTATTAAACTTTGAAAAAATGCCTAATAAATTATCATTACTGTTTTCCATTCCTTCGTATTTTTAATTTTGGCAAAAATAAATATTAGGTATCTAGTTCTTTTTACAATATACTCGATATGTTTGTCCCACTTCATATAGAAATCTAATAACAATCCTAGATACTTATGATATTCTACTCTTCTTATTAGTTGGTTACCTATATTACCTATATTAACGTTTAGTGCATCTGGCACACTATCACAGTAATTTCCATATGTTATGTAAATAGTTTTACTTACATTTAAAGTTAATTCATTCAAAGTAAGCCATTTCGACACTTGATTTAGATATACATTCATTTTATCCTGTGCCCGTGACCACGTATCATCACTTGAGATGATGGCAGTGTCATCAGCATAAGACATGCTTGTATAATTTTGCATATCTCTGAGTAGATCATTGACATAGAGTATAAATAACAAAGGACCTAGCATAGTCCCTTGCGGAACTCGTCTGGAGATTAATTTGTATTCACTCTTACAATCTTGAGTTTTAACTCTATGTTGTCTATCTGAGAGATAGCTAGTTATCTGTTTTAAGACACTACCTCTTATACCATATCTCTCAAGCTTATCTAGCAAGTATTCTATAATTCACAGTATCAAAACCTTTGGCCAGGTCTAAGAATACTGTAACTATTGGTTTGCCTTTATACAAATTTTTGTATATGATATTTATTATATAATTCAAAGCATCCGTCGTATCTCTATTTCTCACAAAACCAAATTGTTTGTCAGATATTATGTTCCTTTTTTTCAAAAATAGATGCAATCTATTGAGTATTATTTTCTCAAAAATGTTTGCATTGCATTTTTGCATAAGCGAAATTTGCCTATAATTTGAAATACACGATTTGTCCCCTGTCTTGTATATGGAGACTACTTCAGGTTTTTTAAGAGCATGAAGCCATATGGATTTCTCAATACACAAAATAAAAATATATTTTTGTGTAATAGTATATATTCACATAGTGATTGTATTGTATTAACATTTATATTATCTATTCCTCTGGATTTTTTCTTCATTGAAATAATAATTTATATATCTCAATGGAATCTGTCGGATGAAGAAAAATGGAATTGTGGGTCCTTGTAGGAAGTTTCAATTTATCGGTGTCTAATTGTGTAATTTGCGCACTTAATTGAGCGCCTACTTCACAAAAGTAGTTATTCATATAATTAGCAATATTTGTTTTATTTTCAATTTTTTTACTTATCAATTTTTCCAATTTAGTGTTAATTATATTCCATAACGGTCTTGGATTTCCACTATTCAATTTTACTTCTTGAGTTTCACATTTGATTTTGCATATTTTATTACTTTACTAAATATTTTATTATAATTATTATATTCATTTTTTAGTAGTTTGCAAGTTTTTTTTTTCCATAATCTACACAAATTCTCTTTTGTTTTACAGGATACTATTATAGCGCTTGTAATCTAATTTTTTCTCGGTATTAAGTCTTTATTTTTTCCTGTTAGTTGTTTATACGTAGTGTCCTTTTCAACAAATTCATTTATCATCTGTATTAATGTGTCTACTGAACGATTTGGGTTCTACATAGACAAAATCAAATTCCAGTCAACGTTTCTGCTAATATTCGTTAGTTTAGTATAATTTATATATTCAGTTATATCGATATTTGTTTGTTTTAATTCGACGTGATCCACGATTAAAATCAAATGACAATGGTCGTTAAATGGATTATTTAACTTAAAAGAATCAACTTTTATATTATTATTTCTAACAAAAAAGTTGTCGATTCAGGTCGTCTCTTTGTTGTTTAATGAGGGCCTTGTTATGCCTATAAAACATGGAGTATATTTATACTCTAAAAGTTATTTATGTATTCTTGACTAATAATATTATCGCTTAATTGTTTACTAATGAATTTTTTTTCCAAAGTATCAATGGTAAAGTCTCATACTATACAATGGTTTTTCGTATTTGCCTGATCTTTCAAAAATGTTTTCATACTAAGCATGAATTCTGTTTTTTGCACATCACGGCATCTATAAATTTCCGACATTCTGAATGACTCTCCGCCCATCAATTTAACATCAGTACTTACAATACTCAATCTATCATAAACTTCAATTTTAGTAGTTTCAAATATGTTTTCTGTAATGTACATTATTACTCCACATGCTTTAGGTGCTCTACTTTCATTGTAGTAACTTTTGTAACCATTTAAACGATAGAATTATGGATATTGTAAGTTGCAAGTTTCTATACATATTATGACGCTTTCTCAATAGACAATCAATAAAAGTTTCCAATTTTTCGAAGTTTGTATTAAGACTACTTATATCTACACATAAAATCAAATTCTTTTTATTTTTAAAACTTTTATTAAGCGTTTCCATACTCTCCACTTTACATTCACTAGAATTAATGCCTTTAAAATTTAAATCTTGACCCATAACTAAGATGAAGTTCCCTGCTCGGATCCTTTTCTGAATTTGGTTTGTATGGGTTGAGAGCTTTTTCCTGGTCCTATTTTGGATACGATGTTGGAGTTGATTTAGTGTAATGCTTCTGTTGATAATATATATATATATATATATATATATATATATATATATATATATATATATATATATATATATATATATATATATATATATATATATATATATATATATATATATATATATATATATATATATATATATATATATAAGATGAAGTTCCCTGCTCGGATCCTTTTCTGAATTTGGTTTGTATGGGTTGAGAGCTTTTTCCTTGTCCTATTTTGGATACGATGTTGGAGTTGATTTCGTGTAATGCTTCTGTTGATAATATATATATGTATATATATAAGTTCCCTGCTCGGATCCTGTTCTGAATTTGGTTTGTATGGGTTGAGAGCTTTTTATATTTTGTTTTGTATTTTACATTGTTGTATACACAGTTTGTACACTTTTTGTTTGTTTTATTGCAATACTTTATTTTATGCTCCCCTGCACACTTTAAACACATAGAAATATTATTATATTTTTTCGTATTGTGTCCAAACCTTCTGCAGTTATAACAAGGTTTAACGTTCAGATAATGATAAACTTTATAATTTTGATAACCCACAAAAATTTTATTGTTGGTCTCTCTGACGTGTTAATACAATTCTGCTGGTAATTCTATTATTATAGACAGCATGTTATCTTTCTTATTCATGTAAGAATATATAATCTCACACTTTTCGTTAAAATCTTTAAAATTTCTTTCATTAATATCTTCTTCTAGACTTACATTATCCATTATTTCAAAGTCATTAATTCCTGCTATTTTTACTTCAGGGCTCTCAATTAGTTTTTTATTTATCTCAGAAACAATTGATAGTTTTGAATTTAATTTATCGTATGCCTTCTTAACACTCTCTTCATTTAAACAATTTATAGTTAATTCATTATCATTCTTGTCCATTATTTTTTTTGTTTGAATTGATTTATCCTTGATTAAATAATATGACACTTTTTCAATTGAATTTTATTATTTAATCTTATTGTAAGTTCATATTTTAAAGTATCATTGAGAAGACCAAGCTCTTTATTTAAATCTTTTCCGAGAATATAATTTCGTATCAATTTTGGAATGACAAGAAAAATCAAGTCTTTTATAAATAGCTATTTTATAAGATAACGTCGTACAATTTTTAAATGTATCGGTATCTATATTGTAACAACATTCAGAGATACACGAAACTTGAGTTCCAGTATCGACTAATGCCTCTGATTCAATACCCTGGATTATAATGTCAATCTCGGGGCACGCCCAAGCTTTATTTTGTTCGTCCTCTACTCCGGACTCACAAAGCAAATCCTCTCACGGATCATTAAAAATTGTGAAAATTGGGATTGTCAAACTAGTTGCATCCTGTTCATTTATTGTTAACTTTTTATAAGTAAATGATTGTTTATCCGAGACACAAGATGCAACTTCTACTGGTTTCAATGAAGTTCCCATATCATGTCCAAACAATCATTTCAGTTCTTTTCGAACGTTCTCGCTTCTTTAGATTTTGCGCCTATTGTGTTTTTCGGAACTTCTGGTGTATTGTCTCTGCGTGTTTTGATAATTACCCAGGTTACTTGAAAAATTTCCCGTATTCACGCAAAGTATTTGATGCCGATTCGATTGTTTTTATTTTGTTTGCTCATGATCATCATCTTTAAATGATAAAAGTTCGAAGAGTTTGCTTTACGTTAGTGAATATCCCAGTTGAAATGATTGGCAATTTTGCTAACAAGTTCTTCTTCGGTATAATTTTTTTCTAACTCATGCACAAAACCCCAAATATGAGTCGCATAATCGAATCGAATAACGTCTTATATTCCACTTTAGGCGCCCATTCATCTTGGATGTTATCGTTCCAAAACCTTTCTTTAAATTTAATATCAAAATCTTTAAATGATTTATTGAATTTTGAACAATATCATACCAAGAAAAAGCTTAACCCCCCAACGTTTAGTCAATAGTATACATCATTTTATAAAAGTCCAGATTTATTACATCAACTTATCTGTTTATTTCTTTTAAGTTTCTCATTGATTTTTCTTTCGACTCGGCCTTAAACGTTGGCGGTTTCAAGTTAGGACGTTTTACGCCCGATGGGTTAATAATAATTTCACCTACCTCGGAATTACCTAACCCTCACGTGTCGATGATCTTATACGAGTTATTTTATTATTATATTCTTTCTTATTTTATTATTCGAATCTTTCTAGATATGTGTATATATCCTGTTCAAGTTACGATTTTGGCAGGATCGACATTGTAATGGTTGCTTATCTTACTTACTTTCTCCTGACACGCAATTGTTTTACATGTTCAAATTAAAATAAAAATAGTAATAAAAGAAAGAAAAAGTCTAATTTTTCATTTTGAAAACAAAATGCATAAGAATAAAAGTAAGTTATCTTTGTTAGAACTCATTTTAAAAATAAAATCAGAACATTAAATTTTAATATCAAATCAGAAAGTTTTAATTTAATGGTTAATTTAATTTAATTAATATAAAATAACATAAGGTACGGGTTACGGGTTAAAAAGGCGCTCGCATTAACCTCGACACATTTATATTTTTTATAAACAAAAAACATGATGTTTTGAGAAAATCGAAATTATTTACACTTAAACTTTTTTGTAATGAAAGGAAACAAACAATGATTTTCTATTGTAAAAAAAGAGAATAAACTATACAAAAAAAATTATATTTTTTTTCTTATAAAATCAATTAAACGCAATCTTTTTTCTTTTAATCGGGCAATTGGCGAACATAGTGCTCAGTTGTAAAGCGTGATCAAAGTTTGCTCGCTCTTGTCATTATCGAAGAGAGGAGACCATGTGGACAAGGTGCTTGGTAAGCGAATGAACTCCGCTCCGTTTTTCCTTAACAGAATACCTCGGTTTCGGCGAAGTGCCGAAATAAAGGCTCAGAGACGGACGAATTCTTAGTTGGCTTAGTTGGCGGCCTTGTGTTCGAAAGCTAGGCCATGTTGACGGATACCCTGGTGAAACAGTGCAAAAGCCTCCTCTTCGAGCCGGGATGCTAGCTTGGAGACGTCCGGAGCTTCCTCTAGCAGTGGACGGAGTGTCTCCCAATTGTCCTCTAGGGTCGCTGGTCATGGCTCCGCCATTTCCGCGGGAGGATTGGACATGGGTGAGCCCTCTGGTCTCGGTACCTCGTCTAGGTCCACTGGCGGTATGCTCTGCCTCTGCTGAAATACTCGTTACGGGGGTTACCGCAGGGGCGCAATTGCACGTATTCTCGGGAGCTCTGGCCACACTGGGTCATCCGTGGCTGCTACAAGTAGCTCCCCGTCGAGTTGCGGTAGGGTGATTCGAGATCAGGTGCCTTTACGCGGACGTCCCCGTCCTCGCTTGGGCCGAGCCTGGGGGTATTCAGAGTGACTTGCGCTCTCGGGACTTGCGTCGCATACGCAGTTATTTGCGGCCTACCCCTTTACCTCGGATCTACGGCTTCCGGAGAAGCGTCGCGCGTAGAAGGATTCGCGATCGCTCGCGGTACCGGCGTCGGAGCTTCACTCTCCGACTCGTTTGCTACGCTCTGCGCGCTCGCAGAGTCACAAGAGGTAACGTCCTTAGGTTGTGAAACGTTCTCGAGGTTGTCTTCCTTTTCCGCTGACTCTTCTTTTCCCTCCTCAGCTGTCTCACGGGGATCTTTTCAATGATCACGCCCGCTTCGTCGATCAACTGATAGGAGTTCAACCCGAGTTTGACTGCTATTTTGTATGGGCTGATGAACTTCGGCGCAGACGTAGCAGTGAGACTCTATAGCCAACGATTGAGCGTGGTTTTTCGTCCAAACCACGTTACCGACCTGAAAACTCGTACCTCGATGCTTGGCATCATAATATCGCGCTTATCTGTCTTGTGCGTCCCTTGACCGCTCGTTCGCTTGCGCCCCTTACTCCTCCAACTAGTGCATGCGGTTAATCCACGCGTCGAGCGGTTCACTGTGTAGTCTCTCCATGGCCGCAGCCTCTTGCGCTCTACGTGCGGCCATAGGTTGAGCCGGTTGGCGGACG
The DNA here is from genome assembly GCA_949152435.1 of Gastracanthus pulcherrimus. Classification (NCBI taxonomy): domain Eukaryota; kingdom Metazoa; phylum Arthropoda; class Insecta; order Hymenoptera; family Pteromalidae; genus Gastracanthus; species Gastracanthus pulcherrimus. The sequence goes on from OX424574.1 coordinate 116,319,079, forward strand.
TAACTCAGCATAGCAGGACTGACCCCAGTTGCACAATATTGAGCGGTGTTGTACACGAACACCAGCTCATGTAGATGTTGGTCCCAGGTGGGACGATTTTCCTTAATAGTTGGTGATAGAGCGGAGTGGTCTCGTGCCCCACAGCATGTTTTTCATGGAAATCATATATCGCGAGGTTCTTGAACTCGGTACTATTATCAGAGAGAAATACCTCGGGAGTTCCATTTCGCAGTAATACTCTCTCGTTGAGTTCCTTCAGAACGCGTTCGCCTTCTTGATCGTTATGACTTATATCCATCGAATGGCCCATTATATCGCCGGCTACTACTTGCCATGGGCAGCCAATAACGCGCCACCCCATCAGGCCAGCTGGTGCGCGCTGATCAATTTTAGTCTGTTGACACGTCAGACATCTGCGAATATACTTCTCCAAGTCCCGATACATCGTGAGCCAATAGTAGTGTAGAGCGACACGCGCAAGAGTTTTCTCGCGCTCCAGGTGCCCTGCCGTTGGCTCGTCATGACACTCCCGCAGGATGTTGGTACGATCCTCTAACGGCACCGCCAGTTTCCAAGCGTCGTCTTCTTGTAGATACATCGGCAGCGTGTGGTCCGGGTGATAGTGGTATACTTGGCCTCCCACCAGTTTGAGAGTTCATAGTCGCTGGATCTGAGTAATACTTTCTGTACACAACTCAAATACCACCAATCATTGGTTCTGTCGGCCCACCCAATGGCCGAGATTACGGTTGCATCCTCCTCCTCGAACATATGCGAGAGCGCATCAGGCACGTAATTGAGAGCTTCTTTGAGATACTCTACCGTAAAGCGGCGCCCTTGCAACTCGAGCGCCCATCTCGCCGGCCGACCGGTTGGGTTGTGCACAGCGGACCGTAGTTGCGCTCCGCTTGCGTCATGGTTCGACCCACAAATTCCAGGACACGTTCTACCCCGTTGGCATTCTGAATCAGCACTGCCCCTAAGCCTGTGTTCGAAGCGTCAGTTTGAATAACGAACTCGAAACGCTGGCAATCAGCGTTTTCAGCTGTTCAAAGGCAGCCTGATGTTCGTCGTCCCATTTATACCTGCTATTCTTTTTCGTCAGGTATGTAAGTGGCTCAGCCAGCGTGGTGAAATTACACAGGAATTTCCTATACCACGAGGCCATCTCCATGAAGCATCTCAGCTGCTTCAGGTTCTTAGGCGCCGGATATTCTAATATAGGCGCGACCTTCTCGGGTCGGGCTTAAGGCCAGGTTACTCCAAAAATCGTGATTTTTTTCAATAAATTTGAAAAAATGAAAAAATTTAAAAGTCTGCCATTTTGTTTTTTTTTTCATTGAAAATGTTTCATTCTGCTTGAGGCCACAGCCAATTTGATACAGAACATGAAACCGTTTTGTTTTTTGCTTTCAGATAATTCGTTTCCAAGAAATGATGTCATTCATCTACTAATCAGACGAGTTTCAGCAGCCATTTTCATAACCGCCATTTTGAACAAAAAAAAATTTTTTTTAAGTAATGTAATATATGTGCTTTCATATGTAAAAAAAATTGATTACTCAACATGTTTTGTACTATGAATAAAATTTATTGAAAAAAATCACGTTTTTTGGAGTAACCTGGCCTTAAATGTGTCATGGTTAACCAGAACGCCGAGCTATTTGGCCTACCCTCGGCAGAAGGCTCTTCTCTCGGTTGATGGTTAAGCCCGCCGCTTTGAGCCGCTCTAAAACAAGCCTTAAGATCTCGAGATGTTTGAACGCCTCGGTGACGATGATGATATCGTCGAAATCTGAGTAGGCGTACGGTTGAAGGGCAGCGCTGATAATCTCGTCGATAATCCGCTGAAACATTGCTCCAGTACGCTGGACCATGCGGCATACGTTTTATCATAAATAATCCGAGACCCGGTACTGTGAAAGCCGCCAGTGGCCGGACTGCTTAAGTTAGGGGCATTTGGTGATAAGCGCTACTGAGATCCAGCGTAGTGATATATCGCGCCTCATGTAGCATGCGCTGTATATCGTTCATGTTAGGTAATGGATACGCATCAGCCTCGGACACTGCATTAACCTTCCGATAATCCACATGAAATTTGTAGCCTCCTTTGGGCTTGCGCACCATTACTACAGGGCTAGACCACCCACTGGTGGGCGCCCGTTCAATTATGCCCGAAGCACGCATTTCTCGCACTTGCTTGTGCATTTCTTCCTCAACCTTTTTTGATACGGGAAAGTATTTTTGTTTTATAGATCGCGTACTTCGTACGCGTATCCCAAGCTTTCTACGAGTGGTGCAGCCTATAGCATTTCCCCTCTGAGGCAGAATTTAATCTATGAGCGGCACGATCACCTTCGTCTCTTTGATAAAGAGTGTATCGTCTTGAACATCCTGCACTGCACTGAAATGCTGCTCAAAATTCCTGCCAACATAACAGTAATAGTCCAGATTTGGCAAGATTGCCACTCGCACATCCTTCTTTACGCTCCCTAATGTAAATGTCTGCTAGTCAGGCGCCTCGGCCGTAACTGGGCTGTATCTGTAAACCGAGTACGCTGGCGATCTGTAGTCCAATCACGCCGACGATGGTGGGAGTTGTGCCTGAGACGTGTTACGCATCCTGTAGCCGCCGACGTTTACTTGTAGCCCCCAACGGCACTCGTCGTCTTTGCGGTCGACGCGCGTAGTCGTGGTTACGTCGCGCAACTCTCTTGACAGTGAGGAGATGTTGCTCTCACCGCTCACTGCCTCTACTGGCGACGTAGCGCTGGCTGCTCCGTCTTTAGCGGGCGTACCGTTGCGTCGACCATAACTAAAATCTAGCTCGCCTCACACTTAACTGATGAATCGGTCGGCGGTATTGGTGCGATGCTGACGGCTCCTCTATCGCTACTCACCATTAACTGTTCGCGCCCTGTCGCGCAGGTGGGTATCGTAGGTAACTCCACTGACCCTTCTCACTGCCACGCCCGGTACGTGGCATCCCCACACACAAAGCAGTGCACCTCCCACCTCGGGTTCGTCGTCTGTTCCTGCTGTTGGGGCATTTCTGCGAAATTGTTCCTCGAGAACGTCTTCTTCTGAGGTTTCACTGCCTCCAGGTCGTTGCAACTATCAACTTCGCGGCTACCTGCTGAGCCTGAAAGACCGTTAACTTATCATCGATTACACGACCAACAATAGCAGTAATACCTAGAGGGTCAAAGGGTCCAGTTTGCGTGTCTACCGCCGATATCGTTGCCCTCGTCCCCCCGAGCTACATGCAGTGCATCGTATGCCAGCTGTGACTTTAAACGTTGGTAGCATCCTGTGGCGGAGTAGATCCAACTGTGCGCTATTACTAGGGATCGGGTCTTGCTTAGGCACGAGCTTCGTGATGAAATCGCGGACAGGCTCAAGTTCTCCCTAAGAGCGCGCGTAGGCCTCAGCAATTAATTCTGACTGGTATCCTCTGCCTCTGCCATACCAGAAGAGCGCATCCTCACAGAATTGTGGCTAGGTGATCCAGTGTTCTTTCTTGTTCCTGTACCACGTGTCGGCTACTCCAATTAACAGCTCGGGGAGCGCGGATAGTAGCTGTGCGTCGTTTTGGTCACGAAGCTCGCGGCATTCCTTGACTCTCATGAGAAAGTTATCAATGCTTTGCGTGCGCTCCACTGCGTATTGTACGCCCCAGTTGCACACCATGTTTCCCACATCACAATTGTGGTTACTTGCCGGCGCTATGCCGGTGCTTCCAAGTAAGTCAACATATATATCATTGCTCGGATGAACTGGCGGGTCTCCCCCCCCCCTTGCCTCCAAGCACTGGTAGGCGGTGGCAGGTGCTGCTGCTGGTTTGGCTGCTGTGAGTACAGTGGACTACTCGTCGGAGGAGCAGCTGGCAGAATGTCAAAGTATCCTGGAAGTTGTCGCGCGTAATCTGTGTAGTTCCAGGCATACGATTGTGAGTCGCTTCCAGGCGCGTGCTTGACGCAATGCCTCTGTGGCTAGCACTTGGCTGAAATACTTGCGTCACGAGTTCTGCCAATGGGGTTACTTGCTCTGCAAGTGCGTCAGTTCGTTCGACCAGCCGGCTACCTCGCGTGCCTCTTTCCTTTTGCACACTCTGCTGGTGCTGTTTATGGGGAGCCTCGCTCGCTCGTCGTCCTCGGGTGGGTCCAGGTACACCCTGGACCTTGGCGAAGAGCGGTACTGGAGGTAGCTCCTCACAGGTAAAGCTCACTCTCCCTATCTCTCTCACTCTCAATCACGCTGCACACACACGCTGCACACACACACACACACACACACACACACACACACACACACACACACATACGACTCACGGGAATGGCGGAAGGGGCGATTCGGTCCGCGCACAGCAACAGCAAGTCGGTTCTGCCGCTTGCCTGGCTGCATGCTTTTCACGCGGTCCTAGCAACGGGGTTCGCGTCCACGGACTCGCTACGTGCTCTCTTAATTGCAATTAGGCGCGTGCATGTTGTGCATATTGGCGCGAGTCTATGAATTCGTTACAATGTACAATACTTGTAAATCTTTTCATTTGTATTTAAGCCCATATGTTTAAAGTTGTTCGGGCCTAAATATGACTATGTTTATATATATATGGATGAATTTAGGGGAAATTGAGAAAAAAAAAAGAAATATTATATATATATATATTGAAATAAGAAGAAATATTTTATATATATATATATATATATATATATATATATATATATATATATATATATATATATATATATATATATATATATATATATATATATTTAAACGGCAAAAATGTTCCTAATAGTATGTAAAAAAATCGCGAATTTTTTCAGATTTTTTTAAGCCCATATATTTACAGTTGATTGAATCTAAATATGATTTTATTGCTAAAATGTACATTTTAACAATATTTCATATTATTTTGATTTTTTTATATAAATATGGCACTTCTGTTATTTTGCGACATTGGCAGTCACCTTTGTACCGAAAAAAGTTCATGATTTTTATGATTTTCATGATTTTATGTGTAATGGTTCGAGTGATTATACCAACTTTTTCAATATTTTAAGTTCTAAAATGAGTTTAATTAATCGGAACGGGCATTTAATGGCTTTGAAATAATTTTTTTAAAAAAATCTTTATATTTAGTCTTTATTAACTTTAAACCTACGGATTTAATAAAATTCATGTACATGCTACATACCAAAAGAAACATTTTTACCGAAGAAGTAAAAAAGAAAATTTGTTGATGTCAATTTCCCAGATAATCACTCATATACATATATATGGATGATTCCACGTGAGAAAAATTAGTGTTAGTGAGAAAGTGAAAAATTTTAATACTCTCAAACTTTAAGAATATGATATGATTCATACACAAAATATGTGAAAAAAATTTCAACATACCAAGAGGAACATTTTTACCTCGATTTTCCAGGGAATCCCTTTATATATATATATATATATATATATATATATATATATATATATATATATATATATATATATATATATATATATATATATATATATATATATTGTAGTAAGGGCTAGATAGTAAGACAGTTAAGTTGCTAGCTCCGTAAGGCTAGGACGCCCTAATGGCGTTTATATTCGGAAGCATGGGTCGGGACATACGCAATACATACTCTGTATGCGATCCTCAATGCATCAAAACTGTATACATACATACACTGTATGCATCACAACAGCGCTGCTTGTGTCGGCATCTGATAGGGTGGTAATGGGTTTAACTGCTGATAAAGACACAGGTAAACATAGAGATTGTTATAAGTGAGAGTTCCGGGGTAAGGAAAAGGGGGGAGGAGAGGGGAGTTGCTCCGCTCAATCCGTCCGTACGTTTTACTTCCCCGTGCTCTTGACGCGCGTTCGTCAAGACCCGTGATTAACGGAGAGATACTGCCTTCTTAATAAGACTTCCGTGGGAGCTAAGCCCGCCAGAAAGTCTGTTCGGCGCGACAGTACCCGGGTTAATCACTACGGGGAAAGTGTGGCGTTTACCGAGCACCACAGGCTGACTACCTCAGGGAGATTACTCTCAACCGAGGAGGTCCGGCTAGTGTGGTGCGTCGTGGCCGACTGATAGAGAGGCATGCGCTCTCTAGGAGCCTGTCCCTGCGTAGCCACAACTGAACTTCCAGGAGTTAAATTAATAACTCCCGGCTCCAGGTTGTGGGATACGAGGAGAAAACGCTGCTAAAAGACGCTATCGGCTCTCGTTAGAGAACGACGTCTTTAAGCAGCTCTCCTATCAGGGACTGCGTTCAACTGCCCCCGATCTCTTGACGCGCGTTCGTCAAGAGCCGTGATTAACTGAGGGATACTGCCCTCCTAATAAGGCTTCCTTGGGAGCTAAGCCCGCCAGAAAGCCCGTTCGGCACGACAATACCCGGGTTAACCACCACGGGGCGAGTAGGCACTTACCGTGCACCGCACACTAGCTACTTCGGGAGATTGCTCTAAACCGAGGATGTCCGGCCGGTGCGGTGCGCCGAGGCCGACTGATTCAGGAGGCGCGCGCCCCCTTACTTATAGTCGACGCGAGAGCTGTTCCGACCGCTCTGTAGTGAGCGCGGCGGCTCGCGCTGGTAGCGGTTAGGTAGCTGCGGCGTGCGCGCGCAGCGTATTGCTTTATTCGCGCTCCCGTCTCTTTTTCTCTCTCTTTTTTCTCCTGCTGCGCCCTTTGAAATAATAGGTTTAGGAAATGATAAAGACTTCGGTAACTTTTGGAAGTTATTTATTATTCTCTTGTCTAGTGCCGGGATCGCGGACTTGTCTCTAGCCTGGTCGGCCGAGAAGTCAGGAGTCAGGAGTCAGACTCCGACTGAGAGTGAGGCGGAGTCTCGAAACTCGATCTCTTATATACTACCCGGCTGCGCCGTGATTGGCTGCAGTTCGGATAGAAGGGGAATATTACCGTGCGCAAGGCGCTATAGATATACTAAGTGTATAACAAGATCAATAAATTTTTTATTTATTTAAGCCATATTATAAACTTTCCGCTCTCTTTAATCGATTTTATATGTACCATCTACAGCTTATAACATCGGTAATTTTACCTGCGTATTTGTAAGCTGTTATTCCCATTAGCGTACTTAATTATTTGGTTGATTTATTTTTACGTCATTAGCAAAGATGGCGCTTTCTGTTATTTAAAACATCAAAATAGATATACTTTAGATTGATAAATAAATTATATATGGAGTATTACTGAAATATAATGTAACAAATTCTTAATATTCTAAACGACCGAATTGTCATAGTTTCTAATCAATGCGCTAAATGATAAAGACTCTATTAAATAATTCATTTGCAGTTACGTGAAAAATACGAGTAATTTGGCTGCATTATAATTCGAATATTCCGAGATTTAAATATAAAATTGTAAAAATATATACGGTACATTACACGATAATATTTGACTATATTCAATCCAAAATTTTTCCAAAAATTTTCCAAAAAATTGTCCAAAAGTTGTCCAAAAGTCTGACTCTGTACACTCCGACCGATACTTTCTTTCGCTCGCGTGATTATTTTTCGGCAGTCCCGATTAACGGATCTTCGTCGCACTTGACACGTACCGTGATTTTAATTTCGACTAACGTTTTAACTTTATTCACAGACAATTTCTGAATTTAATGAATTTTCAAAAACTCGACAAAATAGGAGGGATTTTGCCAAAGCTGCGGTTAGAGGATTCGTAAAGACTGGGTTGCTACAACAATCGACACGATTTGTGCCCGCATTATTATGTGTGAGATGATGTTTCTAACATGTTTTTCGCACCGCCGCAAAATACGCCCTTCTCCCCTCCAAATTCAAGTCGGTCTCTATAGGGCGTGATGTGCTCATCCTGTCTAGCACCCCATATATACCGCACACAGGAGTTCTACAACCTTTGGTGCCTGGATTTAAGTTCACCTGTCATGTCAAGGAAATGATCGAAGCCCATATAATGCCCGATTTACCTTTCTACTGACCGCATCAACTTGCGGTTTCCATGTTAATTTTGAATCCATGACAACACCAAAATTAGTAACGGTGTAGGAGAAGGGAATCACCACCCCATCCCGCACCTCAAAGCCTGGGAGATTCAATTCTTTAACTTTACAACAAATATGCACCCCTGTTTCTACACAAGTGAAAATTAAAATCAAATGTACATAGAAACCCGTATGCTCTAAACCCACCCCAACTAACCTAATCGAAGCAATTTGTATTTAAATACATATTTAAAATATAAATATAAATCCTAAATACTAACCCGAAACCTAATTAACCCAAACTGAGCAATTTGAAATAAAAAAAGTTTAAATAATAAAACCATAAACCTTAAACCCTAAACTCAAAACCTAATTAACCTAAGCTCAAAAAGTTTTAATTAACAAAATTTAAAATGGATCGCGGCAGATATGAATATACTGCCCGATAAGCTTAAAGAAATATACTTTAAATGTCACCCTAGCAAAAGGTGACATCAGTGATTTATATTATATGTGAAAATATGTACCATATAAGTGATTTTTTAAAATAAAGTGACATCAAATTCCTAAGTAAAGTGTTGGTAATATGTCCCGAACATGTTGATGTAAATCTAACCTCAAAAATTTGTCATACACTGATTGATAATTGAAAATTGATTATTACACAGATAAAAATGAAACAGAGTGAACAACTAAAACAGCAAATTCTAGAAGATATATCAAATGAAACTGATAATGAGGCTAATAAAATGTTGCTACAAGAGAGTATTGAATATGAAAACCTAAGAACAGATAATTCGTTACTAAAGAAATTAAATGAGGAAATAATGTAGGCAATGTTAATATTAGAACATATACTGAAGCCACGTGCAGTATCAAAACTCAACAGAAACGTATACCAAAAGTTGTTGTAAAAAAAAAGAAAAAAAGAAGTAGCAGACATAAAAGAATATATAACGCATTATTTATCAAGGAACAAACAATTCAAACAAAACAGATTACTCAAGAAAACATAGTTGAACTAATTATAAATAGCATGAGTGAAGAAAGTGTCAAAACAGCAGAGAAATGTCTAAAAAAAATTGTCTTCATCCATTTTCACAATTCAAACCGAAGGACGATTGAATACAAAAATAAAAGTAATAGGTATTTATAACACACTGAAAATGGATCTTAAGGATATAGAGCACGACACAAATAGTAGAAATTCTAAAGAGTTTGATAATAAATGTCAGGCATTACATATGTATAAAAACGAACGAAATAATTTAGATAGTGTAATAATGTAAGCGACTCCAGAGATCTACAAGCATATTAGAGAAAATGAAGACAAAGTTTATGTTGGATACCAAAGCTGCAGAGTATATGACATAATAAATGTTAAACCATGTTACAATTGTGGCAGATTTGGTCATAATGGTGCCAGGTGTGAAAATGAAGCAGTATGTTTAAAGTGTGCAGGATCACATGAAACTATGAACAGCAAAAATCAAAGTAAGAAATTTACTAATTGTAATTACAGTAATACAAAGTACAATAATAAATATGATATTAACCACGAGGCAAATGACATCGACAAGTGTACGATTTTTAAATCTAAGGCAAGAAGATTTATAGACGCAACAGACTACCAAATTAAGCCCTCCTTATCATATTGGAATAAAAAAGGAAATCTGCAATATCAACGAAAGGTAAAGAAATAAACGATACAACGTAAAGTGACTTCAGATATAATCAACATCTCATCTAGTAATGTAATCAGTCTAATGGTTCAAGAATAATGGAAGATAATTTTGATTGTGTTGAAAATATACAATAGGAACTAATTCAACAAGAAAGTAATTATCAAGACATTAAAACTCTCAATAAAGATCTAAATTATAAAGGTAATATAATATTATATGTAAATATAAGAAGCTTAAATGCGAAGTACTTAAAGCTAGAGATACTTACTGAGAGTTTAAAGAAAAAACTATTAGTTATAGTTTGTGAAGAGACATGCAATTTGGAACATTATTTGTATTATAGATTATCGGGTTTTAAAATGTATTATAATAATAGTTGTGTTAACAAATCATGGTGTAGTTTTATATATAAGAGAAGATGTATATGAAAATACTGAGGTACCAGATATTGGTCAACTCAAAGTTATAAATAAATTCTTGTATAAAAATAAATAATGACAGTAACATTGAAACATCTGCATTGTACATATCTCATGACATAAAAGAACTCAAACTTAATGAAAATTTATAAAGAGTACTTAGTTAAGAAAAAGAATATTAAAAATCATCTTATAATAGGCGATTTCAACATTGATATTTCAGAAGATAACTGTTTTAACCAAGAATTTTTAAATAATCTATTAGTTAAAGGTTATACACCTGGCTTTCAAGATGTAACTAGATCATCTGATAGCACCTTAGGAGAATCATGCATTAATAATATCTTTATACAGAATAAATACTTTAAAACTAAAACGCTTAAATTAATAAATACTATTACTGATTATTATCCATTGTTTATGACCATAAATAAATTAGAAAACAAAAAAGAAATTAAGAAAATAAGTTGTATAAATTACAGAATACTCAGATTATTAACTAGAATGAATAATTGGAATAAAATTATATAAATGCCAGATCCAAATGAGGCTGCAAAAGTATTAATAAATGATATAAACAATTACGTAGATTAATAAGATAACAAAAGATAGTAATTGAAAAACTCCGAGAAAAATATGGATTACCAAAGCAATAATAAGTTCTTGTGAAGAGAAAAGAACTTTTATACTGAATGTGGAAATTGCAACCGAATAATTATCAGCTAAAAGAAGATTATAAAAAATATGTAAAGTATGATATGATAAAGTTATAAAGGGTGCGAAATATAGATATGAGAAAAAAATTATTGAAGAAAATAGTAATAGTAACAAAAACTTACGGAAAATTATTAACTCTAATTTGTGGAAAAATAAAGATAAGAATGAAATAATAAGTGCTATACATAATGAAAATAATCATAAAGTTGTAAATCCAAAGGAAATAGCAGAAACAATGAATAAGTACTTCTGTAATATAGGAATTAAATTGAGTGAAAAAATACAAAACCCTGCAAATCTAGAAAATAAAATACCAAATATGAACCCAAATACAATATTTCTAAGACTTACTGATAGAACTGAAATTATACAGATAATCAATGATATGAAAATTAAAAATGGGGGAGTTTATAAAATCAATATCAAGACTCTCTAAACAATTTCAGATTACATAGCTGAACCATTAAGAGGAAACCGCATCTACTGTCCTTATCTAATCACATTTTTGCTATTTACTCAAAAAGTAGTTTGTTAATTGAAAAACTAAGAGTTGACCCCAAATCGTATTAAAATAAGGAATATTTTGAAACCTACAAAAATACTTAATATTATTTCCTTTTCGAGGAAATAATGTTAGGTACCGTTATAGGTCTCGAAATATTGCTTATTTCAAGACGAATTGGGGTCAACTCTTACTTTTCAATTAAAAAACTACTTTTTGAGTAAATAGAAAAATTGTCTTTAGACAAGGACAGCAATTACGGCCTCCTCTTAACGTATATATTTACTGCATGTATTGAAAGATCTATTGGGCATGAAAATTTTAAGAAAGCATAAGTGGTACTTATATACAAATCTGAAAATAAGCTGTATGTTAATAATTATAGACCGATATCATTAATCTCTAATTTGGCAAAAATTTTGGAGAGGATTATTTATAATAGGTTAATAGACTTTATTTAAAAGAATAAATTACTAGCCAAAAATCAATTTGGTTTTATAAAAATAAAGGTAGAAAAGATGCTATTAGTAAATTAGTCAGTAGATTATTTGAAAAGCTTGATAAAAGTAAACCGATTGTGATAGCATTCTTAGATTTGGCCAAAGCATTTGACGCTGTTGATCACAAGATACTATTAGACAAATTATATCTGCATGGAGTTAGAAGAAATCCACATCAGCTACTAACTAATTATTTGACCAATAGACAACAGATTGTAACGTTTGGGGAAAGATTTTGGGATCATTGTTATTTATTCTGTACATAAACATGTTAACAGATATATCAGATGACTCAATATTATCTTATGCGGATGATACTGCAGATGTAACGACAGGTGAGTCATGGTTGAAATTAAAATTAACAGATATCTAGACAAAATAAGTAAATGGCTAGTATTAAATAAATTATCACTAAATGTGGGAAAAACTATATACATGGAATTTGGGAACTACTGTAATAGGGTTCCTAAAAATATGAACATCAAGATTCATAATAGAATATCGATCAGGATCGATAGTTGCAAATATCTCGGAATTATCTGTGACAACAATATGAAATGGAATAAACACACTGAATACATTCATAACAAAACAAAATATTTAGTATTCATATTCTATAAATCATCAAAAATCATGGAAACAGAATCTTTAAAAATGATTTATTACTCGTATTCCCACAGTATTCTAAACTATGGAATAATTGCATGGGGTGAAACGCACAAAAAGAGCCTTTATATATTACAGAGACTACAAATTAGATGAATGAAAATAATAAACAAAAATAAATTCTGGATAAATAACTATCCTATGAACATAGAGCAATTATTTTATTTAGAATCTTTACTGTATAACTACCTTGATACCGAGATAATTTTATTAATTATAACAGTATAACGAGAAATAAAAGCATTCAGCAACCCAAATTCAATAAAACTATTAGTAATAATATTATTGCTATTAGAATATTTAATAATCTATCAAGAGATCTCAAGATTGTATGTAGTAAGAAGAGTATAATAAGAAAGAAATTAAAAGAATGGATAAGTACTAATGTATGAAAGTTAAAGTAGTATTATTATAAGGTATGGCGAAATCAACTGAATTCTATAACGTGTTATAGAACTGCAGGTTGCTATATTTTTATATTTGTTATCGTTTGAGTAAATATATACAAGTTACTAATTGTTGAAAATTTAAAAAAATTTTGTATAAAATTATTATATTAGTTTTAAGGACTTAAGTAGTTTGTAACATCTGGACCCCCCTCGCATACTCAAGAGCTTCACCAGGGTTCGATTTGGGGGTGTTAAGGATAGGAAATGATCAAATAAATAGTTATGTATTTTTATGATTAAAAATAACAAAGAAAGGTTTTATTTTATCAAATTAAACAATAATTAAATTATAATAATAATAAAAAGTAATATATAAAACAAAGAAATAATAACAAGAATAATTTATATAATAATAACGAATGCAAATTTAAATGAATCGACTATGAAATATAATGTTAAATAATATGCTGTCACAAATAAGTTACGTTCGTTTAGCATCGGCCGTAGTGCGGCTATTCGGTTAGCTATAACATAAATCAAAGAAGAAACCAAAATAATCAGACTGGAGTATTGTTAACTTATAACTATATAGAGTGTGTTTGTGTGTGTGTTAGTTTACCTAACTTAAACTAATGCTCTCGTGGAGGCGCGTCTCCACAAGACCGCAGATTCTAGTGCACTAGTAATTCGGGTGCGGCCGTTTTACTAGTGTGTTAGCACCGTAACATAGGAGTACCACTCGAGGAGCGCTACGAGGGGTTCTCTACAGTGAACCAGATACGGAGGCGCTTGTAAATCTGGCGGTGAATTCCCTATTCTATTAAACTTATTATTAAAAAGATATGCACGCGATTGAAGAGCGTCTCATGTCGCGGCCGGACCTATTCGTGGACAGTAACCCGGGTGCGCCTGGTTTACTGTCTCTTTACACTGCAGGTATCTCAGTTAGCGGTCGAGGAGCACCTCCAGACGGTCTCGAGATACGCAGTGTTCCTGGAGACGACGGAAAACTACGGGTCAGGGTGGTAGGAGCGCCTGCACACCCTGACACGGCCATAGTGTACAGAAAGCAGGTATACGGGATCTAGGAAACTGGGGTATACGCATTCATACGCAGTTGGACCTCGTACAAGGTGAACCTCGCACGATATCCTTCTGCGCAAGGATGCGTATCTTATCGTCAGCGATGTCGGTATTCTGACCGAGGAGCGCCTCGAGTCAAAAGGCTGGGAACCGGCGTGAATCGCGAACGCGGCCGCAGACTCATCTATTCGTGGGAGCGATCGGACGTACTGGTGCGCCACCAGTCTGCTCGAGCGCCCGCGGATAGACTGAAGTCTCCAAGCAAGTGCGGTGACGGGACACGGTTCTCGCTGTCTCCCCAATGCGTGCTGTACTCTCGACGCTGCGAGAACCGCTGGTCAGCGCTGGCCTGTACAATGCGCGCGGCCGTAGACTCCTACTCTCTCTTCCCTCCACCGCACGCTGCCCACCCGGCTACAGTACGAGACGCTTGCCTGTGCACAGTACAGGCCTAGCTATCCCGTTATCTCCCTTTCTCTCTTATTCCACCTCATTCGCTTCGCGCTAACAAAGGGTTTTCGAGCGGCAAAGTGAATTTTGATGTGCATGCACTTTTAATTCGTCGCAAGTTGTAGTATTAGTTTTTGGTTAGTTTATATTTAGGAAACAAGATTGTATACCGGACCTATGTACAGGCAACTTGATTGCCTCTATAGGATGTTAGCTTGTTCGACGATTCGAATAAACGACACGTATTACTGATAAATAAATAAAAAAAATCATAAACCTTAAAGCCAATACTACAGGAGTCGGATGGTAGTCACATTAAAAAAATTGAGATACTGATGCTTTTAAGCTCCTTAAATAAAAGACTATATTATGTATGACATAGAGTAAATCCAGAAACGTCGAACCGTCCATCTGTGGACACTATTTTGCAAAAGCAAATTTTAAACAAACTCTTATTGGCAGACCTCATACTTGAATATTTAAGGATTGTACGTAAAAACTGACCCCGGAAATCGTCACAGCATAGCGAAACACCCTAGGTCTAGCATTTTTAGAGCAAATTTTTATTCGGTTACTCTAATAATCGTCAACACTCATATAAGGTCGATCGATCGAGTCTCAACTTTGATCTAGATTAGCACTTAGCTTCCACAACTAAAAAAATTGTTCTAATATGAATTTCTTTATTCTAATATATTTTTTTTTTAATCAGCTCTATTTCTTTCTTATTAATATCTCAAAAAAGGTGTGCTTTTTATCATTGATTGTTGTCAAAAGATCAAATACAAAAAATTATAAGCTTATGATCAAAAATTGTATTATCGATTTTAAAATATCGCAAATAGAAAAATCGTTATAAAACAAAAACGAATCGAGGAATCTTTTTTTTCTAATTTGGTATGTTAATCAAAAAACAGATAAAAATGCATCTGTTCAATAAATAATTATCTTTAAATTTAATTACATATATAAATATAATATTATATAATTATATAATACATGAAATATTCTGCATAACATTCACTTTTAAGAAACTGCGACAAAATTAAAAAAAAATCGTAATAACAAATCATTATAAAGCAAAAACGAGTCGGTGAATCTAAAAAAACGTATTTCATTTCATCAAACAACAAAAAAGAAGAGCGAACCGTAAAAAAATAACGGATTATACTCAAGAATGGCAATAAAATAATTAATTAATTCAAAATATATTACCTCAAATATCTTGAAAAATAAGAGATTTCATATTCTGGTTAAAGAGCTCAGCCAAGACTGCCAAGAGATAGTGGAAACCTTTTCCATCTTAATTTATTTATATAGATTTTCCATCATATGTTTCTGATATATCGCCGCTTAAAAAAATACGTTTTCGTGTAACAACAAAAGAAGGAAAATCGCTTATAAAAAATTACGTGTCGGGTAAGATAGATAATTTTATTCTCTTGCAAATGCATTTACACTAAAGCGATCATATTATTTTTACATACCACATTAATTTACTCATTGATATCAGAATAACGTAAAATAGAAAAATCGCGGGTTAACAAAAACGAATTGATGAATCATAAAATTTTTTCTTAATTCCCAATCCTCATTTAGAAATGAAAAAAATCAGCCCTAGTTAAAAAAAATGACCGTGCCGTTCTCAAGATATAAGCGATCAAAAAGAAAGTTTGAAAAAGAAACATAACCTCAAATATCTTGAAAAATAAACGTGCTCATGATCTGGACAATGAACTCAGCCAACAGATAGTTAAAAGCTAACTTTCTGAAAATATTCAAAAAGAATAATACCGTTTTACTCATGTTATCGTTCGACATAGAAAACCGATTCTTTTTTACAAAATTATTTTTCTCTCGGCAAACAAAAATAAAATGGCTCAAAAACTTTACTGAATATTGTACACTATTTTACTGATCATTTCAGTTATTTTCAATATAGTTCAATAATATATTTCCGAGATATAACCGTTTAACAGAAAAAGGGAAATAGCTTATGCAAAATTTCGAGTCGGAAAAAATTCGTAATTTTAAGATCCTTCAAATGCATTATTAGTAAATCGATGCTATTATTTCTAAGGTAATAAACAAATCAAAAAAGTAAAACTCAAAAATCGAAAAATCAATAAAATTAAAAAGCACGTCGAAAAACAAAAAAATATTTCTGAGCCGCCCTCCTTAAAAAATAAACAAAAAGAATGAGCCCTGAAACATTAAATTTAACCGTGGATTACTCGAGATATGGTGCTACACACACACACGCACGCACACACACATGTGTACACGTATGCACACAAGCGCACAACCATACGGACATTTTCTATAAAAATTGTGTACTTTGATTCCAAATGGCCCAAAACATGTTTCTAACATGTTTTTAAGAAGACTTTTTTTACTATTACAAAGCTTTCTTTAGGAGGCAGCAAAAATTTACTTGCACTTTCATTCTAATCCCAACAAGTATAACTCACAAGGAGATTGCACAACCTTCGGGAAGCGGTTTTCGATGCAGCTTGTTTTCGAAGTGGTTTCTGGTACCTAAAAATGACCCCATTAGCCAGATGTATTGCAAATTGTTAGTAATTTTACATACACGTTTTGCTATCGATTTCCGTAAGTTTGACGTAAAACTGCGTCCGTATATGATGGAAATTTTGTATCAAGTATTGAAGTAAATTATGAGGACAAAGTGAAGGCAAAATTACAGCAACTATTGCTCATGATGTGCAGGCGTATCATAGACATACATTGACATCATATTGTCGTCACATTTCTCGATTTTTGTGTTACACAAATTTCCATCAATATGCTGTTATTAATTTCTTCCTTTTCTCTCTTGCACTGTCGCATATACGAGTAATTTTATTGAATATTACGCGAATAATATTGAAAATAAAATAATATAATATATTAATAATATTGAAAACAAGTTGAAAGCAAATTGATGTACAAAACTTGCAGCAACAGTTACACATCAAATGTAAGTAAATCTGCGTCCGTATATGGCAGCAATTTGGTGACTAGCATGTGCAGTCAATTTTACGGTACATTGATATCAATCCTTGATATTCGTCATTTCTTGAGCGTAAGTTGGAAGCAAATTGCTAACAAACATTGCACAGCAACTATTGCCGCGATTTTGCCGCGGCAAGCCTGGTTAATGGGGGATGCATATAGCAGTTGTAGTTTCATCTTATAGGTCCTTGAAGTTAAGATATGACCTTTAGTATTTAATATATGCGTTATTTCAGTAGAAAGTGGTACCTATACTTTGTATCATCTGCGTCTCTGCAAGTTTCTTTGCCATAAAAATGATGTAATAAGGTAAAATAGTTGACTGAAAGAGCTTTAATTTAAATTTTGTTTCATATAAAAATATTATTCTATTGCAGAGTTATGAATAATCAAAAGTAATGCATGGTAAACTACTCAATTTAAAGAGCTCAACTTTTTCGTCACTATTTTTGATTGTTCATAACGTTACAACAGAATAATATTTTTATATGAAACAAAGTTTAAATTGAAGCACTTTTGGTTAAGTTTTTTTTATCTCATTACATTATTTATCTAGCAAAAAGAAACTTGTAGAGTTATAATTCAAAGTATAGGTACCATTTTTTTTAAAAATAATACATATTTTGATCACAAAAGGTAATATTTTAACCCCAACGGCTTATGAGAAGATATGCTATGGGAACTAGGCATTATTTTTAGGTACCAGAACCACGACCTGAAGCCCCATCGAAAACCGCTTCCCTTGTTCGAGTGTGCAATTTGAGATTCAAAAATGTTTAAACAATAGAAGCGTAAACTCTAAACCCAACTTTTAGGATTAAGGGTTTTTATAGTTTACGGTATTATATTTTATTGCAAATTAAATGGGTTCAACGATTAAGGTTTACCGCTTTATTATTTAATCATTTTTTTATCGTCTTTACGGTTTTATTAATTAAACCTTTTTTCTCATTGTCAATTGCTCAGCTTGATTAAATTCAGCTTAGGACTTCAAGTTTTTTTGGGTTTTATATTTAGAGTTTAGGGTTTTTACTATTTCAAGTTTTTAATTGCAAATTGATCACTTTGAAATAAGGTAGATGCACCAGTAGTCGACCACTCCTTATCAGTCGACCACTTTCGTATTTACATTCAAATAAATAAGTGTACGTAATACATAATGAATAAAATGACAGTCTGTATTATTTTTTTATATCTCTATTTTTATATGCCACGGAAACGCCAGCGTGATAAAATCCCAAAGTAACGTATTTGTACAAAACAGCGAAATCCTCACGAGTTTGTTTGGACCACCATCTTTTTTTCGTAGTGAAGCTTGCAGGGTCCGATAATATAAACGTTCAATTTCATGCAAATATTTTTTATTATGGCTTCAAAATAGTATTAACGTATATTAGATACATCAAAGTTTTATATAGATGTACGAAATGTGTAAATGATTATGTTAATTTTCTTATTTAATTGTGGTCGATCACTAGATCTCGCTTTTAGTAAAATCTCTAGTGGTCGACATCTGAAATTCATAAAACTGACAATATGATTGAGTAGTCGACCGGGCTGTGAAACCATAATATAACCTTAAATGCAATAAAATTTTTTATCTATTTACGTCCAAAAAGCGTTATAACTCGTTTCAAAACTTTAACAACAAATTTACAACATTAAAAAATATATTAAGAAATGTTACTATGTTCGTATATTTCTTCAAATTGGCATTATTTTCATTGTTGTGATATTCGGAATTATCGCACTAAGTTGTGTACATAAAAAAGCAAATTATTTTTAAATACAATTTTTTTTATTTTTTACGATTATAATTCCTATAGTCATGTTATAATATCACGTAATAATTTCGTTGTTATGGAAATAGATCGCGACTTAACCTTAACACAACATTAACGTATGCATAATCATATTTTCGTAGAATGACCTACGTTTGAAAAGTTATGAATAATTTACTATTCTATCAATAGAATTTGAACATATTTTACTCATTTATATCATTTTGTACATTCTATTGCACTTAAAATATGATTTTGTTGGCGGTCGACTACTTGAACTCAAGAGACCGACTATTAGATTTTGGTGGTCGACTACTAGAGATTTCTACAATTATTAATCTAACATCAATTTTTCTTTTGTAGTGATGTTTTAGATAAAAAAAAATATGTCTAGATGAAAATTAGATATTTTTTATAAATGATAGCATGCGTCACATTTTTCCAAATAATTTCCCTTTTCTGTTATATCAGTTGAAATTTTAGTTTTGAGTTAAGTGCTCGACTACTAGTACCTCTACCCTAGTTGGGTTAAGGGTTTATGGTTTACGGTATTGTCTTTCATTACCATTTGCTCAGAATCTTTTTAAAATGTAAATTGTTTGACTTAGGTTAGTTGGGATTTAAGTTTAGTATTTACGTTTCTGGTATTATTATTTAAATCCTGTGTTTAATGGTAAATTGCATAGCTTGATTTAATGGAGTTTATGTTTTATTGATTCCTTTAATAAGTGTTAGTTTGGTTTTGGGTTTCCTGTTTAGAGTTTTATTTTCTCAAGTTTTTATTTGCAAAGTGCTCAGCTTGGGATAGTTCAGTTCAGGGTCTATGGTTTTATTGTTTAAGCTTTTTCTAATTCCAAATTGATCAACTTGTTTAAGTTCAGTTAAGAGTTTATGTTTTATGGTTTTATTATTTAAACTTACAGTATATGGTTTTATTTTTTAAACTTTTTTCTTATTTTTAATTGCTTAGCTTGGGTTAGTTGGGTCCAGGGTTTATGGATTTAGGGTTTATAGGTTAATAGGTTCAGGGTTTACATTGTACGATTTTATTTTTTAAACTTCTTTCTTATTTTATATTGCTTAGCTTTGGTTAGTTAAGTTTAGGTTTTGTAGGTTTCGGGTTTATGGTTTACGGTTTTATTTATTTAAACTTTTTTCTTACTTTAAATTGCTTGTCTTGGATTAGCTCGTTTTAGGGCTTAGGTTTTATGGGTTTATAGGTGTGGGGTTTATGGTCTACGGTTTTTTTTATTTAATATTTTTTCTTCTTTTAAATTGCTTAGCTTGGTTTAGTTGGGTTTAAAGTTTAGGATTTAGGGTTTAAAGGGTTTATGGTTCACGGTTTTATTGTTTGAATTTTTTTCTTATTTTAAATTGCTTAACGTGGATTAGTTGAATTTGGGTTTCAGGGTTTATGGGTTTACGGTTTAGGAGTTATTAGTTTATAGTTTATGGGCTTATGGGTTTAAGGTTAATAGGATCCATGAGTTTGGGGTTTATGGGTTTAGAGTTTATGAGTTTATTAGTTTACGATACCTATGCGGTTTCTGCATTTAAATAAGTTTTCTTGAACCGTTTAGGGAGGGGGGGGGGGGGAGCGATCGCCCCCATTGCGCCCACCGTAGGTCCGCCCCTGAATTAACTTATCGTAAATTTATATAATAATTATGTTGTGGAAAGGACTAAAGCCGTTTAAATTATTATAACAAATAATTTCATATTTTTATCATAAAGCGATTTTATGTAAACTTTAGCCTCAAAGCGGATCGTTTAGGCTCCATCCAGAGGTGTTCATGAATCGGCTGCAAGTTGGATTCGAATCATTTTTATATTTTCGATAAATAATCATTTTTCTTTTAATGTTAAATTTAAACGATTACTTATTCAAGTGCAAAAGCGCATTTTTAAAAAATTAATCCAATTGAAATTGCTTCCAATTCGTGAACACCTCTGCATAAATGTAATAAAATTAATCATGAGCTATCATGCTCGATTCACATGAATTGGGAAAATAAATCATGATTCTTTTTGCACGATTCACAAATCAAAGGAAATGAATCGGCGATTTATCTTGCTTGATTCTTTTTTTTTAAATAAATACTCTTTTCTGTACCTTTGATTAATTTGGTTACCACAAACTAAAATCGTCTTGACGTCCCGCACTTGTTGGATATTATCAAGGTGACAACACGCGGTATATTTTGTAACAAGGTAGGATGGGGCATTTCTAGCGATGGTAACGTTTGCAATACGAGTTGTAGTCAAAGATGCTGGAGGCACCCGAGACGAAGAAAAGTGCTGAATACACCAGCCAAGCTTAAAAATACCCTCCGTTCGCGTTACACACTATATTTTTTTTTACCAAAGGCATTCTAAGTCCTGCGCTACGTAATTAAAATGGAAAATTAAACATTAAATACACACAATATCATAGAAATGAAAATTCTTACCCAATGAATGTGTACGACAAAACTGTAAATAAGGTAGGAATGGTTATTTTCCATCCGGTTCACAGACATGATAAAGGGCACATTGTGTGCGTGTGTTAAAAAATAGTACATTATGCAACAAGGGAATAAAGTGGAGGATAATTCCCGCAGGTGGGTTTTGCTGCCGTCGATCCGCTCGAACAGTAATCACCCGAGTGTTGCATAAAGAACTTCATTTCCGACTTAACTGTGATCACCTTATTGATTTGAAGAGTGCGGCCCATGAAAAGAGGAAGAAATAGTTCACAATTGAAAACAGAAGAGAGAGAGAGAGAGAGAGAGAGAGAGAAAGAAAGAGAGAGAGAGAGAGAGAGCCAAAGAAAGTGAACTTTAGTTTATTACCTGAAAATTTACTTGCTATCTCGAAAATTTTCTATATTTTCCTCAAATATAATTTATTTCTTGCAAATTTACTACAGAGAATAATTCTTTTAACTAACATTTTTCATACAGTGTCAAAATAATTTATTGTTTACCAATGGCCATAAGTATGCCTGTTGCGTATCGCGAGTCGTAAAGGAGTACTGCAAACATACGAGGAATAAAATGGCATCTCCCCTATAGTGCACACCATATTTTTTGTAACGTATGCTTGGGTTGTGCGTTTTTTATATGCCTATACAATGGAATAAAAATAAATTTGTGCTGTTTTCAAAATCAGACGACATATCATAATGTCTAGGGTCCCCTAAACAAGTGGTATCATTCGGATGGTACTCCATGTTTAAGAGGATCTAAACATTTTATGAGCCCATTTTAAACAAATCAGGCTATCATAGTTTATAATACAAATTTCTAATCAGTACAGCAGAATGCGCATTTGTTTATAAAATGTGTGACACGTAAGTGAGAACTGCGATCAAAACTATTATAAACAAATGCATATTGTCATTTACTAATTAGTATATTTTTTTAATTGAACGATCGGAGGTCTTGAAAATTGGTTAAGGATTCTAAAAGGCATCTAAAAGATCATAAGTATGAAAATAAAAGTTTGTTGAGTTATAAACGCACGTCAATTTTTTCAT
Source organism: Gastracanthus pulcherrimus (assembly GCA_949152435.1). Lineage (NCBI taxonomy): Eukaryota > Metazoa > Arthropoda > Insecta > Hymenoptera > Pteromalidae > Gastracanthus > Gastracanthus pulcherrimus. The sequence continues at coordinate 116,341,803 of OX424574.1, forward strand.
ACTTAAGCTAAAAGCTTATTTGTTGTTATTTTTGTTGGTTTAATTTTATTCATAAATAGAAATGTTTTATCTAATCAATGATGTGTAGTTATTTTGCACATAATGTATTTTAAAACAGAAAACTAAAAAAAATTCTTTTATATTTTAATTGCCCGAAATAAGTAATGTTCGCTTTTAATTTAACTTTATTATTTATTATATAGCTGTGGAAAAATATATTGGATTTTGTTTCAAAATTGCTATATAAATACCGTTATTTTATTAAAAATTGTATTATAAACAAACTTCAAAGTTTCAATTAATAAAAAACAAGCGAATTTTTGTTGTAAATACCGTAAAGAATATATTCTCAATTTATGTCCGAATTCATCGAAAGGTGTCTATGACTCCCAAAATAACTTTCATTTACAAAATCTTCTATTTTTATACATATAAAAGTAATATCGAATAAACTAAATTGTTTCTAATATTAAACGGACGATAAAGTGAATAGTATTAATAAAAAGAAAATTAATAAAAAAATTTGTCAAAATCATGAAAAAATACCAAGGAGCCACCTTAAATAATTCCTTCTTATACAGAAAATCGAGAACAACGATTCAATTTCTTCAATTTTTCAAAATGCACACCTCTTGCTCCATCATCGAAGATCCAATACACCGAGCTTCGGAACGGAGCTCAGGTACCATACTGGTTGACCTGATTGACCTAGACATCGCATTTCTCCTTACATCTCACCTAACAACTTTCAAAAATTCACACTCACGCACGCACTTACGTGTGACAAGTCGTTCGAAATTACGAGCTTCAGTGTGATGTGAGCTTATCGGCTTACGGGCTTACGTATATATTCTTGTTTTGTCGGTGTCAATTGAATAAAATATATGAAGAAGAATTCTGGTTTATTTTTTCTTCTCGAATCGATTAAATTTAAGAACTTTCTTATAAAATAGTACATATAGTTACATTATTTATAAATTATTTGTCTTGTTCTATATGTAGTATTATCCAAATTATAAACTCTTTAATTTACTTTTTTTAAAAATTTATATCCCACCCGGAGTAATCATCAGGTGGAATTTCTTTATCAGGCGGGTACCTTTCAAAATTTCTTGTATCCGTAGAGCACATAATCTGAAAAATTAAATATTACAATGTGAGTTATTGTTTTACATTTAATATATTCAATTTAATTGATTTTTGAAAATTAGTATACGGCGTTAAACGACCTTAACCCATTAAGGCGGAGAAATACATTTTTGTTGTTGATTTTCGAGCTTCATTCTCAACAGGAAAAAAAAATAATATTAACTCCAAAACCACGTATTCCACTATAAAACCTACATGGCGGGTTTTAAAAAAAAATTACTAAAGATTCGAAACATTCATTTTTCATGATATATTATCCGATTGAAAGTAATAGGAACGATTCCAGATTCGAACTAAAAGTACGCAAAATAGTTCAGCTTGATGAACTAATTTTTTCTTCCAGTCCCAAATCATCCTAACCTCTCCAAAATGGCATTATATTCACGGAAATTACATAAATTGATAAAAATATGTGAACCATTGATACCACATACTTTTCTAGCCGTCCAATTTTCATATGAAGTGAAATACAGTGGTTTTCGAGGTAGCTGATCACGATTTCTCCATCAGATTTTCAAAATTCAAAATAGCGGATCCAATATTGCGGTTGAAAGTTAAAAAATAGCTTAGATTTTGCTGAAAATTGGTATGCAGAGGTTTTCGAGGTCGCTGATCACGATTTCGCCATCAAATTTTCAAGCATAAAAATTTCGGGTCCAATATGTCGGACAAGATCCTATAAAATTCGCCATTTCGGATCTATCCTGAATATATTTTATATATAATATTTTCTACTTATAGTCTACATGAAATTTTCAGAAGAAGATGTTTCTTTACATTTTTGTATTGGACGCGTTATTTATAGGGAAAAAATCCATGAAGGTGTGAAAATCACTACACATACATACTTTCATTTTAGTTCATTCTAATCCATTAAATGATATTTCACAGAATTATCTCCCATCGAATAGAAGTATGTCAATAAATAATTAGTTTATTAATAATATTTCTGTGAACGATTTAGCAAAATACAGTGGTCTTTTTTTTATTTCCGTCGATATAAAAAGAGTATTTTGCAATACTCAATATAAATGAAGAATCGGTAGCCGTCTTTTGGTATACATATATATTTGAGAGATAGTAGATTATAATTTGATTTAAAGTTACTTGTAGATAAGCATTCTTAGCGGTCTATTGTTTTATTGTTGGTAAAATAACAAAAATACACTGGAACCGTCAGTCATTTCACGATGTCTAAAAATATTGTGTAATTTGTTAACTGTGAAAATGCTTTGACGTTTCCATCTCTCACCTATGTTAGAGAGTCTTTCTTCTGCCTTTTTAATTTTTAATTTTTCATATTCTAATTCTATCAATTTTCAAAATTTGTATCCACCATATTAAATTCACCATTCCAACTACATAGATATACTTCAATTGGAGTTTGTGACGTCACGTTTTGTTAATAATCATTTAATTTAACAAAGAAGAAATACGTGTCGATTATTTTTCAATATTCTATCTGATGGATCTAATGGATTTTTTCATGCAAGTTCTCTATTAATAATATCTGACTGTAGATTTGTAATCAGCGACCTACAGAACCCCTAAATACAGATTTGCGATCAATTTTGGAAATTTTCATATTTATCCTACTCTTTTATATAATATTTTAGACATATGACTACACTCTTAACCTAAAAGAATAAAAATATTAAACTAAGTAGTTTAATCTTTAATAAGAATAAACTGCCGATTTTCTACTTTAAAAAAAAATAGAAAATGTGTAGTTTATCATTGAAAAATTAAACATAAAAATTTCAACTTTTAAAAAGAGGAAAATGGCATTTTAAACTTATAAAAAAGTAAATTAACGAGTTTAATCTTTACCAAAAGAGTAAACACCAAAATTTATTCTTTTTAAAAGTAGATAATGTGCGCCCGACATTTAAAAAAGTAAATTAAGAAGATTAAATAAAAAACAAACTAAATACCCCATAACCTCCAAATTTGTATTACACAGACAGGTCAAACTAAACGTGAATACCCCCTAACATTCAAACACTTAAAAATAGACGGGGACACTTATATATCTAGGGTTTGATATAGCATGTTGGTATATAATTGTTTGGAGGTTATGGGATGTTAAACTTCTGTTTGGTCTGTCTGTATATAAGAATTTAGAGGTTATGGGGTATTAAGATTTTAGGTTTGGTCTGTCTGTGTATAAGAATTTAGAGATTATGGGGTATTCAGGTTTAGGGTTTGGCCCGTATACAAGAATTTCGAGGTTATGTGCATTAACCTTAAATTTTTGGCACATTTATGTATAAGAATTTGGAGGTTACACGGTACTGAGCTATAAACTTAGTCTATATGTATATAAGTGTTTGAAGGTTGTGGGGTATTGAAGTTTTATTTGGTTTGTCTATGTATAAGAATTTAAAAGTTATGGAGTATTGAATTTTAAACTTGCCCTGTCTGTGTATAGGAGTTTGAAGATTATAGGTTAACTAAGGTTTTGGTTTAGCATGTTTGTATATACGTGTTTGGAGGTTATGGGATATTATGGTTTTGTTGGGAATGTCGGTGTATAAGAATTTAGAGATTATGGATATTAACCTTTACATTTTGTCCGTTTGTGTATAATAATTTGGAGGTTATGGGGTATTCAGGTTTAGAGTTTGCCTGTGTATAAGAATTTGTGGGTTATGTGCATTAACCATACATTTTTGGCATATTTATGTATAAAAATTTGGAGGTTACGGGGTATTGAGCTATAAACTTGGTCTGTATGTGTATAAGTGTTTGCAAGGTTACGAGGTATTAAGGTTTTATTTGATCTGTCTGGGTATAAGAATTTTAAGGTAATGGGGTATTGAGTGTTAAAGTTTGCCTGTCTCTGTATAGGAGTTTGAAGATGATAGGTTAACTAAGGTTTTGGTTTAGCCTATTTGTGTATAAATGTTTGGAGGTTATGGGATATTAAGGTTTTGTTTAGAATGTCGGTGTATACGAATTTAGTGATTATGGATATTAACCATTAACTTTTGTCCGTTTCTGTATAATAATTTAGAGGTTATGGAGTATTCTTAATTTATGTCTGGCCTGGCTGTGTATAAGAATTTTGAGGTTATGGGTATTGAGTTTTAAACTAGGCCTATCTGTGTATAAGAACTTGGAGGTTATGGAGCATTAAATGTTAGGTTTGGCTTGTTTGCATATAACAGTATGGAGGTTATTGGGTATTGAAGTTTTGGATTTGGCATGTCTGTATATAAAAATTTGGAGGTTATAAGTATTAACCTTAAGTTTTATGTCCAGTGATGTATACGAATTTGGAGGTTATGGGGTGCTAAGCTTTAAACTTGGTATGTCTGTGTATTGGAGTTTGAAGATGATAAGTTACCTATGGTTTCTGTTTAGTCTATATATAAGTGTTTAGAGGTTATGGGATATTGAGATTAATTTGGCCTACATGTGTATAAGAACTTAGAGGTTATGGGGTATTGAGTTTTAAACTTGACCTGCCTGTGTATAAGAGTTTGAAGATTGGAGGTTATTTATTATGGCTTTAGTTCAGCCTGTCTGTGTATAAGTGTCTGGAGGTTATGGGATATTGAGGATGTTTTTGCCCTGTCTATGTATCAGTATTTGGAGGTTATGGAATACTGAGCTTTAATCCTGGTCAGTATGTATAGAAGAGATTGAAAGTTATGAGGTATTGACGTTTTAAGTTTCACTTGTCTGTATTCAAGAGTTTGAAGGTTAGGGGGTACTGAGGTTTTTGATTTAGCCGGTTTGTGTATAAGAATTTGTAATTCTCTTCACTCTTCACTTCATTTATAATAATGCTCATAATGAAGAAACAGATGCATCCAATTTGAACTCCACTTTTACTCCTATATTTAAACAAAACGTTCCCTAAGGAGTAAAATTTTTAAGTTTGTAAAGAATAAATTGTTTAGATTATTCTTTATTAAAGATTAGTCTATTTAAAGTCTTAAGAAATGGGCTCATACACATATTTTTTTAATTGAACGTACATACATACTTCGTACAACTCGCTATAGCTCGCTGTAAACATAACTCACCGTCTTGCCGTTAGATGGCGAGACATACGCTGCGCGTTCCCTGTAACAGAACAGCGAGCCCTCGAGCATATAAAGAGGCTTACTCTTTCGCAACACTCGACAGTCTAAATTTAGTGTGGACCATTTTCACGACATTTTCCGTGTTAGAGATCACATTTGAGTGGCAGGCTAATGGATAAAGGATATACTTTGTTTATTTAGAGGTCAAAAATCCATGAAGGTGTGAAATTCACTGTTACATACAAACTTCCATTTTTGTTCATTCCATTCAACGGTATTTCATAGAATTATCTCACATTGAATAGAAGATATTTCAATAATTTTTCTAGAATCTACTTGATACTTGATAAAACTGATACATTGCTATATAGTTGATATATTCCATATATTGTAATTTCCAAAAAAGTGTAATTTTGGTCTAGCTTTTCAGGGCAAAAAGTGGCCATTTTCGTTGAGATTGGCATAAAATTTATTTTGAAGCTGCAGAAACGTTTTTCGTGTCTTCTCCAATATTCTAGAGTAGAGGAGTGTCGGTTTTCCAGATGGTCATGACGTTACGGCGGCGGGGAGATAAGAGTAGCGGGGGCGAAGTTTTTTCTGAGATGGAGGGGAGACGCGTGTGCGGTGACGCGGATGTCGTGGGGCCAGATTTTTCCGTGAGTAAGTGTGGACGGGAGAGGCCTATGTGGCACAACCGTTGTCACGGGGGCGAGGTTTTTCTGGGGTGAGTCGGGGCGCCATTTTAGGGCGCGGTTTCCCTGGTGTAAGAGCGTGCTGTGTGGCAGCATGTGGGTATTTGTGGGAGTGTGATAGAGGAGGAGAATGTGGTATAGGTATATTGAAAATGTTGCAAATTTTTGCAAAACATTAAAAAGACATTGGATTCGTGTAAATTTATGTATATTTCAAATTCGATAAATACATGGTTATACAATTTGAGAATTAATAATATTTACATTTTCGTATGAACACGTATCAAGCATTTCTTCGTAAAATAAACGACTGAAGATCGTAGTTAACTCGAGATAAATGAATTCAAAGTAGTGTTGTAAGAATAGGGCATCTCGCGACGTATCAAACATTTTATAACGTTTTCTTTTATTTTGAGCGAGTTTTCTCTTAAGGCGTTTTTATGAGACGTTCGCTATTTTTCGTGGTTATTTCTGATTTTTTTTTACAAAAGCTTGTAATTCTTCAATGATATATTCTTTGCACGTGTTTACTTGAGAAACGATTTGTGCAAGGCGTCGAAATCTTTCGTCCATGCAAATAACAGGTTATTTTAAACCTTGAAATGTACGTTTCTGCATAACGACAACCGGCGTAAATATTTTTTTCTTTGACATTTATCTTGCGTGTTAGTAACTGTGTAAAAAATAATAGATTTTACTTCGTAAGATGTAGTAAATAAAATATTAATATTATTTACTTGGAATTTCTGAATTGTTTCACAATGCCTGGAATTGTCGATATGAAAATATAAGGCAATTTCTTTAAAATGATGTGCATTTCGGACCACGCCGTACATTTTAAGTCTAGGCCGTGTTTATACTAACTGTTTAATAAATAATTGAGTGGTAAGTTCAAATAATATAGTGTCATTATTATAGCGTAAACCCACGACAATTTTTTTGGCCACGAATTATTTAACGTACACGTTGTTGTGAGGACGTTAAAATTTAAATATTTTCTATTATCTTCGTACGTGCTAGTTTTTCATATTTTCTTTAATTCTAGATTAGTTAAAATATGGTCTCAAGCTTAATATAATTTTTGCAGAATTTTTAAATAGCGCACTTTTTTCGGTATTTTCATTCTGTGACTGTAATGTAAAGTCACCATTTAATAGCTCTGCAGGAATTATATTTAGCTTGAGATCATTCTGCACAAGATCATGAATGAAAGTTGACATAATATTTAAATTTTAAAATTTTTGCTTTGAGAAAGGTGATGGCGATCAGCTAGAATTTGAATATTGCATCACATTGCATGGGTTTATAAAGAATAAATACCGAATACAAGTGCGCTATTTAAAAATTCTTCAAAAATTATATTAAGTTTGAGACTATATTATAACTAGTCTAGAATTAAAGGAAATATGAAAAACTAAATTTTAAGATTTTTTATTTTGAAAAAAATTGAGGCGTTTTTTTAGAATCTTAATATTACAATATATCACAATGTATGAGATCTCAAAATATAACCAAATATTTTGACCAAAAAATGTTCCTACAGTTTTGTCTCATAAGTCCCTAGTTTTTGAGTCATAAATCAAACAATATTGGCATATAACAGCTTAGGGTCTGAATTTCTTTTTACATACTCTGGGCACACATACCAATATTTTTGTAGTGTTTCAGACATTTTTATTTTTGAACATGCTCACTTTACATGGAACCACCCATATGTAGATAACGATAACGACAACGACAATGACAACGGCAACGACAACGACAACGACAACGACAACGACAACGACAACGACAACGACAACGACAAGGACAACGACAACGACAACCACAAAAACAACGACAACGACAATGACAACAACAACGACAACAACAACGACAACGACAATGACAACGACAACGAAAACGACAACGACAACCACAGCGAAAATAGCGAAAGGGTAAAGAGCGTGCGATAACTATTGCTCAAAACGAACAGTGTAGTGAAAGTGTCGGTGAAAACGGTTTAGGTGTACAAGAGGGTATCAGGCAAAACACTGCTGCCGATACGAACGAGGATAACGTCATGTATGCCATACATAGTAATGGTAATGAAAAAAACTTATTTGTATTTAACGATATGGAAAGTTATAATAAGACTTTCCATCCGGAAACAATATTAATCCGGCAAACTATTTAGAGCAGGCAATGCGTGATGTAGTCGATTATTTAAAGGAAGGTTAAAAATAGAAAAACATATGATAGGTCTATCAATTCATTCAGGCGGTTTCACAGAAGGGTCCATAGGATTGTATTTCAGATTAATTTCGCAATTACACTTTTCTGACTTGCGGAATTTATATCAGCGTGTCTGTCAAAGTAGAAAAGATGTATACTGACGAGATGCTGCTGCTCTCGAATCCAATCAAACTATTAGCGATAATTTAACGCGTTTGGACGACGAGATGAAAAAAATCCTTGATTCTAATACATCTGTGAAGATACTTATTACTTGCAGAAGAAAAACGTAAGCCTTCTTTGTCGAAATGTGAAGAAAGACAATACAGTGAGTCAAATGGCATGACGATTATATCGTCGAAAGCCTACCGAAACTTTATCAAAAGAAAGCTCAATTATTAATAAACCATTTGAAAGCTATTAAGACCGCATTAGCTGGACAGATAATGGCACTATTTAGTGTGTATATAGATGGTGAAAAATTATAGACTCGAACATTGTCGATTTAATAAACGACGCCGAGCGTCATAGAAGACACACCAAGGCAATCGGTAGAAAAGAGTTTGCACACGTACTTCGTACAACATCTACACCTAAAGAATGTGTTGGAAACTCAGAGTTGTGGATTATAGGCACTGTTACACCAACACGATAAAGATTGTTAGAACAAAATACTTTCGATTACGAAGACTTAAACGATAGTAAACCGCTTCTCGGAAATAAATGTGATCCTTCTTCTTCTTCCTTGTACATTACAATTTAATGAAATAACACCCCAAACACTAGTGAAGAACGAATAAAAGAAACGTAGTTTGAGATCATCGACCTGAATGCCTAAAAAAAGGGTTGGTTAAACATGTGAAATGAATCTTTTGGAGAAGCAAGATTCTCGGGATAGAGAAATTTAATCAGAGTAAACCAAAATTAAATACCCTCCTCAAATATAAAAAAGTGACTGACACAATACGATACATATACTTTGCATAAAGCTATCCGTCATAAATTTCAACGATTGTACTACGCTATCGCTATAGATAAAGTCTGAAAAGCCGATCTCATACAGCTGATTTCTCTGAAAAAATATAACGACGAGTTTTTTTACTTGTTAGTCGTAATCGATGTTCTGAGTAACTTTGTATTTATTCAAGCTCTTCACGATAAGACTACTGAGAAAGTGAGTAAGGCTTTAAAAAAAATTTTCGTTGACAATAAAAACCGTTTTCCATATATGTTGCAGACCGACCGCGACAAGGAAATTGTTGGAAAAACATTACAGAACTTTCTCAAAGAATAATGTATAAAATTTCGAGTAGCAATCCTGACGTCAAAGCTTCTATAGTAGAACGTTTTAATAAAACTTTGAAAATACGCATGTACAGATATTTTACCTACAAAAACATTAAAAGCTATATCGAGGTTTTACAAAACTTGGCCAAAGCTTTCAATAAAACACCTCATTCGACTATAAGAATGCCTCTTGTGTCGTTGACAAACAAGAAGGCTCATATGGTCAGAAAAATGTTAGTAAAATGTGCGATGCAGAGGCAGCCTCATCGTCACAAGCCAAAGTACAAAGCTAGAATTTACCTGCGCATCAGTAGAGAGAAAATCGTATTTGATAAATGTGCAGAAAAATCGTGGAGTGAGGAGATATTCAAAATTGCACGTGTTTTAAAGAGACAAAATTTATTTATTTACGAATCGTGTGACCTGCAAGGTGAAGAAATTGAAGATTTCTTTATCGCTATGACTAGAGTGTTGTTGGCGAGGAACACGTTCATCAAGATGAATATACAATTTAAAAAATCGATCGCAGAAAGGAAAATGTTCGAAAAAACAATATTTAATAAATTCGATCGGATATCTGAATAAATTTAATTCGTGGGTTCCTGCTTCAGAGTTAAAAACATTGTATCAATGAATGATAACCAGTTTACTATTATCTTACCCAGCAACAGCTCCAAAAAATTTTCTCCAAACAACACTACAACAAACTTTTTAACTCGTTTGCCTATAGTAGTAGAATTAATTATACGGTAAATAGGTAGTTGATATCTCAGAAATCCATATAACTTGCACTACTCTTTATTTATGTCGAGAAGATTGTCTACTGGTAAACTCATAAACAGAATCTCAAGATTACTACTTCCGATACGGAACATACGATTCTACAAACAATCTCGTTGCTGCAATAAACGACACGCTAAACTTTTTTTCATTCAAAATATATATTATGTCAAAAATTATTTTATAATACCAAAGGAAGATTCGTGAGCATTGGTTTTGTTGTAAAAAATGACGGCGGCGTAAATATGTGTAATTCACCAGTGTTAACCGACGCTGTAAACGTATTCTTGGACTTGAGGAAGGTGTGTTACCCTCAGTTGGAAAAGAAATAGTAGATAATTATCAATTACGATTTGTAGGAAAACAACCGGTAAGTTTCGCGGGAGCGATTCCAGATCAACCTATTATTTACTCAAATTTATGTGAACCGAGCATCGTCGGAGATACTCATGCACCTTAAACCGATTTAATAAACGACGCCGAGCGTCATAGAAGACGCTCCACATAGTCAATCTTGAGGAAAAACAATTCAATTTTGACAGTACAATAGTCAAGAGACTGATTTGCACCAGTAAATTGTGTTCCTATTCTCAGCAAGAGATTTCAGACTATCAATATCGATATAAGAGATCAGTTTGGGAAACCTATACCATTCGAATTTGGAACGCTGACGGTAGCACTACATTTTAAGAAATTGTATTAAAGTATTTTGAAAATGAGTGTTTACGACATATATTACCAAACAGGCAGAGGAGGTCGCGGGGTCATCACTTCTACATCGGCTTTCCCTGGATGCTCGGTCACGGTTTGGGTTCATAGTTCTCGGGAATTTTTCGTAGTGCATTACCCTTTCTGGCTAAAGGGGCCCGAACTCTCGGTAAAGAAGCTTTGAGAGTTGGTATTAATGTTCTGGAAGATGTGGGTGAAAATAATTTGACATTCAAAGAATCGTCTAAAAATCGTTTAAATGATTCGGGACGAAATTTGAAACATAAAGCATCTGAAAAAATAACCAAAGTGATGGAAGGGTCGGGAAATAAAACTCTGCCACGCAAAAGACTTGCGCAGTCTCGCTGTGCACTTGTAGAGCGTTGAATCGCACCACTCGCACAGAGAAAACTTTCAAAAGTTAAAAGAAAACGTAAGACTAAAAGTAAGCAAAATAAGAACACAAAAAGTAATCAAAATAAGAACACAAAAAGTAAGCAAAATAAAAAGACAAAACGCGTAAAAAAAATCAAGAGGAAGAGTAAATAAAAAAATTCTAAAGTGATTAATATTTTTGATAAAATTTAATTTTCTAAAATTAATAATCAACGCAGTCTTTTTTACGCAGTCATTCAGAAGCGTATCTCAAATCCTAGCTCGACTTATTTGCTCTACCTCCAACACAAACAGCTATAGAGTCGAGCCGATGGGTATCTTACAAACCCGTGTCGTCTTTGAACAACGAGAGTCCAATAGAGTTTTGCTTACATTCACAAAACGAGGACTATTTGGATCTCGCTCATACAATGCTAAAACTCAATGTGCAAATTACATCGTACAACGAGAAGGACGTTGGACTTGTAGTGCTAGTGAACAACTTTTTACACTCGATGTTCAACCCAGTGGACGTCTACCTTATCCAAAAACTTGTATCTCTACCTAATAATGCCTACCCCTACAGAGCATACCTCGAAACTCATTTGAATTGTAGTCTCGCAGCAAAAGGCCCGCATCTCACGACATTTCTCTGGGTAAACGATGTCGTTGGTGAGATGGACGAACTGCCTGAATCTCCAAAGAATGAATGACTCATAAAAAGAGAAAAATATCTTTCAAAGGCAAAATCACTAGTTGTTCTGGGCTATTCGCATTCGAATACAAATAATCAAGATAGATTTATTTTAAACGGTGTTGAAATGTATTTGACACTCGTGCCGTCGAAAGGCGCATTTTGTCTCATGGATGTTTCGACAACGACTTATTCCGTACACATATCTGAAGACACTTTGTTAATACGGCGCGTCAAGATCAACTCTGCAGTGTTAATAACTCATGCAAAAATACTCGCCTCAGCTACAGGCAAGTATCCACTTACCCGTGTTGGAGTCAAATCCTTTACCATGTACAGCGATATTCTCGGTGATTGTTTAGAAAATGTTATTCTGGGACAATTAACTAAAAGAGGTATAATAGGGTTTATAGATAACAAAGCTTTTAACGGAGACCAAAAACTAAACCCGTTTAATTTCCAAAATTATTCGATAAATTTTTTATCTTTGTACGTCGATGGAACACAAATACCTTGCAAACCTTTACAACCAAATTTCGACGGGGTATCGCCTCAGTATGTCGAGGCGTGTTTTACTTTATAGTATGGTACTGGCATACACTATATGAACTAAGGAAACGACATTAATCGAAATGACTTTCCAAATGGCTACTGTCTTTTCGCATTCGATCTTAAGCCAGATATGTAGGCACACTTTGCGGGGCATTGGAATCGGGGCAAAATGGTACGATTAGAATCGAAGTATGTTTTGATAAACCGCTTAACAAAACAATAAACTGTATACTTTATGCCGAGTTCGACAACGTGCTAGAAATAGATGCTGCGCGCTAAATTGTGGTAGACTTTAATTGGTAAGCTCCCCTGCTGACAATCATAGAGGGGATAAATCTGTAGGGCCATTTTAGGTAGTGGCCTTTTAACCGTCTGTCGGAACGGTCGAGGAGCTCAAAACACTCTATTAATCATCGCAGTCATGGAGAAACTAGACTAGGTGATAGACATTCAAGCCTTCCACGACAGACATGAAGAGATTTTACGCAAGGAGATCGCGGTTCTTGGCGTTTACTGTAACTTCATCGCGCGTTAGATTATAAAACCCCCATACAATTACGCTGGTCTGGAAAAAGGGTATTGGTTACAAATAGCTATCTGTCGTGCTATCACCATGGAATTTAGTGGATCGACAGCGAATCAGATCTGGAGGACGTATATAACACGCTACGCGACGTCGCTCGAAACGCTATACGCATCTACATATGCAGTGTGCGAAGATAACAATTGCTTGAACGCGTCCTCTCTCGACAAGTCATCAATTTAGAAGAGTACAAATACCCATCATTAAAAAATCTACCACGTATAAACTAACATTTCCGCTTTTACCGCGGTAGAAAACGTGAATACTTTACTTGTGTTCTAAGTTATGTCTACAAGTTAAGATTGTGGACAATGAGACCAATTTATACACCGGTAAACACCATCTCGCAGGACGTACTAGATAGCTATAAAAAACAGGAACAAAAACAGAAGAATCTTTGTGAAAAAATTAAAAACCACTGCCAATTCATTGGTACTTAGCTTCCTCCAACTAAATTAATTGTTTCAATATCAAATTCTTTGCTCGTATAAATTATTTTTGAATTGCTATATCCTACCGAAATATAACCGTTTAAATCATTTAATCATTTTAATCATCATCATCATCATCATCATCATCATCATCATCATCATCATCATCATCATCATCATCATCATCATCATCATCATCATCATCATCATCATCATCATCATCATCATCATCATCGCCATCATCATCATCATCATCATCATCATCATCATCATCATCATCATCATCACCATCATCATCATCATCATCACCATCATCATCATCATCATCACCATCATCACCACCATCACCACCACCACCACCACCACCACCACCACCACCACCACCACCACCACCACCACCACCACCACCACCATCATCATCATCATCATCATCATTATTGTGGACCAAAAAATAACATAACGACTCCGAAGTCTCCAGATTAATAAACGTCAAGTAAATCCGACTTACATTAAAACTTAAATCTACCATTTTGAATTTAGTATTTTTGTTAGAAAATGCATAACGAAAAATACCCAATTATCAACTTTCAATCAAATACAATTGATTTTCAATCTTTTTTATAAATCATCAAAATGAAAATAAATAATAAAACAAAATCGAATTGACGAGTCTTAAGAAAATATAATATAGCCAAAAATTGTATACTCTTTCAAATGCATTTGCACTGAATCGATCATATTACTTATTTCTACATACCAAAAAAAATTTACCTCATCAATTTCTGAATATCGTAAAATAGAAAAATCATTATAAAACAAAATCGAGTCGATAAATCTTAATATTTCTTTATAATTGCGAATTCTTATTAAGAAACAAAAAAATGAGTCCTGGCTGACAAAAAATGACCACACCGTTCTCGAGATATGAGCAATCAAAATTTTTTTTGAAAAACAACATAACCTTAAATATCATGATAAACAAAAGTCCTCATGATCTGGGCAAATAACTTAGCCGAGAGATTACTAGAAGCTATCTTTCTGGAAATTTTCAGACAAATTAAAGCCGTTTTACTCAATTAAATGGACGACAAAATAATCGATTTTTTTCACAAAATGATTTTTTTGCTCAGAAAAAGAAAAGGAAAAAAACTTGAAAATTTTACAGAATATTCTCCGTCATATTCGTAATCACCTCAAAATTTTTCAAACATTTTCCTTCATATTTTTCACTGATATGCCCGCTTAAACAAAAAACAACATTTCCGTGTATAACGTAAACAGGGAAATGACTTTTTTTAAATTTCGGATGGAAAAAGATAGACAATTTTATGCTCTTTAAAATGCATTTAAAATAAATAGATAATATTATTTTGAACATACAAAAAAAAACGAAAAACTAAAACTAAAAAATCGAAAAACCACTATAAAAAAACATCGAAATATAAAAAAAATGTTAGCCGCCTTCCTTAAAAAAAAATCCAATGAGACTTGAATGAGGTAATTTAACCGTGGATTACTCGAGATACAAAGGGGCACACACACAAACACACACACACACACACACACACACACACACACACACACACACACACACATCCATACGGGCATTTTCTAAAAATAGTGTATTTTAACTTCTTATTTTCTCAAAACATGTTTCTAACATGTTCTAAGCAAAACTTTTTTTATTACTATTATAAAGCTTCCTTATGGAGGAAGCAAAATTGGATACATCTTCGACGAATCCAACGTGTGGGTCTTCCCCCTCCAGGCAACGTACGAGTAGTGGGGATGTCTCGACAGCAGAAGAAAATACCAACGATAATATCGACAATAGACTCTCTTCAGATACAACGAGCACTCAGCCACGTTCCAGATCGGACAGTGGGAGTTATTCCTGCGGGTCAGACACCATTTGCCTGGGAGAGGCCCTGTGCCTTTTAATTTAACACAGATGAAGTCTTTAAGCCAGGGTCGCATTGGATTTCGATCTACGTCGATTCCAGTGGGTAAGGGGTTTTCTTCGACAGTTATGGACTACCACCATCCATCTCGCATCTCGTCAATAGACTTTGAAGAAATTTCCGTGTCTACGATTGGAACATCCAACAGTTGCAGAGTATCGATTCTAACGGCTGCGACCATTATTGAATTAATTTTCTCATCTATATGTTTTGGGGATACTCTCTTGCTCTGTGTTGTACAATATTTTCATCGTTTGTATTTCCTGTATTTATGATTGTATTCATTTCGTGCAATTTGAAAATAAAAAAATGTGGAACAAAATTTATTCTGCATTCACGACTTACTTATTACCTCTCCCACACCGCCTCTAGATCAAGGAACTCTAAACTCACACGCATCTTGCTACACCTTCTACTCTCACGTACTCCCTATACTCTTTATACTTGTCTTTTAAGTATATCTATATTCTTTAAAATTTCTATATTTTATGTTCAACTAAAAACATGTTTTTATATTTGAAATTTGCACATTTTAAAAAGTTTCCATAATTATACACACTTGAAATGAATGAAGGAAGGAAGGATTTTCGTAATTTTCGTAATTTTCTAGATATACAAAATGCTCAACGTAGAAAGCATAATAAATACTTAATATTACGTTTCTTAATAATTATTATGATTTAGTGTGATTTTTATTACCTGTAATGAAAGAAAGAAAATACATTTTACATTCATTTTTTCTCTTTAATTCACGTTAAATATTTCCGATATTCGTAAAAAGCCAGATATACAAAATGACAAATCAACATGTAAAGCATATTAAGACATTATATTATGTTTATTGTTAATTATTATGATTTATTATTAATATTATTATCTGTAGTGCGAGAAATGAAGTACATATAATATTTCTTTTATGTCTTTAATTTACCTTAGACTTTTTCGATATTCGTAATGCTTAAACTACATAAAAGGATATAATAAAAACATAACATCTAGCCTAATCGAATATTTTCTTTTTTGTCGAAAAAGAATGACCACAAAAAAGAACAAAAAGAAATATAAAAAACAATAAAAATAAATAACCACGATGAAATAATAAACAAATACTTAAGAAAAAATGGAGGTAATACATCACATATCACAAACAGACAAAATAAAATATGTATTAAGAAATTAAAATATGCTAGGACATTTTTCTTTTTGTAAGAAAAAAATTACCCCGAAAAAGAACGAAATGAATGACAAAAAATAACAAAAAATTTTACCCACGACGAAATAATTACGAAATACTTTAAAAAAATGTAGGAAGAATACCCGAAACCACAATTAGACATCAGAAACTACAATTAAACAAAATAAAAATTGTATTAAAACCATAAAATATGCTAGCAGAATATTTTTTTGCAGGAAAAGAATGACCACAAAATAGAACAAAATGAAACACAAAAAACAATAAAAAATTATAACCTTTTCGAAATAATTAAGATATAATTAAGCAGAACCAGAAATAGTTTAAAACCATAAAAGCGAAATGAATATGTTAGTAACACTGCTGTTTCCAAAATAAAACAAAAACTAATCAACAACGTGAATAGTCGCAGGATACTGTGATGTTTAAGTTGTAAGTTTATTGTATGCTATTCTGCGGAATCTAGTCACTCTGAGAGTTTCTCGAACCGTTTTGGTCTCCTACTTTCTATTATTGACTGTTTACGTTTTCTTTTCATATAAAGTATGAGTGACTCGAATGCAGAAAAGAAAATTACTCTTTGAAAGGGCGTAAAGATACTAAAAATATTGCAGAATAGAAATCCAGCAAATTAAAAAAAGGAAGAAACGACGTAAGTACTATTTCATATCCAAAAAAAATAATATTCGTAAGAAAAGCGAATTCGTAGAAGAGAATAAACATTTTTATACAAATATTATTTGTTTACGTATCTTAGAATACTTTTTCCATTTATAAACATTATAATGGAAAAAATGTTTTTTTAAAATACATATATAAAGTAAAAATATTAGTGAAAATACATGTACCGTGATTTCATCTAAGGAGTGGTTTAGTTAACGATATCGAAGTTCAATCTGAAAAACCTACTAATTTGAAATTTCGACAAAATTTTATTTATTTTTTTTTTTTTTTACGTCGCCATGTTTGTGCTCCCATGTGGTGCTAATCGACGACGGGGGTCTGCGGTGTGTTTGTAAACAATGCACATGTAATTTTTACAGTGGTGCTTGTATCAATCGGCAGAGACTAGGATTCGAACCCGGGTCACCGGCGTGGGAATCCGACACTCTACCGACTGAGCCGCCGCAGGCCCCAAAAATTTTATTTGACTTTGTACTTGTTAATTAGAAGATATTTTAATTTTTTTTAAAAGTGCCTTAGTATATTCGGAATAAGTGGGGAAATAGACAATAAAATTTGTTCTTTCAACTATGGCTATATTTTATTTACAATATTATATACATTAACATACAAGAATATAAATTCTTTAGTGTTTGTTATACATAGTTGATGATTTATGTGATTGCAGGGTAAAATGTACGAGTCGTATTTAGGAAATACTGTTCAAGAAAATAGCTTCCAAAGTTGTCGTCTTGTTGTAAACATTGATGTTTTGGGAAAATTAGTATGAAAAATCAAGAATAAATATTTGCTCAGTTTTTGAAGCTAGGCGATCAAAATATTTTGCTAAGTTGATGCTTAAAACTTCGTGATGCTGAAAAAATTAGCTTAAACAATATGAAACAAAAATTTGTTGTACGGATATACTTATTTGTGACTAACGAAGAAATTTATGAAGTATGCCAAACATTCTTATTAAATTTTTTTCAAATTGGAGAAAAAGGACTTCGCACATTGCAAAAAAAAACTATTAAACAATGAAACTTTGACTGATCGATGAGGAGAAAATATTAACCATAATTTAAAATTAGTCAATACCACACAAGACAGTCACATTATTCTCACGAGTCTACCTCACTGAAATATTTCGAGTATCCAACGTTGAATTTACCTATTATGTATTAATTATTTACAGAATATTACACGGCAGTCACGGGTATACTTGAGTCGCCAATCAAAGACTACATATGCTAAATATTTCAATCATTTTTCGGTTTTCACTGTCACAATGCCTCGCTCAGATGTTTGCAATTCATGCTATGAGAGCAAAATTACCGGTGTAACTACTCCAGAGCACATCATTTGTAAGGAAAAGGTCTTGAATTATTTTAAGAAAAAGAAAGAAGTTTTGATGGAGAAAAGCGCTCTTTGTCTAGAATTCGATTTTGCTCAGAATTTACCACTACCCAAACTTCCTGTAAGTGACCAATTCTACTGTAGATTGATGTGGATATTTGCATTTAATGTGCACATTCATAACACGGATAAAAGCTACATGTTCATTTTCCCAGAAGTTTCAAAAAAGGTGCAAATACTGTATGTAATTTCCTTTTGCATGTGATAGAAAGACAATTTAATCCAGCTAAACATGAAAAATTTAATCTTCTATCTGACGCATGCGGAGGTGAACATAGAAATTATATGATTTGGTCATTTTTATTATGTTTATCTGAGAAATTTAATGTAGAATTTATCCACTTATTTCCTGTTCGAGGCCATTCTTTCAGTCAATGTGACAGAAACTTCGGAACATATACGCAGAAAAAGAACTTACCGAATCAATAGAAACCCAGGAGGAGTATGTTGTAATCATTAAGAATGATTGCAACAAGAAAGAACTAGTCGATTATGAACAATATTTTTATGGAGTAGTGAAAGATTTGAAAGTGAGAAAAGTATTTTTAGCTCACTATTACCCGAACAAGACAGTTAATGTATAAAAAGATTATTATGGCTCCCCAAAGTTAGTAAAAATTAAGTCGTCTATGAAATTTCAGGATATAGTTCCTCAGCCTCCGTCAATTGTTGGTTTGACTAAAGGAAAAAATAAAGGATGTAAGCAGTTTACTAAAATATTTGAGTCCAGACAGTAAACTCTATTTTACAAAACACTTTGAAAAAGTTGGAACCAAGGAAGTTAAAATAAAAGAAGCCGAAGAAAAAGACATAAAAGTGAAAAAAACCAAGACATATAATGGAAAGTACAATAATTAAAATCAAAATGTGACATAAATAAAACCGAAGAAAGGGACACAAAAGTGAAAAAAGTAAAACATAACGGAAATAAATTAAAATCAAAATGCGACATAAATAAAACCGAAGAAAGGGACACAAAAATGAAAAAACCAAGACATAAGGGAACGAATTTAAAATCAAAATGTGACATAAATAAAACCGAAGAAAGGGACATAAAAATGAAAAAACCAATACATAACGGAAAGAAATTGAAGCCAAAATATGACATAAATAAAACCGAGAAAAGGGACACAAAAGTGAAAAAATCCAGAAAAATAACGGAAAGATATCAAAATTACAATGTAACAGTAGTAAACGGATAAGATGACCATTAAAGAAAAATACAAGAGTAAATAAAAAGAAGTAGAAAATAAAAAATAACATAATAAATCTTCAATCAAATCACAAAAAAAGCACGGGAAAAGAAGAATATTACCAGTGAAAAATAAATAAAAAATTTGTTTAGTATTAAAAAAATAAAATTTAGTATTAAAAAATTGGTTTTTATTTATGTCAAATCCAAATTATAAATTTCACGCAAATCGATTTTGATAATAAAGATCAAAATAAGTTGGATTGACGTTTGTGTTATATGTAAGTATAGGAATTCAGTTTATGGCTTTTTGGAATATTCATATAAAAATTTGTCATTGGAAAAATCTAGTAACGGTGATATAGTAGAGTACTTACAGCACGGCAAAGAACAAGCTTGGTTGCAGCCGTAAAGTGCAGCTTGCGCCAAGCGCCCGGTCCCGTACATCATTTCCAAACCGCTTTCATTTTGTTTCAATGACCTCTGACGGTCTAAAGCTTTTATAAAAAACTTCCTTGAACTTCAAGGAACATTTTTGTCGCTGAAAGTTTTCAAAATTCAAAACTTCCTCCTACAACTTTTTCAATTGAAAGCGCTAACCTAAGATTTAGGAAAGAATATTTTGAAAAATTCAATATATGGCACTGAAATATTTTAAAAACTTCGGAATTACTTTAAAAGTCGTAGAATATGTTGAAGAATATTGTATAAAAATTTGGAGGAAAAATATTCAATCCCGAGAAAGTTCTGGCGAATTGAAACGGAAAAAGTCATGAAATTTTTGCAAGCTAAAGCGGCGAAAAACATTTACGCGCCCTTTCTCTTTCCGACCCCTCAAATACGGAAGGGCTAAAAAATTGATGAAAAACGAAATTTCATGATTTATTTATAATCTTAATATAATGTAGATCAAGATCATTTTTTCGAGTAGCGCACGAGAGTCACGACTCTTTGCTATAATAACCATAATCGTAATTGTACAGCCAAACGTAAACACAATAATACAAAGTATCTTCAACCGGCAGTTACTGCTAATTGGCGTCACCTGCGTGAGACTTAATTAAAATGTGCCCTCCATCGTCATGTATGTGTAATTTCAATAAATCTCGATGTCTCTTCCGTGCACATTTCTTTTAGTCGCGAGCACTAATCAAAATTTTCGACGTCTCTTCATAAACTCGCTTAGGCAGTATAACCTAGCATGTAAATCATCGTCTGCCCAATACGGCGGCAGACGAAACAAAAGAGAAATAACTAAGTAAACTTAGAAGAACAAAGAATTTTAAATTGAAACAATTAATTTAGTTTGAGGAAGCTAAGAGCCAATGTACTGGCAGCGGTTTCTGATTTAGAAATTAATTCTGAATAAGAATTTAAATAAGAAATTGATTTCTGATTTAAAAATGATATCTCAAAGATGCACCGTGCTGATTTGCCGACTGTTTTCTAAAAACAGCGTGATGTAGAAAAGATATACAGGGTGGGCCATTTTAATCTCCGCGCCTAAATTTCTCCGTTCCTAAGCGTGGTATCGAAAAAAAGTTGAGACAAAAGTTGACAAGGGCAAAGGGGGTCAAACATTGGTGTTCAAGGTTATTTCAAGGTCAACTTGATTTTTTTAAATGCAAACCCATAATTTTTATCCCGGAATTGAAAAGAGCTGAAAATTTTACATCGAAAATGTCTTTGAGAAAATTTAGTTTTGTGAACTTAGAGAGGTCAAAAATCAAGGTCAAACTTCTGAAAAACGATAATATGCTTTTTCTCTGAATTATTACGGCTTTCTGGTCGAAGCAAATAACCTCTCTACCTCAAACATTAATCACAACAACCTTATTTTGTTTCGTGACCTCCAGAAGGTCATTTCAAGGTCAGAATGGTAAAAACTTGTGTAGTTTAACCTCATAATTGCCATTTTTATCGTTATTGATGAAATAATATATTACGCATCTAGGGAAGTAAAGAATTGGCGAGTCCATAGCACGTGTAAAATGCCACCCGAGCCAAAAGAGGGATAATTCTCTTTTATTCAAAAAATAGTTTATCTAAATCGGTTCAGTAGTTTCCGAATAATAGGCAGAAGAACATAACAAATCGCCAGTACTGATGTAGTACTGGCTCCATACTGGCCCAGTAATATAATGCGACCAACATGAGATCATTCTCTTATATTAAAAAAATATTATCAAAATCGGTTAAGTACTTTCCGAATAATCGGCGGAAGAACATAAAAAATTACCAGTACTTACGTAGTACTGGCTCCATACTTGCCCAGTAATATAATGGGACCACAATGGGATCATTCTTTTTCATTCAAAAAATATTATAAAAATCAGTTCAGTTGTTTTCGAATAATCGGCGGAAAAACATAATAACTTGCCAGTACTGACTTAGTACTGGCTCAATACTGATCTAGTAATACAATGGGACTAACATGAGATCATTCTCTTTCATTAAAAACAACTATTATCCAAATCGGTTCAATAGTTTCCGAATAATCGGCGGACAGAGTCGGCAGAGGTCGAAATGTACAGAAAAAATATTCATAAAAAACTAAATTACTGGCGAGATACTGGACCAATAATTACAAAATTTACATATAAAAAAGTTGCATTCGAATTCGGCGGAATGAGTTGTAGAGCGCGGGATGTATAAGGCCGAATATATCTACAGTGTGGATGGGGCCGTATCTCTCTTTCTCTCTCTCACTCTTCTATGATTTCAGAGTTATACCGTGCGCATGCACTCGCAATATACCTATAGGAGATCCAAACATATAGAAGGGTCGCGGTATACACGAAGCAAGGGAAAGAACAATGTGGGCGGCAGAAAATCCATTTCGCAATGATACCTAGATAGCATCTGATATATGTTACCAGCCGAAATATACGAGGGGGCCCCGAGAGGGAGGGAGCTGAATGCGCCGCTCGCGCACCAATAATTGAGGCCCTAAATTCGACATACTTTTCCGTGCAGATACTTTGGCTGTGACCGGAAGGTCCGACACCACATAGAACAAAGCCACTTGTAACGCTACACAGGCTTCATTTTAAGACGATTATGCTACCACGCGCTTGCTGTTCACTAAGGTCCAGACTTACACCAGACACACCGAAATTGGAAGGTTTTTGGGACCACTTACCAGCAGTGAAGATTGATCATTTATATGAGGAGATGCGTATCTCGCACAAAAACAGCGAAGCTACTTTGAAGCCCACCTATACTGCAACAACTCTAAAAGCTAGAAACTTGGAAATGACATCAGCCAGTGGGCACATCGCACTGTGCTCATTTATACAGGTGGATATCCTGCACAAAGAAGAAAATATTTCATAAATTACGCATTTGCAATGGAGCTATCTAACATTTCCCAGCGTCGGCCGCCCGCGCCATCCTAAGTGCATCCGCAGAAGAGATGCGTATCTCATCTGCAGAAGAAGGAAAGCCCTGAGAATCTTGACTAAGGAATGCACCTTTGCCTATGTGACAGTGGCACACTCTAGCCCACGGACTCAGACCGGGGAGACATAGTGGACAACATTCATAGGCAACCTCAACAGCCTCACTAGGCGCAGTCGTTTTTTGGAACTTCCTTCGAGAGGGCGAAGCTCTACCCGGCGGTACCGCGATCGAGACTAGAAGAATCGTGAGTTGAATTTCGTTCGTCCACCCTTTTATATTTATACTCGCGCGCGCGCGCACAAGAGTGTGTGTGTGCGAGTGTGTGCTTGGTATTCTTTCCCTCTCGCACTTCAATGTGAGAGTTCCTACATCGCTGCCCTATTGTCATTTGCACTTCGAGGAAGGATGTTTTACAATGTTTCACTGTTGCTGAGATTCTACTGTCAGACAACATCATCGAATATACACTGACGTTGCATTTTCTTAGAAATAAACTCTGTATCACTTATTCATTAATATTACTTTTGTCAGGGTAACTTGGTACTTAATTTTTTTGTTTTGCGAATTCGGTAATAATTACAATTTGAGAGTTCGTGTTGATTAAATTTTAAACCGTTAATTGTTATACTATTTAACTCACTTTTCTAGTCGTTTACACAGGTTTTATACAGGTTCTTAAATTTTTCCGAGTGTGAAATATTTTTGTTGATTGTGGATTCGATTGTTTACTTTTTGTTACATTCATATTCAGAATCATATTCAGAAGGGTAACTTTTCTCACGTAGTTCAGCAAATTTTATGCTGATTGCATTTTTGCAATCGCGATATGACCAAGCAACCGGATAGCAGATTGAGTTCTCTACAGATACTCTAGTCCTCATTTCCGCGTACACTCCGACTATAAAATGTCTGTCGCGTTTTGCCACGATTATTCGGTCGCCAGGATATAACAGGTGTATTATTTATCCTTTGTTGTGCATCGCCCTGGGAAAGGTGAAAAAATAATTAAAATTTAGCGTAAAAACGTATGAGAAGTTAGGAACAGTTCTAAAAGTAGGGACCCAAAAAATAGGATAAAGCTCAATAAAAATTAGTCTAATTTAAAAAAAAAAAGAAAAATTTCAATTCTTTTTGTGATAATTTTATAACTAAATGACAAAGTATATGCGCATTAAAATCAGCGCATTACGCTAAATAAAAATGTAAAACCTTTAGCTCATATGTTTTGTGAGGATTTTACAAGTAACTGAAAAAAGTAAAAGGTGTATGAAAAATTAGTATATGACGTAAAATAACAATATCAACTCGTTTTTTCGTAATAATTTTACAGGTGAACAATAAAGTTACATATTGTGTTAAAAGTTAGTATACCACGTTAAGTATAAATTAAAAAAAATAGATTTTAACCTTATTTTTTTGTGAAAACATTCCAAGTACATATAAAGAACAACAAAAATGCGCTAAGAATCATTGTGTTAAGGGTCATATAAAAATCTTGAATTTTTGCACTGAATTTTTTATATATTAAAAGTATATAGTGGCATTTGTAAATAATAGTTTTCGTAAAATTAAGGTCTAAAAGAAATATTGTATTCTGGTAAAATGCTAAATACAAATAAGAGTTCTAATTTACAAATTTATTTTTTATGACCGTAATGATTTTTCTGTATAATATCACGATATTTCACTAATAGTAAATTATAATAAGATTTTTTATAGTATTCTCTCGTCCTTGATTGTACACGTTTGTATAAACAAATACCTAAAAATACTTAAAAGAATTATAATAATTCAAATGTTTAAATAAATAGAATAAAATTTTCAATATTTTGAAATATCGTATATGGACTAATCTACAGAACTTTTAACTTTAGAGTAATACGTATTAAACTATTAATATATTAGCTCTACGTGAACATTTTTATAAGCGACCTCTACATTTACAGCGCGGCCTGAAAGATATGGCATTGATGATATGTGCTAATGGTTGTAAATACTTATGTGTATAAGTGGTGTATGTTTAATCTATGTGCGCAAGTGTAATGTAAAGTTATGGTATTTTCAAGAAGTGAAACAACTTTTTGAAAAATTACAGTTTTACTGACATTTTGATATTTCATGCTTACGGCGTGCTAAAAATTAATATTTTTACAAACGATATTTGTTTCTGACACAAAAAGGAAGAACTCTAGTCGTGTCCCAATTATGTGCACATTATGCAGCCGAAATTAGAGCTTTCTCAAAAAATTGGTTTAACGTGTTCATGCTTAAAAAATATCTCTTTTTTGTACAGCACATCTTTAATCAGGTTTTAATCATGTCTCTGATAGCTGTGATCCTATCAATTTATCATGTATCAGCAGAAAGAATAAAAGCCATAATCTTATTTATTATTCTATTAGCTTTATTTAAGAACATGTAAGTGATGCTTTCGTAATCCTATCAGGTAGGGTGGTACACAGAGGAAATAGATCCTTTATGTTTTAACTTCCTTCACTACTTTGCCTAAAACTTTGTACACATTGGTTTTCGGACCCGTAGAATTCGAATCTAGTCTCAAGGTTAAAAAATTCAAAATGGCGGTTGCAATATGGAAACCAGTTTTTGAAGAAATTATGGAATTGTGATATGAAACGGAATTTAGGGAGTTTTTTAAACTCGCTGAATACGAATATAGCATTAGAATTTAAAATTCAAAATGGTGGATCCAATATGACGGGCTGAATTTTTAAAAAATCATTGGATTGATATAAAACAGAATTTCGGGGGATTTTTAATCTCGCTCATTACGAATCTGAGCTCAGCATTTTAAAATACAATATGGTAGATCCAATATGGCGGACTGAATTTTAAATAAGTAACATGATTAAGATAAAACTAAATTTTTTAAGTTTCTCGAACTCGTAAAATACAAATGTAATTTCGGAATTCTAAAATTGTGAAAGACGGATCTCAAATGGCGGACTGATTTTTGGAACAGTAATAGGGTTATAATAAAGTAAAATATTTGGGCGCTTTGCACTGGCTAAATACAAACCTATCCTTGGAATTTCAAAAATCCTATCCTATCCTCAGAATTCCAATGAAAGTGCGGTAAGTTTTAAAGTGAATACTAATCTGACCTCAGAATTCCAAAACCGTTGCTTCAGCGTCTCTGCGGGAAATCGTATGCCCTATAGTACAGTGTGTATCGCGCTCGGTTTCTTCGGTCTTGCACGAAGCTAAAGCGTCTCTACTGCTTAGCCAAAAATTTCTGCGGCTTGCTGGCTTGCTCTTCACGCCCCCCCCCCCTCCCGCGGTCAACATATACTCTCTTTTTCTCTCTCTGATGCGTACTCTTATTTTTTTCTCTCCGGCTCGCTGGAATCTGTAACGCTATAAAGTATTCATACATGATTTATATATATATGAGAGAGAGAGAGAGAGAGAGAGAGAGAGAGAGAGAGAGAGAGAGAGAGAGAGAGAGAGAGAGAGAGAGAGAGAGAGAGAGAGAGAGAGAGAGAGAGAGATAGATAGATATACTTTTTATTCATCAAAAGACAAAATCTTACGATTTCATGTACATGTAGTTATAATTAAAAATATCAGTCGATTTAATACAATTGTTATCTTAACTTTCACATATTGCATTTCTTATTAAAATAATAATTCACTTTATCAGTTCGTCAGTTTATAAAAATTAAATGTAATGAACTAGTCACAGTCAGATATCACACAAAACGCTTCGTCAAAAAATACATAGAATAAAAAATAAATACAAATACAGAGAGAGAGAGAGAGAGAGAGAGAGAGAGAGAGAGAGAGAGAGAGAGAGAGAGAGAGAGAATGTGACGAGGCTTAATTACCCGTGAAACAACCCTCCCTAAACGTTGCTAGCCGCAGGCGTGACAGCTCGACATCAGCTGCTCTCTCTCTCTCTCTCTTCTCTCTCTCTCTCTCTCTCTCTCTCTCTCTCTCTCTCTCTCTCTCTCTCTCTCTCTCTCTCTCTCTCTCTCTCTCTCAACAACATGAGTGGGAAAGAGAAAGAGCTAGCCGCGTCCACTCCGGCCAATAAAAAGCCTGCAACAGCTGCGCGCACCAATCAGGCGAGCAAGGCCGCGCCCACCAACTCCTCACTCTCTCCGTTGCAGGGGCTAGGCCCCGCCCCCACCAGCAGCCTACTCCGGTTGGCCGCGCAGTCTCCTGTGACGTCACTAGGCCCGCCCATTTCCAGCACGGGAGCAGAGCACAGCGGGGAATCCCCGAGTGACCTCACGGCCAAGAGTACGGACCGAGCTAATAATACTTCGCAGTCCTCCTTCTCCAAAAATAACAGTAGTATTAATGACATAAATGCGTCCGTCATTCGTATGCTAGATAGCACCGCGTTAAAAAAGGGAACAACGGTCTCCTGCCTGGTGGAGTACGCGAATTCTACTTCAAGAAACATTGACAATACACTTGCTAGACATTGCACCTCAATTGTAAATAGGCTAAATACGTTACCAGCAGTACATACTTTGGCACTTTCAATTGAATCCAAGCTGCAAAAAATTGAGGAAAAACTGTCGAAACAACACTCCCAGCTGGAGGAGATGAAAAAGGAGAAGCAAGTGCTTTGTCAAGAAATAGATGACCTAAAAATTAAAAATAAAAAATTACATGATAATAACGTCGAAACGAACATTTTGTTGACCAATACAGAGGTAAATTATAACATGTTAATTGAAAAAATCGATAATCTAGAGCAGACTAATCTTGAGTCACAGACTAAAATTGATAATTTTATATTAAACACTTTTGAAAACGATTTCCTAAATTTAACAAATAAAATCAATAGAGTTGAATGTGACAACAAGGAAATAATAACAAAAATACAAAAAATAATAACAAAAGAAGACTTTACGTCTGTATATACTACTACTATCGACCTAATTGAAAGAAATGTTGAGAACATCCAAAAAGATAACCAACTCAGATTAAATAAAATTGAATTCCAAAAAATCGCAGTGCTCCCCAGTACACAAAACAATACCGTTTCTCTGACAAGTACAAATAAATGTAATAATATTAATAATGCGTCTGCTACAAATAGTACTTTACTCGACAATTATAGTGGTATAAGCGACACAATTGACAATTGTAATATCAATAATGACGGGCATATCCAAGTTGTAAATAGTAGAAAAAAGACATCTAGTCGTTTGTATAAGTACAATATCGACAATGCTGATGCTGCAGCATCACCTGCACGAAGCACGCGGGTGCAAACGATTGATGGGGGGACAATGCACAGTAAAAACATTAAAAGCGGTAATACGGAGCTCATTATTTCAAACATTTTCGACGGTGATGTCTCTAAGCATGTTGACGTTGCACACGCGATACTGTGCCGTGTCCTTCCATCAACACGAAAAATTGATATAATAGGCACACGCCTGCTTCGGTCAGAATAATCGACAGCTGCGGCATTAGTCGACATTGCAGCTCTTGACCAGGACACAAGGGATGGGATTATAAATGGGAAAATTTTTATAAATGATTTATTAACAAAAGAATGTTTTATTAAATATAGAAGTCTCAAGGCCCTTGCGATGAGACTTAATTTTAAATATGTTTGGCATAGAGGGGGCCGTTTCCTGGTAAAGAGGCGCGATGGTGACGTCTCTCATGAATTTTCATCTGCGGCTGATTTACAGACAATAGTGGCATCATATGCCATTAATCAACCATCTCAAACTGTAAATAATATAACAAAAACCGTTGATAATGAAATCGTAATTGATAAAAATGTAATTCCGTCAAGTGCTGCAAAAAATTGACTATCCACAGACACTGCTGGGGGGTTCACTGTAAGGGACTGAGGGCAGGTTTTGTCAATGTTACCTCACTGATGGGGCACATTGACATGATTAAACAACACCTTTCAGCTCGACCTGCCTACCATCTCTTTGGGGTTGCTGAGTCGCACCTTGACCCTGATGTTGGGAGTGATCTCATTCAGATCGACGACTACTCACTACTTAGACTTGATCGCAACAAACTAGGGGGCGGGCTAGTCCTGTACATTCATAACACTTTCAAGGCCAATTTACTATGCAGCTCTCCAACAACACAGGAAGGCAGGCCATTTATACCTGAATATTTAATGTGCAGTGTTCAGCAGGGCAGCCTTCCCCCCGTCTTTGTTGCTTTAATATACAGACCACGATACGTACCGTTTTTACAGGGCTCTGACTTAACAGACAAACTAACGATACATACTCAAGACTTTAGTCACAAAATTATTATGGGAGATCTGAATGCGAACCTACTCGGAACGTCAGCCGATGCAAAATTTGTTAGGCGGTTGGCTGATGATCTTAACCTTCAAATAATTGATCATGGTGCGACTCATCATCTCACGGATTCTCACACGTGGATTGATGTGATCTTGACAGATAATAATGACGTTGTACTGAGCAGGGACAATCGGCCGGCGCCTTTTCCCAGTCATCATAACATCATAGAGGTCGAGATTGGGGTCGAAACTGCTGCATCCCCTGTGGTTGAATCTTTCAGCTACAGGGATTTTAAATCGATCCAGCAAGACGACCTCCTGTCTCACCTAGCAGACTGTGATTAGTCGCGGATCGATGGTCCCGCGGCGGGTGTTGACAGTCAATTAGAGTGCCTCAGTGTCAACCTCATGGCTGTGATAGATAAAATTGCACCGTTAAAAGAATTCACGCCGAAAAAGAAAACAAATCCACCATGGGTTGATGCTGAACTAATACATCTTTACAAAAAACGTGACTCCGTACGACGACGCTATGCGCGGACCAATGACGACAGACTGTGGCGGGAGTATCGGAGCCTTGCAGCTGAAGCTGAATTACGAACGAAGGAAACAAGAGAAAGATTTTACAAAATAAAATTTCTGAAGCGATTGATAATAAGAACGATATCTGGAAAGAGTTCAAGGCTCTGGGCCTTCTACCAAAGACAAGAGAGGAGATTCATGGTTTCTCACCGGAAGAGCTCAATGCCCACTTTGCAGGGGTGTCGATCTCCCAAAATGAGGGTGATGAAGAACTTGACAACGTCCTGACAACTGCCAGTGATGACGGCTTTGTTTTCCGAGAAGTCAGCTTCTCGGACGTGGTTCTGGCTGTTGCCCACTTCTCATCACAAGCCAGAGGGGAAGACGGCATACCCCAAAGTATAGTGGCTAAGGCTCTTCCGTTTGTGGGAGATCATATTGTTAAGATCTTTAACTCCTCTCTGTCCAGTGGCATTTTTCCGGGAACTTGGAAGGGAGCTCAGTTGGTGCCTTTGAAGAAGAAGCCTGTCCCATATACGGTGTCAGATTTCCGACCAATTGCCCTACTGAGTTTCCTTTCTAAGGTCCTTGAAAAAATAGTACACGACCAAATAACTGACTTTTTACGAGAAAATAATACTTTGGGCCCGATGCAGACTGGTTTTCGACAGAATCACAGTACACAGACAGCACTACCAAAACTGACGGAAGACATAAGATCAGACATTAACAACAACAAAAAACTATTGACTATTTTGTTAATGTTTGATTTTAGCAAAGCATTCGACACCATCTCACACACTAAACTGCTGCGTAAGCTGATGCGCATGGGATTCTCCAGGAGTGTTCTCCTGTGGCTTAAGTCATATATTATGAGGAGATGACAGAAAGTCGTCACAAACACAAACGGGGATTCAGGTTGGCTAACCACCAATCTTGGCGTTCCACAGGGCTCAGTCCTGGGACCCCTGCTTTTCTGCCTGTACATAAACGACTTACAAGACGCACTCGACTTAGATGGTGTTGAACACATACTTTACGCTGACGACCTGCAAACCT
>OX424574.1:116377967-116395467 GCA_949152435.1 Gastracanthus pulcherrimus
AAGTGGTCCTTTATACGCCAATTTAGACAACAACGATCCACGACAGCTTCTGCCTGCAGCGACAACCGAATCAAAGTGTCCAGATCCGTGGTTTTCACTTTACTCATGATCGCTTGTAACTCTGGCAACGTATTTTGATAAATAAGTTGCAATTTTCTTCGAAGGGTTCTATGAACTCTTACGTACGTGCCGTCACTTTGGTTATTAGCCGCTGTTGGAAACGGCTATCTACCCCATAACAGCATCGCACTGCTTCGCAGAAATCTTGCTACGAGTGACAATTCTTCCGGGATTTATCAACTCCTTCATTGCATTTAAGAGGTCCGCATCCTTTATACGGGTTAGTGTGTGGCACTCATTGATGCGTAGTAGAAATTCCTCTATACTACAACCGTCTTTCTCCCCGGAAACCTTAATATTCCATGATCGTACCGTTATTCCAATATCATTTATTCGATGATTGGAAAATGTACTATTCTGCAATCGTGCGTGGACTCAGAGTACTGAGGCACTCCCCTTCCCCCAGACTCTTGCCGGGTTGAGAGAGCCAGACCACTCTAGCGAGCCGCCGCTAATGCTCTCCCCCTTTTCTGTTGTAGAAGCGAGGGGAAGCTTGGGGTGTTTGCGTTAAGTTGCGATCCACCGACTCTTGCATCTCTTCTTTCTGGTACCCTTGGGTTCGATTGTTGTTCAGCTGCTGGTCGTCGTCAAAACGTAGGTCGAATGTATCTTGGAAGGTGACCTCCTATTGTTCTTGGGCTTTGATTCATTTTTGGGCTTTGACATTTTTCTACAATTTTTAATTTTTACATACTCAGCGTGAATTTACATATTTTTTGAACATAAATTTTAAAAAGCGATTTTTTTTATAAGCAATTTTTAATTAAAAATTAGATTTAAAGAAACATGGTCAAAGTTTTGAAATAAATACATTTTATGCATTTTTCTACGATTTTTCCGACACTGAACCGCTATTGTCATATCACCAATTGCAGGATTCTAACCTATAAAACGACCATCGACTGCACTTCGCAGCAATACGTAAAATAAATATAATAACTGCAGTAGAACTGTTTATCACTTGTACTTACGAAATCGCCTGTCACATAATTCACCTACATGAACATTATTACCGCACGCAAAAGAAAATGTCAAAAACCTAAATTTTCAATTATTCAAATTTTCAAAATGACTGCAAAATGAAATTTTGTCGACCATATTTGCTGAAATTTTAAAGCCTCTAAGTTTTACCGCTGAATATACGAATGCGGGCGAACGACACACACACACACACACACACACACACGGGCGCACACGCACACGCACACGCACACGCACATACATACGCGCACCCGCGCACACGTACACATACACATACATAATCGTCAAGTGTTAATAACTTTTGTTCAGAATAATATTTTCTAACGTTACAGGTCTCGAAATAAAGCTCTTTCCGCCTACTTTTATTATCTTTCGAGTCATTTTTTCTAGTGTGAATACATGCATATTTATAATCACTAGAATAGATCCCCTTTTTCACTAAAATAACGTATATTGGGAGTAAAATAGTTTTATACCACCGATGCGGGGTGACTTTGGATCACTTTGAAACATTACACTACGCAGGTTTGCTGCCTCACAAAAATTAAGTTCTAAAACAGGTACTAAAAGTTTAGTCTTGAGCTATAGTATATATCCACACCCTAGAAATAAAATTTCAAAAGTGTACCTTTTAGTAACGTATGAAAAATAAAGTGGTCAAAGTCACCCCGCTTAGAGGGACGACTTAGAACCACTTATTTTATTTCTATATATCTCATAGCCAAATTTTTATTTTTTAGCACTTACAAGTCAGTTACAAACTCATTTTATGTTTTACAATATGCTCCGATAGTAAATAATAAGTCAAAAATTGAATAGGAGAACCAAAAATGTCGGAATACCAGCCCTTTTCGCGCACTAACAGAAGAAAGTTTTCAAGATTGGAAATTTGGTAAAATTCTTATTTACTTTAAAAAATCCAAAAATCTCTTTTAGATGTATTTAATAATTTTCTTTTCGATTCATTTTGTATCTAAAGGATCTGACCTACAAATCTAAGTACCTTAAACCGCTTCAAAATGCGTACTTTTTGCGATGCCGGATATAAAATCATATTTTTTTCATTTGACCCAAAGTCGCCCCACCGGCCTACAATCACCCCGCTCTACGGTATATCTCGAATACAAGGTCCTATTAGAACAAACTTAGGGTGTGCTACGCTTTATTTCTAGGTATTCTGAGAGAAAGGATTATTTGCGGCAAAGAATATTTCTTAATTGTTAAATTTTGTGGATTTGAATACGGTCAAATGAATATTTCTTGACAGTTAAACGTATCGTCTTAATAGTTAAGAACTGAGTACTTGAGTCGCTTGCCAACGGCTGACCGCCTGACTTTAAGGTTAACTGAATTTTTTATATTTCTAAGATGTTTATATGTTCGTTACATGTTAGTATAAGTTTTCGCCTGCCACGATTATGTCTACGTACAGGATCTTTTTATATTCTAATGCTTGAAAAGCATCATTATATGCTATAAAATCGTTAACCTTTAGAGGGCCGGGATTTGACGTGGCATATCGCCCATAGAAAACCGGTAAAAAAGGTATCTTATATCACTGATTGATCATAGGGAAAGTGTCGATCAGGGGGTGCGCCAATATATTGGCGTTGCAGTCCGCTACGGCAAAACATGTATTACAGCGTGTGTAAAAAATTTCAAATTAAAAAAAAATTATTTTAAATAGTATATAACCTTTTTCCAATTCATAAATACATGTTTTGGATATATTTTTCGATGCTGAATCCAAATCTGACATCAAAACTACTGTAACTCTAAAAACAACCCCTATAACAGGGTGAAAACCACCCCCTTTGCCTCGTAAATTGATTTTTCTTTATTTAGAAGTGCAGATACACGTTTTCTATGTATTTTTCGATGCTGAATCCAAATCTGACATCAAAATTACTGTAAATGTAAAAACAACCCCTGTAACAGGATGAAAACCACCTCTTTGCATTTCGTGAACGACTTGGGACCGACTGTGGCAGAAGTATGTTTCTTTTTTATTCCTTTTTTTTCTAAGTTTATGATTGTTTATGATTTTTAAGTTTTTTCTTTATTATTCAAAAAAAATTTTAAATTACGGTAACGATTTTTTGGTGTGATAGATTTCAAAGCACGGTACAATACATAGAATTTCTTTACATACTCTACACTCGTATATAGATCGGATTCTCTTTTTCTGCATAGTGCATAATTTACATTGACGTGATACGAGGGTAGTTCAATAAGTCTTTAGAATGACCAACAGATGGCGCGCGAATCGCTCCAAATCATCTGTTTTCAGTCAGCACCACTCCCGACTAGATATATGGTGCAGTCACAGTCCACATCTTCTGAGTTTACGTGTTTTTATAACCAATTGAAAAAAAAAATTGCTTGTTAAGAAAAATGGAAAAAAACGAGTTCAGAGCGGTAATTAAACATTTTCATTTAAAGGGTTTAACTCCATATGAGATAAAAAATGAATTGGACTCAGTTCATGGCACATCTGCCCCTGCCTTAGCAATGGTTTATAACTGGGTAAATGAATTTAAGCGTGGTCGTACATCAATAAGTGACGAACCACGTTCAGGAAGGCCCGTAGAAGCAACTACTCCCGAAATCATCAATAAAATCCACGATATGGTGTTGAAGGATAGAAGATTAAAAGTGCGTGAGTTAGCTGAGGCCACAAGGATATCTATAGGTGCAGTTGTTTCAATTCTACATGAAAAATTAGGCATGAAAAAGCTATCGGCAAGATGGGTGCCGCGTTTGCTCTCAGCTGAGAATAAACGCAATAGAGTGGTCGCCTCTGAGGCTCTTTTGGCGCGCATAAGTCGGAATCCTGAGGAATTTTTTCGTCGATTTGTGACTCTGGATGAAACATGGATACACCACTACACTCCTGAGACAAAGGAACAATCCAAACAGTGGATTTCCACAGGCGAACCAGCTCCAAAGAAGGCAAAGACCGTAAAGTCAGCTGGTAAGGTTATGGCTACAGTTTTTTGGGATGCACGTGGAATTATACTTATTGACTACTTGGAAAAGGGTAAAACAATTACTGGTGAGTATTATGCATCATTATTAGAGCAGCTGAAAGAAGAAATTAAAAAAAAAACGACCACATTTGGCGAGAAAAAAAATTCTCTTTCATCACGACAACGCCCGAGTTCACACATGCTTCGTTTCAATGGCTAAAATTGAAGAACTAAAATTCGAATTGGTCGAACACCCACCGTATTCACCAGATTTAGCCCCCAGTGACTTTTTCTTATTTCCAAACTTGAAAAAATGGTTCGGTGGACAGAGATTTACGGACAACGAAGACGTCATTGCCTCTGTAAGTGCTTATTTTGAGGAACTTCCGAAAACGCACTTTTCTGAAGGATTAAAAAAACTTAAAAAGCGATTGACCAAGTGTATAGAGCTCCAAGGAGATTATGTTGAAAAATAAAAAAAAAATTACCCAAAAAAAATTGTTTTTATACTTTATTCTAAAGACTTATTGAACTACCCTCGTAACTTATTATCACTGTTTTCGGATTGCATTTTACTGGAAAAATGACGACCACTTAGTCGAATATCTGGCGTTAGAGATGTTGATTCTATTTAAGAACCTAAGTTCAAAATGTCTGTTACTATGCTCCATCGAAAATTAGGAAACGAAATAGCATCCATAGTTAGCATCTTGAATAACTTATGGGTATTTGACAACATCAAGTTTACTAGATGAAAAAATAATTTTCTATACCATTTCATGCATTTTCTAATCGTCTCTGTCATAGATAATTGTCTATCAATATCATCGA
This sequence comes from Gastracanthus pulcherrimus, assembly GCA_949152435.1. Taxonomy (NCBI): domain Eukaryota; kingdom Metazoa; phylum Arthropoda; class Insecta; order Hymenoptera; family Pteromalidae; genus Gastracanthus; species Gastracanthus pulcherrimus. The sequence goes on from OX424574.1 coordinate 116,382,869, forward strand.
TTCCGCCCATATGTTTGTTATAATCATAAATACAACTTGGTTTTATAATATCTTCGTTAGTTTTGTAGTGTATTTTACCAGTTGAACAATATTCAAGATCATGAATACTTGTTAGTACATAAACTTCCTTCTTATCCATCATTTTATGACCATCCAAACATCATTATGAGCGACATCTACTTCACCACGATTGAGCTTTGAACCAAGAGTAGGCATTCCTTTCCGATTTTTTTTTACTGTTCCACAAAGACCAGTGTCTTTATCATGAAGATATTCTGCAAGTTGTGGCGACGTATACCAATTATCAGTAAATAACTCATGACCTACGTTATAGTAAGGTTTCATCAAATGGGCAACAATATCTCCAGAAACGCCTAAATCAAATTTTTCGTAATCGGTATCTGAACCAGTATACATGATAAAATCTAGCAGAAATCCCGTCTCACAGTCAACTAATTCAAACAATTTTATACCAAATCGATTTCTTTTCAATGGTAAGTATTGTTTGAATTTTAGTCTTCCGTTCCACAAAACTAAACTTTCATCAATGCAAAGTTTTTTTCCAGCAAAAATAGTATTAGAAAATTTTGTTTTCAAATGATCAATTATTGGTTTGATTTTTTTTAAAGGATGATTAAAAATTTCTTCATTATTAGAAAAATGAAGATATCGCAGAATTGGATGGTATCTGTTTCTAGTCAAAATTTAGCTAAAGATTGGAGTATATAGCAGTGGATCTTCACTCCAATAGTTTTTCATTTCTCGTTTTACGACATGACCCATATTTATTGATAAAGCGATAAATTTCCATAATTCATCTTCTGTTATAGGAGTCCACGTTTTCATTTTTTTTCGAGGTGATTCAGGATTTTGTTCTTGAAAAAGGTTAATTTGTTCTATAATATGATTTACAAGAAACTGATCAAAAAAATATTTGAAACATTCCAATGGAGTAATTTTTTGTATCGATACATGAACACGAATTCGAGCTTTATCGGTAAATTTTTTTATAGATGGATAAAAATAAGGATCAAAGTTTATTTCAGATAAATTTTTATCATATGAGGTATCATTCAAATCGTCATCACATATATCAGTTCTTTCTGTAACATCTTCTTCAGGTTCTGATTCTCCACTACTCCAAGCTTCATTTTCTGTATTCATTGTATTACAAAAGTAATATATATATATAGAGGAGTTGGCCTATATATGTTTGTAGGATGGTCGAGTAAACGATCCCAAAAGGTTGCTCGACCACCCGAACGTGAGGTATACTTATACACTCAACGTCACTACTTTGACGTTGGGAACGGCGTAGCCACCTAGCGGCGGCTCTGGTACTAATACAGCGTGGGATTCCCCTACGCGTATATACATACATACATATATATATATATATATATATATATATATATATATATATATATATATATATATATATATTCGCTCATACAATTCGCGCGCAGTGTACATGCATACGCATATAATAATTATAATGAAAAAATAATAATAATAATTATAATAATAATAATAATGATGGTACATGAACAGTATCTCGATGATGTATTTATATCTGGAAATTAAAAGTTTCGAAAAATCGAAATAAAGTATACTAAATTTACGTTTAGAAGCCTTTATTTACAAATTTACATTTGCACTAGTGAAAAACTTACATTTTCTCATATGAAATAATGATTCATGAATATATTTCTGAGCCGTTATCTATATCTTTCATCGAAATCTCCGCCATGAAAATAAATTTATTTATAATTATAGCCACATGCGAACAAATAAATGTATTTTTTTTTAAAAATTCGATCAAAAAGTATATGGGGTATAAGTAGAGTAAAAAGGGGTGAAAAGGGGTGAAAAGGGGGTGAGGGGGATAAATTACATTAAAATAGTAATATCAGAAACCTTCTATAAAATATATTTGTTTGTAATTATAGCCTTAAGCAAACGAAACGACGTACCGCTTTTATAAGGTAGAATTAGGCGATATAAGGTAGTAAAAAGGGGTGGGGAGGGGTAAATTTATTATAAATTGTATTAAAAATAATAAATAACATTTAAAAATGAATATTTTAATGTAAAAACAAAAATTAAAGAACATTTTCTGATGCGCCGAAATATTGGTTTTCCGGCCGTATAAAGGTTAAATAACCTTTCGTACTCGGTATCTTTATCTTACTCGTATAGACTTTTCTCAAGTTCGAGTTCTTAACTATTAAGAATTTAACATTCGAGCAAATACGTGAGAAATAGAATTCCGCAAGTACACGATTTATTTGCCACAAGGAATCCTTTCTCTCAGTGTACCAGAAAGCATCTCCCAAAGCCTCATCAAAATCCGAGTTCCGCAGGGTTGGTGTTCTCCTTGTAAGTATATTTTAACAAGTGGGTTTTAATTTTATCTAAACATACGTGTTTTTATAACTATAAATATAATTATTTACGTCTCGATCAATTATTACACTATACATTAGTCAACTTTTAAAGTAATGTGGATAATAGTATATTGTGTACCAATGGCGAGAAGTGGGCCTTTTTTGACCGAGTGTGAGTTTGCAGTACGAGTTGTAGGCAAGCTAGCACGAGCCAAAGGTGAGTGCGTATAGCGAGCCGGAGACGAGTACAGCAACTACACGAGGTAAAAAAGGCCCTCTCGCTCGTGGTAGACACCATATTTTTTGTAACGCAGGTATGTATTGATTTTCATAAACCAAATTTAGGCCAGTTTTATTCTCATTTCTATTGGCGGAACGAGCGGGCGTAAAGTAAAATGAGCAGCGGGCGCAAAAACTCACATTACGCCCAAGGGCGTAAAGTAACTTCTTTTCGCCCGCTGTTCATAAAACGGTCACTTTAGTCCTGGTATTGAGGGCAAAAAACGTAAAAATCGTGCATGTGTTACAAAAAATATGTTATATATAACCAGGATAATATGACACATTTGTATTTATCTAACATAACCCTGGTAGAAAATTAATCTAGAACTATGTAGATCTATCTAGTTTGCCAAGGAAATAATCGAGGGCCTCGATAAAACTAGATAATTTTCTACCAGGGAACATTTAGAATAAATTAAGTTTTTATAATTTTTCTTATCAGAGAGCATCATCAAAAGCAAAATTGTATAATCTATATTATAAAAATTTCTTTGTCCTCATGTAGGTATATTTTTTTATGTCACATACCAAGAAGTGAAATTAAAATCTAGTAAGGTAGATAAATAAAATTATCGTGTATTAGAAATCATATTAGGTATAGCTCCCCTTGTATAGCTCAGAATGTATGTCTATGCTATGCATCACATGACCATAGCATTTAATAACAAAATTTTAATTAACCTTCATTATATAAGTGCGCTGTTCCTTTATCTCGTGATCGAGATATTCGAGGGTGTTCTTTTGCATATTATTCAGCAAAAGACAGATGACAAACTCGTATGACGAGTCTTAACCCTCCTGCGCAGAAGTTTATTTTCGTGTATATGGACTAGATCGAATGTAAGTCTGCAACAATATTTTCTGCAAATTCGTAACATTTTCTAAAGCTATACTATTTAGCTTCAATTTGAGAGGTTGTAGATGTCCCAACCAAGTAAAGATTTGAATTTGTGATACAAAATGTATACAAAAATGACGTGCGGTTTGGACGAATATACTCGGCTCTCTGCGCAGGGGGGTTAAGGATGCCGTTTACCCGAAAAATCCTCAAAAATATAAAGAAGAATAATTTTTTCAATATTTTTATATTATTATACTACATACAGATAAGTATAACAAAATGCCCCTAAAATATCCCAAAAATTTTTTTTTCGAATTAAACGACACTTTTGGAAGTTAGATAGATCTCTTGCACAGGGTGAAGAATGGGGAGTCCCCTCGCGCCGCGCAACGGCACCGCTCTCATTCCGAACCTCCTCGCGCAGCTTATAAGCTAGTATTTTTATTCACACTCTCTCTTAGTACTCGGAAGTGTTATCATTCGTTCTGAAATTTCTCGTGCATGGTCTTTAATACTTTTCCAATATTTTGCATTTATTTCTTTCTTATCATTTTTAAACAATCGCACACTAAGTTTATTGTCCGTTTTTCAACTTGCTCCCAAAGAACCTGTGTATAAGAGTTAAACTTTGAAGTCAATTATCTTTCAAACGATAATGGCTAATGCTTTCAAATTTCACATGCGATCGTAAACTATAGCAGAATGACATATTCAATTTTCAAAAACATCTTATTATTTTGACTTCATTATTGAACCTCCTTAAGAACTTACAGAATCTTGTTGAACATCGATATTGTTGAGTTCTTATTTCCTCCAGAGTAAGAGAGCAATATAGTCATTCAACCTATTCAAAAGAAGATGCCCAAGGGTGAAGAACCTAAAATAAACTGTTAAATAACAGTTATGAAACTTCAGTATATCGAAAATGAATTGCCAACAAATTTGAAACCTGTAAATATCATACTTTTCAGATTCAAAGCAGAATTGGCGATGAAGCTTTTGACGAATCAACTTGTGCATAATTTTTACTCATTGATGTAAGCAAGAAAAATACGTAAGCTTTTTAAAAATTACAAGTTTTCAAGGTCAAAACTACAATTATTAATAAAGATGTACTAAAAATTTATTTTTTATCGTCTTGTTTGGTCTAACAGGTGCAATTTTGTATTTTGAGTTTTAAAAAATCCGTACGTATTTTTCTTCATTTTGTACCTCCGAACATACTTATATACCTCAGGACTTTTCATCAAAATCAGTATTTCATCGCCAATTACATTTTCAAAATGGCTAATTTTTAAGGAATTTTTAAGCAATTTTTGGATTTTCTCATAACGTCACTTTTTACTACATTTTACGTACGTCATCTACTAAAAAAAAATAATTAAAGGTAAATCGGTAAAATAAAGAAAGTAGATTTGTAAGATACAGTGCCTGTATGCTTACCGTTTCAAATACTACAGCTCTTGGAACGGGGTATGACGTGCCATTCGATAACATCATCGTTACTATGTTTGCGCTTACGCGGGCATTACTATATTGCCCGATACCGGTAGAAAATACCGTTCTTGGATTACTAGTTTTACTCGTACCCCCTGAGCCAATTGCTGTCGCAGTTGTCGTTGTGACTTTTGGGCTGGTTACTGCTACTATACTTAATGGTGCCGTGGTTTTAGGCAACTCGACTCCCCAGAGTGACAGTTACGGTGATGGTGGTATTGGCGGTGGTAAGAGTTATTAAGTAGGTGGCGCATATGATGGTGGTAGGGGTATTTCTGCAACCACTACATTTGCCGCTCCTCCTATATATATACTATGCCCATTACCTTGGCATTGCGTCATCGACATATTTATCGAGTTCCTATGTGTGGAGCTATTTGCAAATGGGTCAAAATTACTCAGTAGACCTTGTGCATTTGCGTTATTTGTCGAATGTCCTTGCCTTCCTTTATTTTCGGCTTGCATCTTGTCTGTGAATCTCGCCTTATACAGCATCTCATCTAACTTCTCTTCACAGCGAGTTTTGTGCTATCAGGTCTGTATTATTTAAGCTATCGATGAAATCAGTCGCTGTATAGTCGCTCCGGAAGCATGTATATAACCTACCGTTTTTAGCAAATTACGTGTCATCACTTTTCAATTCTAACCTATTTAGGTCCTCGACTTATTTCTTACCTGCTAACTGTAAAATCCGCGCTTGAATTTCTATACCTACGCCACGGTGAGGCTGAACCACATTTAAATGACACTGATTGCTACTCTGAATAAAGATTTACATTACTATTTTATTGGCAATATAGATTCAAAAACAAGTAGAAAAAGAAAAATCTCCTTAGCCCTTTTTTTTTAATTGCTAAAAAAACATTTTTCATCCGAAGTGTGAATAAAAGATATATAAAGGAATAAAAGTAAGGTTTCCTTTACGTACTTGACTAATGGTAAAATTATTTTTGCAAATCTTTGAATTTTGTTCACCTTTGTGGCAAGCTTCGTATCCCAGTACGGCATGCTCCAAAATATATTTTTAGCAATTCAATAAACTAATATATACGTTTTTACAATTTTAAATGTACTAGTGGAATATTGACGAATTGGACCGGTAAGTTTAATAACTATTACCTAATTCAACCTAGACAATAACTAGCTTATATCTCGTTATTTCACAGTAGAAGCAGTCGACGAAGTCCGAGCAAAACGGACTAAACTTATATGTCAGTTTAGTAAAATAGTAATGTGAAACTTTATTCAGACTAGCGATCAGTGGCATTTAAATGTGGTTCAGCCTGACCATGGCGCCATTATCGAAAGTGATGTCAAATTCGTTCACTATTCCCTTGTGTTATAATTAGGCTGTAACTTTACGCAGGGTAAAAAAAGATTTAATTTCCAAAATGATTAAGTTTTCAATTTTAAATACAAGTTATTAATTCAAACTTTCAACAGTAAAATACAGTTTATTTAGTTTTACCAAACAAGTTAAAGTACAGAAAAGAACAATGGTTATCGCACAGAAACAACAAAAATAGTTTCTTTCAGTGTATTATATCAATTCTAGATTGCGTAAATCGCTTATCCACTAAACATTATTCAGTAACTATTACTCAAATATACAAAGAATTAACGCTGAAAGAATACTGTTTATATCCAATATCAATTTGAATTATCTAACTTGCGTAAATCGCTGAAAAAACAGAATTCAAATATCCTATTTAATCTTCCTAAAATTATGGAAAGAAAATTTTCTTCGATAAAAAATACAAAAAAAAATTTCAATTATTAATTAATTAATTAAATAATAATGTGACATCCCATGTCATCATATATTATAATATTAAATAGGAAAGTAGCCGGGAATAGTGGGGATTCCTCGAGCGAAGCTATGGCCATGGGAGCGGGACTTCAACGCGGGACGCAGAATAACAACGTGAACGCAGTAAACGCATTGGCATTGTGAATGTTGGATGCGACCTCGATTAAAAAGAGAACAACGGTCTCGTTTCTAGTGGAGTATGCCAACTCAACCTCTAAAAATATTGACAGTGCGCTTGCTAGGCACAATGCTTCGCTTGAAAACAAATTGGATGCAATTGTTAATGCGTTAAGCTCATTACCAACAATACAGAAAATAGAATAGACACTGTATCTCCCAGCTGGAGGAGTTGAAGTTCGCAAAGCAATCACTCTGTCAAGAAGTATGCAACCTAAAAAATCATAACACGCCCTTCAAGCCACTATGACACAAACACTAGATAATTTTATAAATAAATGTAATAATAATCATGACACAACATTAAGAAAAATAGAGAATATTGAACACACAAATACAGAAACATCAAACCTAGAAATGAAGAAAATACTTTCTCGTCAACCACTATTAATAATAACACTAATAATAATAATAATAATAATTTTAACTCGAATCCTAATATTAATTACGATGTTAATAGTACTGGCAACATCTACGACGGAGGTAGTTTACTTGCTCCGAATGACAAACGCGTTACCTGCAATAAAAGTAGTAATAAAAATAGTAATAGAAATTGCGAAAACATCGATGAAGTAAGTAGAGCTGCATCCCTTCGACGTAGCACGCGGGTGAAATCGGTCGATGGGGGGGGGGGGGGGGGGGCATGCGTTGCAGCAGCAGCATCAATGCAAGTAAAGATGTAATTATTTCGAGTATGTATGATGGCGATGATAATAATAGGATTGATGTAGCACACGTTGTGCTGCGCAGGGTCCTCCCACTGATTCGGAAAGAGGACATTATAAGCATCCGCCTGCTTCGATCGGATGAGCGACAGCCCTAGTTACCAATTTCCGCGAACGATGGAGTAGACGGTCGCCGTGGGTTGTTACCCTCTCCAATTGTGCATTAGTAGGGGAAATTATGCGTGCGAAGATGTTCATTACAAGCTTCCAGACGAGATACGTAGACACCTCGACTTTTGACCAGGAAACTAATAATTTAATAATAAATGCTAAAATCTTCATCAATGAGCTCCTAGACAGAGACTCTTTCTTAAAATTCAGAAGCCTAAAGGCCCTTGCGATAAGGCCTAATTTTAAATATGTATGGCATAGAGGGGGCCGTTTCCTGGTCAAGAGACGTGATGGCGATGTCCCTCATAAATTTTTCTCAGCAGCTGATCTTCAAGCGATATTGTCTTCCTACAGGATAAACTCAAGAGAATCGGAGGTCAAAAAATGGTGTAATACAGTAAATAGAAGTTCAGCGCCTGTTATTATAGCATCTAAACAAACCAAGGCTGCCACTGCGGAATGACTAGCCAAGGGCACTATTGGGGCGGTGTACGGTAGGGGATTGAGCGATGGTTCTGTCAATGTGACCTCTCTTTTAGGACACATTGAGATCCTCAGACAACATATTTTCACTGGTCCCGCCTACCATCTGGGCAACGTCAACTGACCAGCGCCTCAATGTCGGCAAGACAAATGCGATCATTTTTGGATCTGATCACAACATCAAACAGGTTCAGAACCTTGACTTGCAAGGCATTGAGATACAGACCGGCGTACACGTTTCCTTTGTCGATACAGTTACCAACCTCGGCGTGGTGATGGACGGAAGGTTGAGATGGAAGCCGCAACTGAATGCGGTCAGTAGAAAAGTAAATAGAGCTCTGTATAGCTTAAAACTTTTCCGTTCAAGCACCACAGAGATACTGAGGAAGCAGCTGGCACGTGCACTGGTACTACCTCACTTAGACTATTGCTCAGTGGTTCTTCTTGACGTGTCAGGGGAGCTCCAGACACGACTACAACGTCTATAGAATGCATGTGTGAGATACATATGTGGTGTTAGGCGAGATGAGCATATCACCGCTTACAGGAAAAAACTGGACTGTTTAGATCTGAAGGTGAGGAGGGAGTATTTTATGGGGCTGCTGCTTTACAAAGCGGTTGTCATGCGGCAGCCACCATATCTTACTGCCCTCTTTGAAAAAAACCAGGCCAGGACTTCAAGTAGGGGTGGTATGAAAGAGCTCTCGGTTCCGGGGTCGCGCAGCGATAAGGGCCTTTTCTCATTTAGAGTTCAAGGTGCGCACCTCTGGAATTCGCTCCCGAGCAGTGTGAGGTGCCTGCCATCTTTTTGTAAATTTAAAACGGCGTTTAGCAGGCACCTTAAGCAATTACATGGTGAAGAGAATGTATAGAGGTGACTCGGATATTTATTTAAGCTATTTATTTATTTGAATTATTTATTTATTTAATTTATTTATTTATTTTAATTTATTTATTTATTTATTTATTTATTTATTTATTTATTTATTCATTCATTCATTCATTCATTCATTCATTCATTCATTCATTCATTCATTCATTCATTCATTCATTCATTCATTCATTCATTCATTCATTCATTCATTCATTCATTCATTCATTCATTCATTCATTCATTCATTCATTCATTCATTCATTCATTCATTCATTCATTCATTCATTCATTCATTCATTCATTCATTCATTCATTCATTCATTCATTCATTCATTCATTCATTCATTCATTCATTCATTCATTCATTCATTCATTCATTCATTCATTCATTCATTCATTCATTCATTCATTCATTCATTCATTCATTCATTCATTCATTCATTCATTCATTCATTCATTCATTCATTCATTCATTCATTCATTCATTCATTCATTCATTCATTCATTCATTCATTCATTCATTCATTCATTCATTCATTCATTCATTCATTCATTCATTCATTCATTCATTCATTCATTCATTCATTCATTTATTTATTTATTTATTTATTTATTTATTTATTTTATATTTATTTATTTATTTATTTATTTATTTATTTTATATTTATTTATTTATTTATTCATTCATTCATTCATTCTGCCGTTGAGCTTCTGTCTGGCTGCCGCTGCTCTGGCTGTCCTGTTACAAAATATGCTGAATCCCGGTGGATTCAGCTCCGTGCGGAGTCGCCTCGACGCACGGATTTTCGCGACGCGCCAATATAACGGCTTTTCCGCGTTTGCCTAACTCGGTCGAGGAGCAGGCGGGTCGTGGGGAAATTGGTGTACGCGATTTAGGTAACAAAACAGAATGTATTTTAGCGATTAATAATTTAACAATATATACAGTGGATTAACGATGATGAATTGAACAATTAATATTTACAAAGCTATAAAAGTCGCGCAGGCCAAGCGACGGTGCGCGTCCAGCTCGTTCGCTGCTGAACGCGTTGCCCTCGCGATGGGCCGCACGCGCGTCCGGTGTCCCGGCACCTCGGCGTACTCTAGGGTGCGGTGCCCGCGATGGGCAGCCCTGTACGCCGCCCGCGGCTCGTTTTAAATATATATATCTGCGCTGGCTAGCCCTTACCTCGAGTCCGGTGTAGACCACTCATTTCTCTTCTCGCTCACTCTCCCGTTTCCTCTAGCTCTCTCTCTCTCAGTCTCTTTATCTGCCTTCACTCCTTCCCTTACTCTCAGGCGTGCCTTTTCACTCTCCGCACACAAGATACCGTCGACGTTTTCCTTATGGGCTCTTTCGTCGTGGCAACAGGTCGCTCTCGTGCTGTCGGGAAAATATATCGGCGGAAAAACTCTGGAAGCTGACGCGCGCGGGTCGAACGCTCGATCGATTCTGTCTCTCTCGCTCGGCGTCAGCGCGGCCAGCGCCGCGCCTCCAGCCGCGTTCTCTTTGGGTAACTACCCTCGGCGCGCGCGTGTTGCCTATAGTGCGAACGCGCGTATTCGCCGCTCATTTCGTTACAGTGTATGTATTCTTTTATTTTTATATTTTATCTCTATTGTATTTATTTTATTCTATGTATTATTTTTTGACGAAGCGCGTTTCTGTGATATCTGACTATGACTAGTTCATTACATTTAAATTTTATAAACTGACGAACTGATAAAGCGAATAATATTATTTTAGTAAGAAATGCAATAAGTGAACGTTAAGATAACAAATACATAAAATCGACTGATATTTTAATTATAACTATATGTACATGCAATTGTAAGATTTTGTCTCTTGATGAATAAAAAGTATATCTATCTAGATATCTATAGATATCTATCTTTTCGGAGTTTCTGAGTCGCACCTCTACCCTGACGTTGAGAGTGATCGTATTCGGATCAATGGCTATTCTTGCATTAGACTCGATCGTAACAAATTCGGAGGCGGGTTAGTCTTATATATTCATAACACCTTCAAAGCCAACCTTCTGTGCAGTTCATCGACTACACAGGAGGGAAATCCGCTTATTCCAGAATATATCATGTGCAGTGTGCAGCAGGTTAGCCTATCGCCCGTCTTTGTTGCACTTATTTATGGACTCGTACGTCCCGTTTCTCCAGAGCTCTGATGTTATCGATTAACTCACCACGCACACTCAAGATTATAGCCACAAAATTATCATGGGCGATTTGAATGCGAATTTACTCAAGACGTCAGACGATGTAAAATTTGTTAGACGACTTGCCGATGACCTTAATTTTCGTATAGTAGACCATGGTGCGAATCATCATCTCAAAGATTGTCACGCATGGATAGACTTAATACTGACTGATGGCAATGACATAGTGCTTAGTAGTAGCAATGAGGCGGCGCCTTTTCATAGTCACCACAACATCATAGAGGTTCAGATTGGGGTTGAAACTGCTGTACCCCCTGTAGCTAACTCGTTTAGCTTTCGGGATTTTAAACCCATACAGCAAGACGACCTCCTCTCTGACCTTGCTGACTGTGCTTGGTCGCCGCTTGATGACTCAGATACAGACATCGACTACAAACTTGAACGCCTCAGCGTCAACCTCATGGCTGGGATTGATAAAGTAGGACCGCTAAAGGACTTCTCACCGAACAAGAAAGTAAATCCCACATGGGTTGACGCTGAACTCGCCTATCTGTGCAAGAAACGAGACGCTGTACGAAGACGTTACGCAGAGACCAAAGACAGCAAACTATGGCAGGAGTATTAATCTATGGCATCTGATGCCGAACAACGTACAAAAAGCGAGCGGGAAATTTTTATACAAAAACGTATATTTGAAGCTCTTGATATAAAGAAAAACATATGGAAGGAACTCAAGGGCATGGGACTTCTGTTTAAAACAAGAGAGGAGCTTAATGTTAAAGTAACAAAGATCTTGACAGCATCCTGGCCTCAGCCAGTGATGACGGCTTTGTTTTCAGAGAAATCACCTTCTATGACGTAATCCTGGCTATTGCCCATTTCTCGTCACAGGCTAGAGGTGAAGACGGCATCCCACAAAGTGTGGTGGCCAAGGCTCTTCCGTTAGTGGGTCACCATGTCGCGAAGACCTTTAATTCCTCCCTCTTAAATGTCATTTTCCCGCGGACTTGGAAGGGAGCTCACCTTGTGCGTTTGAAGAAGAAACCAGTTCCAGCTTCGGTTTTGGAAAAAATTGTCCATGACCAAATTACCGACTTTTTGAGGACAAAAAATATTCTTGACCCGATGCAAACAAGTTTTCTACAACATCACAGCAATCAGACAACACTACTGAAACTCACAGAAGACATCAGAATACGAATTAATAGCAAAAAGAAACTGTTGACTATTTTATTATTATT